>CM017441.1:30342256-30662774 GCA_007726485.1 Eragrostis curvula | reverse complement strand
CATTCATGTTCAAAAGTAACTCAGCAGCTAGCACGAGTTCGGACCTCAGTAACCACAAACTGTCAAAGGCTTAAAGCAATCCAGGCAGTCCATCAATGCCAAATGCTTGTAAGGCGATAAAGGCAGACTTCCATGCACAATTAATTACAATGTTGCACAAAGATTGAACCTTATCATCCGAAATCCCATGAGACCCCCCAAATAGCAAACCAAAACAAAGAAAAAAATTATATGCGTATCAAAATCTGCCGCAAAGGCACCAGACCTCCTTGAATCAAATAGCCTGAACCCTCCAGAAGTTACAATCTTTAATTCCAATCTGACAATCCGGGAAAGCATTCAACAGTCATACCCGGATACTGATTAACTAAAATAGCTTTGATGAAAAATCGTCACAGATACCTAGCCCTAAATCGATTTTTCGTTCTTTTACGAGGTAAACACCAGAGATTAACTAACCATAAATAGGAAAGGCGGAGAAAAAGGGGGAAGAAGAGGGTACAAGGCGCAACCTGCATCCAGTCTTGATGAAGTCCTTGAGAGACGCGGCGCGCTGGGTGCTCTTGGCGCGGCAGCCGAAAGCGACGCAGAGCGCCGTAAGGATCGCGCTCTTCCCGCCTGCACCGGCGTGGAGAAGAGAAAAATACATCAGAGGGACAGCGGAGGAAGAAAGGAAAAGGGGGCAAGAAACGCTAGGGTTTGAGGGGAAAAGGGGGAAGAAGCGTACTTCCGTTCTGGCCGGTGATGAAATTGACGTGGTTGCCTAGCTCGATCTGCAGGCTGGAGTGGCACATGAAATTCTCCAGCCGAATTTTGGAGATGGTCCCCGCCGCCATGGCCGGCGACCTTCGCTTTCTCTCTCTTCCCGCACCGGCGGAAGCCAAAACGGTAGCGGAGATTTTGCGGGGGGTTTGGGGGGTTTTGTGGGCGGCGGTTTCGGTGCGAGCCCGCCAAAACCCCGAAATGGGCGGGCTGCGTCCACCGGTGGGCCCGATAATCGACGACGGAGATTTTATCCCAAAGATACCCACATCAATGCGGGATTCCCTGCAGGTAGATCGGTGTTTGAGATTCGTGCATTCCGAATCCGACGGCCCTTGCTCGTTGTGCTCCCTCGCTGCTTGCCCGTGCCGCTCCCCTCTTCCAGTGCTGCTCGCCATCGTCTCTCCCCGTACTGCTCGCCGTCGTAGCTCCCATGTTGCTCGCCGTCGTCACTTGGCATGCTCCTTCGCTCCACGCGCGGCGACAGTTGGTGACGGCGGATCCAGCGGGACGGAGGAGTAGGTTGGCGGCGGGGGGGCGGGAAAGAAAGAAAGGGAGTCACGGTGGAAGGGAAGAGGAGGTAGAAGTGGACAGGGCACGGTGAGGGTCGTGAGGCTGCGAGCGCGGCTGGTGGCGTTCCCGCGGCGGCGTGAGGAAGACGAAGATGAGACGATCGTGGGCTGGCATCGAGCGGGCCGTGGGGCCGATCTACATGTTGTCTTGTGTGTTGCGTCGATCGATCTGCGTATAGGCAATCCCCATCAATGCAACATAGCTTATACATTTTTTTTTTGGCAAATAGACCTCATACTACGTCTTATCGAAATATACATTTTATGCTTTCATAATGCATCTCTTAAAAAGGATAACGACTGATATTGTACAGCTAGAACTTTTTTAAATAAAAATATTGTAGCGAAACTACTTCTATATAGGTCAAGTCTTGCTAAATTCTTTTTCGGTGTTGGAAGTAGGCTAGTACGACCTAAGCAATTTTCTGGGGTGCAGCAAGCTTTGAATGAAACTGAAAAATTTTACCATTTTTTAGACAAAACTAACTTTGTTTTTGAGACGAAAAAACTAAAAACTTTTACAAAAAAGGGCTAGCAAAAACAAGTGCAACATTAGACCAGGCAGTCCCATCGTTAATTTGGGCCGGAATGTTTTTAAGCAACAAAACTATGCCCAGGCCCGCTACCTAAGGGTGTGAATTTTTTTTATTTTTAATCGATTTTTTATTATATTTTTATTAATAACCGCTCGTTTCTAAAATTTGCAGAACTAGTCGCCTAGTCGCCCGACAAATGGGCGATTAGGCCTTGTCGCTCGATCAGGGGGCGATTTATGCCATAATCGCCCTTCAAAAAGGCGATTAGGT
This sequence comes from Eragrostis curvula, assembly GCA_007726485.1. Lineage (NCBI taxonomy): Eukaryota > Viridiplantae > Streptophyta > Magnoliopsida > Poales > Poaceae > Eragrostis > Eragrostis curvula. The sequence continues at coordinate 30,660,634 of CM017441.1, read as the reverse complement.
ATTGGTGGGGCCTAATCGCCCGGACAGCGGGCGACAAGACCCTAGTCGCCCTGTCAATTAGATTTTAAATTATGGTCATTTGTAACTTCAAATTCAAATTCAATTCAAATTCGAATTAAATTCAAATATTTTATATGGAAACTAACGCTAAAAAAAATATTGGTACCACTAAGGAAACAATGCATTTAGGTAATTTTTTCTTAATTTTTAGAGAAGATTAAGATGGTCTAAAAATTCAATTAGCGCTTAACAGCTAGCATGATTGAGAGATATTTAGTTTAAAACTATCAACAACTTTGGGCTGTTCTGTGTTAAAATAGTTGCATCAACATATTGTTCACCACCATTAAAATCATCATTGACTTTATATGTGCAAAAGTATTTTTAATTTAGATTTTGGGAGGCTTAGTTGTTAATGCAGAAAAATTTGCTACAGTAGCAAGTTCGCTACAGTAGCCGCTGTCCGGGCGATTAGGCCCCACCGACACCTAATCGCCTTTTTGAAGGGCAATTATGGCATAAATCGCCCCTTGATCGGGCGACAAGGCCTAATCGCCCCTTTGTCGGGCGACTAGGCGACTAGTTCTGCAAATTTTGGAAACATGCGGTTATTAATAAAAATATAATAAAAAAATCGATTAGAAATAAAAAAAATTCTAAGGGTGTTCTTTGCGCTTTCATGGGCCAAGCTCGGATCGAGTTGGTAGTTCCAATCCGTCGGTGGATCCTATACGTAGGGCGGGCGAGGGAATCGTTACGATCAAATAGCTTTGAGATTCGTGCAAAAACACATTCAACGGTCATGCTATTTTCTTCCTCCTCCGGCTTCCCCGACGGCAATGGCGATGCCGACGAGCCCGGCGAAGCCGGGTTAGCGCGGCGGAGGGCGGCGGGAGCCGCCGGAGATGATGGAGAAGGGCGGGGCGGGGGCGTCTCGCCGGAGAATCCCTTAGTGCGCGGGGTTTGTACCCCCAAGATCTCCTCTTCCTCCCTCCGAACATAGAAAAGGGGCGGCAGGCCGGACCGACGGTGGGCGGTGTCGGGGCGGGGGCGTCACTTCTCGCCGGATTAGCGCGGCGGTGGTCGAGGGCGGCGGCGGAGGCGACTGGGACGCCGCCAGAGCCAGGCGGGGGCGAGCACGACTACGGCGGTCGAGTGCGGCGTCGCGGCGGCGGCTCGATGAAGAAGAAGGTGATGTGGGCCATGGGCCAACGCTGAGCAACCGCGGGCTGACCTAAGCCATGAATCCCGTCGGACAACCTGCGGATAGGACGTCTCCAATCCGTCAGTCTACAATCTATCTCTAAAAAAAAACGGTAACTTTAAGTGAGAAATAAATAATCATAGAATAGGCTAAGATTTATTTTATTTTATTAATTTTTTTTTGAAGGGGGGGGGGGGGGGGGGGGGGTTCAAGTAGTCCAAGAAGGTTCTAAAATATGTCAATGTGTCAGTATGCGCTTCCCAACAAGAAACATAGTTGGGTGGTTTGATTCTTCCGAACAAGCTTCATTGCGAAGTGTTGGAATTGTTATCAACAAGAAACATTCACTGCAAGTCTACAAACGGGATGCCAGAATACATAACTAAGTGAAGATTGCCACTACAGTTTTATTTTTTTTTCAAAAAAAAAAGAGCAACTCTGCTATACGTATATTTGCCATTTACGTCTCCGATGTACAACCAAGTTCATTTCCGAAAAAAAGAGAGGATTTCCACTACAATTAGGGTCTGAATCTAGTACATGGCAAATAGATTGAAGAGATGGAATGAAGTTCCCATACTGGCAGCTGAGAATTCAAAATAACTTCAGTCGTACACAATGACTCTAATTCTCAGGTGTTACACGAGCTATGGTTCCAGCTCATTTAATTTTCTTTACATGCTACATATGTTATCGAAAACACACGCTCATGACAAACTGGACTTCTTTTTTTGACGAAGACAAACTGGACATTAATATTTAATACTGTCACCTGGGAATAAAACCTTTCAATATCACACTTTATTTATGCAAGAAAATATTTTACTGAAAAGGCAAGCATATTTTGGCATAGCAAAGAGAATCGCTCCACTTCTCGAAGTGCAGGTAATTAACAAAAAAAAAAGAAAGAACTTAAGTCGCAGTGAACTAGTCAGTATCCTTACATAACATTTAGCGCTGTGTTCCCATGATGGCTCCAAAAATACAGAATCCATCAAACCTTTCTGTTCAAGCATCAAAGCGTAACAACAGGTACAAAAACTAGAAACGAAACAAGGATTGTTCCTATAATGCCATCACAGAAAATTGATTCCATCTCAGACTTATCAGCACATAGAACTTGGATTCCTGGAACCATGTCCTTCACTGGCTTTAGTGATCTATCAGTACCACACCTGTATTTCCAAGGAAGAATCAACACAAGCACTAAACAAACGTATATGCAGGCATTGACAATGAACTAAAGGTCAGGAAGACCATGTACCCGATTGAGCAGTACACACATTCCCGCTGATCAGAATGCCACACTCGTCCAGGCAGTGGCGCTGGTTAGCAATCAGTACCCCCCCCCCCCCCCCCAATCATCTTCCTGGATCAAATCACACCTGACTTAAACAAAAGTGAATTTGCCAAGCCAATCTCTGAGGCCGGGACGGTCAGCATGATTGTTTGACTAGTACCAATCAAAAATATCACCAAGATCATCAGTGTTTCCAGGAACATGATCTTCTTCTTCCATATCAGAAATGGGCATGTATTGCTCTTTATCCATCCGATTTGGACTATTTTCTTCCTCATTGATGAAATCATCCAATGCATTCTTTAAAAACAGAGAAAAACAGATAAAAAACATATTAAATAAATTCAATGTAACAGGTACTTGTTCAAGATGTACCTCATTTGAAGGGCCACCTTCGTTTGATGCACCATCTTGTTTTCGTGTACTACTAATATCTGGTAGCACATCGTCGATGTTGAGCTGTTTAATTACCTTCTTAAAATACAAATTATCTGCATACATGAATTAAAATGGTAAACACATGAGTGTTATCCTAGATCACAGATGATAAATCAGAATATAGTTTTCTCATTTATCAAACAATTGCTCACCTCCACACCGATGGATAACAGCATGTTGGATTAGCATTGGATTATTTTTCTCCTCAGTTCTAAATTTTCGCCGCACATGATGACGAGTTTTATCAGGGAATAATTGCTGTATCATTGCAAAATCAATACCGAATTGTCGAAGACCCTGGACCAGAATCAATAAAAAAAACACAAAGTGAAGTGTCACCAATAAAAATAGGCAGGTCGAAACATTTTCCTGAAATATATGGGGTCATAGCAAAGGAACATTAGTTCCTTGATTTATAAAATACCTGGTAAAACAAGTCAGTCTGAGATTTCGACCATTTGGCTTGTGTTTGTATGTTCATGTAGGAATGGTAATTCAGTTTAGTTATGTTTTGTACATTGGTCTCTGTTCTGTCTTCATCATATCTATCATACTCAAAATCATCCGGATTTTCATGTTGGGAGCTGCTGTACATAGAAAGATAAGATATAATCCGACAGTGGGAAAGCACAAATCAAGAAGATTGAAACTAATATAATAGCAGCTAGAACCTTTAAAGATCAAAATTTGATCAAGGACGTTTTATATATTTTAGCCTTCAACTTAAATTCAGACACGCAGTCAGCCAGATAAATGTAAAATCAAAACTTAAAAGAGGATGGCTTGTTTTTTTAAGCAGTTCCACTCCGCAGCCAACAAGAAGCTATTTTAGTGTAGCTACAGCTCAAGAGCAGAGGGCCTGAATGCACCATAGAGGGAACCTGAATATACTAAACAGATACTGAGACAATCTTGCAGTAGGGAGAATAGAAGACTGAAATGGTTCTACAGTAAAAAGGGAGGAACTGCTACAATGTATGGAATAATTGTGTCACAAAAACAACTGTCAGGGAGGGAATATATAGCAATAACAAACTGTGATGTACTCACAGTTTTATAGCAGTCACTAGTGCTATGTTCAAATAACTAATCTCAAAACGTCACTATGAAAAAAACAAATTGTTAAATGAAGTTCACAAATATATGCATTGCAATACTAACAGATGAGCCTGTCACTGGTGATGCAATGTGTGGCTGTGGAGCCATTTTGGTCGGTTGAAAGCGGAACATATATGGATGGAGAATAAAGTAAAGTGGGCACTAGGCTCATCGAAAAGCCCAAATTATACTTTGCTTGGATTTTATCATGCATAGTATTCAAATAAACGAAAAATAAGATGGCATACCGCGCATTAAGGGACGGTCCAGATAGAATTTCTTTACCCTGGAGAAGTAAAACAAAATCATGAGAAATAGCATAAAATGTTTACAAATGTAACTAAAAAAGTTACCACAAAACTCACATTAATATGCTCTCTGGCCTCTTGCAATAACCTGAGATGTGCCGCGCTAAGCTTCTTGTGATCTATCTCCGCATATGGCTTTTCCAGCAAAGTCTTAACCTCTAAAACAGAAAACAAAAATCCAGGATACAAGAATGAAAGTCATATATTATATATAAACCGGATGCTTTGTAATTTTTGTCACTAACCTTTCATTATCTTCTGACGAATTCTGTGGGTAAGCTTCTTCTCAGATTTTTCTGTTGGTGCATCCTTTGAAGTTTTCTTGCGGCCCCATGATGGTACCTTACTTTCCTCGTTTTGAATACCCTGCTGCTGTGGTTCTTCCGCACCATCCCTTGATGTTTGCCTAATCTTTCGCTTAGAACCAGCAGTGTAATCAACACTGCTTCCGTTATCTTGTTCAGATGCTGATAGTTCAACAAAGTCTTCATCAAAGTAGTCTTCAGCGGTATGCTGGGATATCCCAACTTTCTGCAATTTTTCCCTGCTCCGTAGCTTAATAGATGATCCTATTTCTCCAACATGTGATTTTGGTTGTTGTTTAACAGCATGATCAGATGGTTTCCCCTCAGCATTGTTGGTATATTCCTGGTCATTAGAACGTTCCTCAGTGCTGACAAAAACAGACTAAAAAAAGAATTTTTGCAATAGTAATGAAGCTATAAATAATTATTTATAGCTTCTGCTCATTAACCAGAAAGACGGACTTTTTGACCCGCTTGCTGAGGCAAGTTGTACAAATCATCACAGAAACTGCTGAAGTCACCCATCTCAGAATTTGTACCTCTAGGAGCAAAACCCCTTGAGGAGCATCCAGTACAGATTTTCCTTTACCCTTGGGTTCAGCTGTAAAACAAATACATTTGCTCCATATGAGAAGATAAGCATTAGTGAAATTATTCAAAGATAGGCAATTGTAATATTATCACCTGCCAGTAATGCTTCATAATCCAAGGTAATAATACTACAATTGACATTCAGCAGCTCATTGCATGGAAATGTACTGTATTAAAGAACTAGTGCTACTGAAACTAGTGTTCAGAAAATAAGTGTCAGTGAAGTGTTGATTTTAGAAAGCAGCAATCAATTCGTGTTTATGAACCTATCCAGCAGGTATACTAGTGTGCCGCCCAGAGTCACCATTAGCTGGAAACAAAGAAGCACTTAAACAATAATTACATATTAATGGTTCTGCAGGACACATTTGGCCAAGACACGGTGAGTTGTTCATCATATTCATCTTGGCATATATTTTATAGTTGTCACATAAATTCCATGGGAAAATTGGAATTAAGGTGGCACAAGCACACAAGTAACACATATTTTATAGGAGACACAATTTAACTCTATACTAATTTAATGCCTAAAGTCATCATTTCATCTCTGAGAACCAAGATCGATGAAGTTTCGCTGGGGACAAAAACTGGCTATTTGGAATGAGGACGGAACAATTGGAGTTGAAGATGGGATCCCTTCGACACTGTGTTGCAGTTCAAAACTGGTGCATCCAACAAATAATGATGAGGAGACAGCTACCCCCCAACCCCCTTTTCCAAAACAGAATATCCAGAGGTAAACACAGTAATTCTATTATCATGGATTCTTATAACAATATGCCTAAATTTCAGAACAAAGCCACACTTCAGAGAGTTCAGATAGCGTTGTCGATGAACTCTAGTTGCAACCTTTACCCTTTAGGAATTGAAATAGTTCCCAGGATTGTACTGAAAACAAGTGATTACCAGATAATGGAATAACAGACAATGTTGCTTATAAAGAAGGTTGGCTGCAGATTTACATTTTAGCAAAATATTTCATCGAACTATTTAAATAACTTTGCCTATTTGTATTAAAGAAAGTATATTTCCTACTCCATTGCACTAAAATATAACAAGATCCGAATACACACTGCCTTTAATATTTGTTATGATATGTCCCATTGAAGGGATAAATATATACAAGAAGTTTGGATCTCAGTCCCCGGTATGTTGAATTTTATATTCTCTCATGTAGCAAGTACTGCAAATCACATCCATTATCCGCCTCCAAACTGTTCAAGTCAGCAAATATCATCAAGCCTCTTCAGTACAAAATTAACTCACTGAAGACAGAAGATTGATCAAGCTCATGAAGAATTCATCTTCCAACAAGTATACAGAGTCTTCAATTTCGACCACAGTTCAATCTTCGTGTGCATACTGGCCTTCAACTGTTGTGTATTGAACACCGGTCTTCTCTTTAAAAATCTCAGTTACATTTTTTGAACCCTACATTGTTCAACTGACAAACAATTCTAACATGCTCCTCATTTGACCGGTATTCTATTGGAACTACAGTTTAATCTTCATGTGCAGAGGTACTACGACTACCAGTGTATAATAAAGAAGCATACACATCTACAAGCATCAGTTGTACAAGAAAACAATTATGCCCAATAATGCGAACTGTAGCCAGACGGTATAATCTACCTCTAATCCTTCAGTTTTTGTGTCACGAATGAGGAAAACGAGCAGAGGACGTACCTTGTGGCTGGGGCGGCGACCTGCTGACGGTGGGCGCGTCGAGGTGATCGTGGGCGGCAGCGAAAACTTGCAGCTGGCCGCCGGCGACCTGCAGCTGGGCGGCTGCGCCCCGCGGCACTAGGATCGCGACGTCCTGCGGCCCGAGCCAATCGTGCGAACTGTGAGGCCGTCAGGGAGGAGGGGAATAGCAACGCCTGATGGCATTTGCCGTAATTTCCGGCTTCGGAGAGGACCGGAGCGGACCAGCCAGCCGTTTCCGGCTTCGGAACACGGATTCTGGCGTTTCACATACCCAGGCCAAAAACGAGAGTGTTTCGCTCCGTTGACTGCCAATCGTATCGGAAGGGAAAATTCTCTTATCCTATCGGTAAAACTTATTTTTCGAACATGATTGATTTTAATTATATCTCTTTCATATCATTGTTAACTATTTAATTATGATTTAATAAGATATGACACTGTCTGCGGGGTTACTGTAGTAGCCAATAAATAGTTGCCCTATTTTCAACGATAAATAGCTGCAACATTTTGGGTGTGTGCGGCGACTTTCAAAAACTTACATATTTTTTATTTTTCTAAACAAAAAATATATATGAAAAGGAAAAGAATTGAATCTCTACATATTTTTTTTGCATATGTCAGTTATTTAAATTATTTAAACTCATACATACAAATTTTGCAATAATTCTCAACTACTACGGTAGCGATGCTATAGTAATCACGTACCTACATACCTCACTAAACAGAAGTTACATGGTTAACAGTGGCATGCAAGAGATAAAATTTTAAGACCAATAGGATATAAGGGAAATAGGTTTTACCAATCACATATCAGAGATAAGAAATTTAACCAATGACATGTAAAGAGAATTTCCTTATCGAAAACCGTTCCAAGCGATTCTCCCTTGAATTCAAACATCCAAACGCAACCTAAAGCCTTTTCATGTAAATAAATCTCAAAAAGTAAAAAAAAAACTACCTTGTGGGTTGTTTTTTGTTAGATAAAAAAAAATCTGCTTACAGCCAAGCCACCTGGCAGCACATCAAGCATTTGAGATGCAAACCAGCCAATGTAAGAAAAAGATCAAGTTTAATTTAGAGGAATCACGGATTGAGAGGAGAGGGAAAGGAAGTGAAACTCGTTTGATCTTACCGTAAGATTCTTACGATGTAGACAACAGGGGTGTGGCGTTGTAGCTGGTTATTTCCTTATGATGGCTAGCAGCCAGATCTGTAGACTGTTGTCAGCAGTGGTGGCCTTTGTTTTTTTTGTTATTGGTGGTGCCTCGCAACTTTGATGGCTAATATGTCATTGTGTGGGTTCCGCCCGTGGTGAACGGGATTGGCAAGTCGAGGGTGGTGTGTAACACCATTAGTTGCAGAAAATCAAGAAGATATAATTCACAACCGTAAAGAAAAACACTGCCTCGAGAGTGTGTAAACGTAGAGCCTAACGTGTGAATCTGTCATAGAGGCCTGGTATTGCAGCGTGTGACATAGAGAGTTGGAGTCTCACGACGCACGGCATATACTAGTCTTCAACTGTGGGAGACGGAAGCCTCCCACAACGATTTGGCTCACGTGGACATCGGTGGAGTCGGGCACGTACGCTTCCTCTCCCGATTCCACCGCCTTTTCTCTAGCGGACCTGGCGGTCCTCCAGTTTTGCGTCACCTTGTGGGCTCCCATGCGACGGCGTTTGGGCTGTGGTTTTGCCACGGCTGCTTTTGCTGGTCCGCGGGCCGCGTCTTTGCCTATGCTTCTGCTGGTCTGCGGACCTGGTTTTACTGATCCCTCGTTGCTTCGAACGGGCCAGTCGGCACACGGTGCGGCAGCCTCTCACGGCAGAGCGAGGCAGCATCAAACGCCGACACGGCGACCTCTCACGGCTAAGGCCGATGAGGCAATGGAGGTGAAGGCGCCCAGGCCCACCAGCTGCTCGGCTGCTCCATGCGCGTGCCGCCGCCGCCTGATCAGCTTGCTACGCGAGGCAGTAGCCTCGGGCGGGCGCCGCTTCGCCGCATGTGCAGGAGCACACGGCCTGGGGGCGGTGGTCAGGCGAGGCTTCGCTGAGCGCTCACGCGCTGTCCTGTGGGGAGGCAGCGGCTGATCCAGAGCAGCAGAGCGAACGAGGAAAGCTTCTGGAGAGAGATAGAAACAGGTGAAGATGCTTTTGATTCTGGGCTCGAGGAAAGTGACGATGAGTTCATGACAGCGTGGTCTGGATTATGGCCGCGTGGCATTGGCCTGCTGCTATGTGCGCGCGAGAGAGACCGGACAAGAAGAAAGAGAGAATAGCTGAGCAGCCTGCCCCAGCATGCGGTGCATTGTTTACAGGTGTGTATTCCTTTTTTTAATTAAACCATGGGTCCATAGAACGAGCTCAACTTCAAAATGTTTGGCCTCGGATGACCATGTAGCAGAACCATCAGGCAGCAACTTCCATGCCCTGTAAACAATGCAACATCATGAGTCTGTCAATGAACAACAACATCAGGGCGAGGACCATGCGTCATGACTCATGAGGAGGCCGCTAGCCATTTGCTTGGAAAAGAAAATTCATGCCATTTCTGTTTCACACCCCCTGCCTAGGACAAAATTAAAAGTCTAGTCCGGTTAGACAACCGGAGGTGGAACTACTTGAGTGCTTCTAAGGCCATGGCCCTAGTCGTGGTCCAAAAAACTCCTCATATATTAGGGTTTGTTTACTGGCTCAACCGATAGCATTGAACCAACTGACTGACTTAATCAATGAAAATCATATCGGCCTACGAAGAGATCATGATGGGCGTGGTGCACCCGCGGAGCGAACCGGGTCTGCTCCACCGATCCAACAACCTCTAGAGGGAGGGGCACCGCGGTGAATCATTTGGCTTTTGCGTTTCTACCCAATGGATATTGCGGGTCGATCCATACCTCCGTCACATCACATGCATTGCGCGCATGCTGCTTCGTGCAGTTTGGAGGTCGCTTGCTGCTGGTTCGAATAAACATATTCACGTCTTATAGCAACATTTTCCGTGTGTAAAATAAGATATTGTTTTCATATGCCACGACACACCAACTCAATCAGTTGAGCTACATCATGCTCTTGGGCGATCTAACCACTCGCATGGAGAAAACGATGCTAGAAAACAAGGTATGAGGAGCACGCAAAGCAAGAATCGTAAGAGAGGAACAGAGAGTGTTTGCTCTGACCTTGCCGATGGTCATGTATGAGTGGGTGTCGAACCTACGAAAGACGACTGCAGTGGACAACCTCAAACGACCACACCATGGGTGCCGGGAGGCAGCGCGTCTAATGGGTAGCGGCGATGGGTCAAACCACTCGATCCACGGTTTGATGATTCCGAACTATTTACTCTTGGACTAGAACTATGGTGACCCAACGAACTCTTTTTATAAGTAGGTGCGTAGGTCCGTTGGGTGAACCCGAGCCACGTCCATCTCTACGAAGAGACCGTGTGTATGGTTTTCATTAGACACTAGTGGTATACGGCGCGCCTTCGCGCGCCGCTTGAGGACTGGATAGGTAACCTAAAACGTTGGTTGAAAGGGGAAGGCGGATCAGAGCATTTGATTCTGCAGAGTGTTTTTTTTTTGTTGGTATGCTATAGAAAGCGTGGGAAAGGTGTTTGCTGACCGGCAGCGATTGTTCACATAATTCCTTCAATATTTTTTTGTTGACAAGGCTCCTAAAGCCTACAAGGGCCAATCGTACTTGGTAAATGACCATCTAAGCGGTCTGGAAATTTGCAGGTAAAAATTATTCCATTCATGTGAAATGTCTGTCAAAAATTACATAAACATACGTCTGTTTTTCATTCAGTGGGAATGTAAAGGCAGAACCATTGATATTACAATACACCTCACATGGTAAATAAATAAAAATCACGATAGTAATGTTTCACAGCTAAACAAGCAAACAGGATGAATGTTCATTGCTCAACCTTATCAATTGATACAAAATCTCCTTCAAATTCTTGAGCTTTCTCCCCAACCAATTTCACTATACATTATTCTCGCTGGAAATAGCCTTGCATGTGACTGTCCATGACGTCCTCATTTCTGGGAAATTTATAAATGAAAGGAAAGTTTGGTTAATATAAGTTTGGGAAATGAATTAATCGTGTATATGTAAAGGGGCAAAAAAGAAAATAATTGTACCAAACCGAGTGTGTTACTTGCGGAGTGTGAAGTCACCATCAGCCATGTCCTCTAGGGAGAGAGATCATTGTCAATTCTTTCCTAACACAATGTACGCAATAGGAAGGCGTCTGGGAACATGCTTTTAGGAGTTTTTTCTTTCTCATTGTAAAACATTAACATTAGCAGAATGCTGAAGAAAAGGATTCTAGGCTAGTGGAAGGGAAAACATTGTACTTCATTGGTAGTAATAGTAAAAACGGAATTAGTTTCTTATATGGACATTACTTGCAAAATTGTATCGGCAGCAGCATCAGATGTGTGCTCAGGAGAAGTCTTTGGTAGTGTGATGTTGCTGGCCTGCAAAATATCACGTGGGATTAGAGCAGAGATTTGTATGAAGTACTACAAAGATGTACTGTTAGAAATGAGAAATTAAAAATACCAGCCAATTATATGTCGTTGTGTCAAGAGGAAGTGGTGTAGCAGGATTGTTCTTCTACTGGGATTATATGTTTTCATCAGCAGAGATGGTACATGTTCAAGAGCACATTTTCCTTTATCATCAGACTCTTTTGGAGGCATCAACTGAATCCCTGGGATTGCAATTTGTATGGGAAGTGCAACTGCTTGACCTCATAAGAGCAGTTTGAGGATGAGGAGGCCTTGCCTATGACATTGACAGTCACCTGAAATTTTTAACCCAGATGAGAAGCTACCTCTGCTAGCTGGAACATTTTGAGGTTTAGGATTGGCTTTCATCAACATTTTGACTTTTTACCAACAAGAGCATGCACAATGTCATCAAAGAAAATAATTCCTGCCACAGCTGTGTCATTGATGGCAAAGTAGCATATTTTGTTATTAAGCAAAGAACTCGTTTGGTAATATAGAAGTTATTGCTTTACCACGGGGGCATATATCAGCTGCTTTCCTCTGTAGATGTTCTGCTGCATCTATTCGAAAAGGAAACCAGCATCGTCGAACCTCGAAACAGTCATGGTGATTTTTAATCCCTGAGGCTGCAAAACAAACATCTGTGAGTCTAGAATGAGAAAGAATGAGAAAGTAGATTTCAATGAGAATGTAAATGGGGCACTAAAGGCTGTAAATCAGGTAAAAAAGTATCCATTATATAAGTGTTTCTCATTGCATACATCCTTGAGAACCGAAGTGCTAATATTAAACAGGAAGTAAAATCCAGTCTCTTTCAATCCCACTACATTATGTACAAAGAAGTTTATATTAACCAAATCTAATCTAGCAGGCAATATTTCCAGAAAAACAGAGGCCACGTTTTGTTCTGATCGGTAAATTGAAGTCCACAACCATTGTTCTTTAATCATTCCCATGCACTACATGAAGACAACAGCTACCTGGTTCTCTTTTAAACAAACCATGGACCTTCAGATTATAACTGGGCTAAACACAACTAAAGTTCAAGAGGGCAACAGACCAAATCTCACAAAAAATGTATATATCAGGACGTCAGCCCTTTTCCCCTAGAATCAAAATACAATAATTGAACGGCATGGTAAGTTAGATAATGAGAATGACTGTTATGGCCATATTTTATGGGCATGCTTCCATTTTTGAAAGTGTAATAATAAATGTTGACATCACATAATGACATAAAAGAAATCCAAGGAATGCAAATGTAACCCTTTTATAAGCAGGTACAGATCGATTAATTGATTCCCACAACTATGAAAAAAATACGAAGGGTATTCTCTGGTGAATTCAAATTTTTCTATCTGTAACAATAGCTCTGACCTTTTTATCTAAATATGAGGAGCCGTAGGTGCAGAGTGTATAGATACAAGACATAAAATGTATGTACCGACAACCCAGAAGGTTTATATTAAGCATCAGGTAAAGAATCACATAGAGGATAACGAAGGAACCATAGAGATTGAACTTTTATGCCATTTTTACTCAGGTCCTATCTAACATGGAAATTCCTTTGAAAGGCTGTCAGCTCTTGGACTAACCCTGATAGCTGAAGTTGTTTATCTATCAGATTTGCAAAGGCACCATGCAACGCGTCAGCCTAAGTGCGTCATATTAAATTAGTGTCTCCGAGGTAAGCAAAGCTGATAGCTCGATGTTAAAAAAATATGCAACTATCTCTTACCAAATTGGTGCTCAGGGCTAACAATGTCACAAACTATTGAGCAATGAGTATTAGAACATTGTTAGATTGTGCTGAGAACAAATTATTAGCAAAAATTATGATATGCCAGTTTTAGAAAATCCTAATGTTTCCTATGTCTCAGTAGTGTTCTACATCTCTGGTACTGGCCGTGAAGGAAAAAAAAGGTTGCAGGCAGCATTAAACAACACGAAACTACTGCAGTAATCATACTGATAATAATACGCACCACCAGGGTAGCATAGAGCAAGGAAAATCATGTACTCTTAACAATTTAAATGTTTAAATCAAGGCAAACAGGTATATCTAAAACAATATATGAATGTTTAAACCAACTTGTAGCAGGCCCTACCATTGTAGGTGACACCCGTGGCATTTTCAATGTAATATCACGTGCTTTGTAGAACCATTGCAACCCCCTCTCCAGCAGCAACCAACCTGAACATCCACATATGAAGATCACCGGACTGTTGAGGCAAAAGAAAAAAAGATTGTCAATCGATGAATAGCAGGCTAGCTTAAACTGAGGGTAAAACTGAACAAAACAAGAGTAGTGAGCTGAATAAAGCTCAGGAACAGAAGATACATCCATGCAGTGCACTTGGCAAGCACTAAGAGTCAGCAGTCAAGATCAGGACATCCCAAGAAAATGAAACGACGTACTCATTTTGCATCACATGTCACAACTCAACAACACTAATGATTTAGAAGCTGCTGCAATGCATCCCAGCAGTTACAGATGCATATTTGAATCTAACCTTTTTCTCCATACTAAAAACATACATCGTATACAAATAGCTATATTTATTCAGAAAGTTGTGAAACGATAGGATCCCTGCTTAATTTGCATCGCCATCCAAAATTGTGAGAAAAAAACCAACTGCAGCCGTAACATACAGTAATATGAATTAACCAATCAACAAGCTGGAGTATGCGCACAGGGAGAGGGTCTGCACATGAGAATCAAGATTTCTTCATGTAGCTAACCACTTTGTCTTTCGGAAAAAAAAATGTAGCTAACCACTTGCTCTATCCTAATTTTTAGAGGTCATCTTTGGATTCCAAAATCTGTAGATGTGAGGGATGCATCATCAACGATTAATTAAGTCTGAAAATGGGCATGCCAATTATTTTGACGGTAAGGTTAATAAACATCTTATCTAACATTATGGCTATACTATTTCTAAGCAAAGGAAAATGTAGACATGATTTTTATCAATAGGGAAAAAATCCCTACAGCAGTTCAACCTCAAATCATGATGAGATATCCTCCAAACATAAGGGGAAAAAGCACACTGATGGTGTGCTATACTGATGGATTGCACAATGAAAAATAGTATAGGCTGAATATTCGTGTGCAATCCATAAACTATTATTATCTTACAGTCTGCAACCTCATGAATAGGAGAACCTAATATTCAGTAACAAATTGGAGCAAGGTAATGAATTGACTATTGAACACAACATTATTCGGAACCATTCAAAACTGAGGCCAGTACCATCCTCCTAGTAACATGTAACAATCAGAGGAATAATCTGCATGCCTATCTTTAATCGTGTGCAATCCATAAACTGTTATTATCTTACAGTCTGCAAACCTTATGAATAGAAGAACCTAATATTCAGTAACCAATTGGAGCAAGGTATTGAAGTGACCATTGAACACAACGTTACTTGGAACCATTCAAAACTGAGGCCAGTGCCATCCTTCTAATAACATGTAACAATCTGAGGGGCTAATCAGCATGCCTATCTTTAATCAGTCTTTCTAGCTGCCATGTATATGAACTAAACTGGAGAAATCAACATTGAAATTTTACGCGCACACACAGATATAGAAACAATAATTCTCATGAAAGCCATTAAGGGTTCACCCTTCACCGAAGGAGATCTTTTGAATTGTACCGCTACAAGAAGCATGCAACACATCTTGTTTAGACAACCAGGTGCCCTTCCTCCTTTCAACCAGCAACCTGTTACACAAAAGAAATATTATGTTTTGTTTTTTGACCCAGTCAATTGAATGCACAAATAAATCTATCACTTTTAATACCACTGAAGAACAAAATCTTTGAAGAAGTCAATACCAAATCATAAACCGAAATGACAAAGCAAGAAAAACATTTGTCACAAAGGAATTGGGGTCTCAATACTATCAGGAAGAAAGCCACAAAAGAAAGCATCACCAAGAAATTTACATGTTGAAGTGGGGAAAAACGAAACAAAACCAAGAACAACAAAAGGACATGAAAATTTATCCAGGAAGCAGTACTAATAGAAAACAAATATCTATCCTAAAAAAAAGAAAACAAAGATCTAAGAGTGAGAATCCATTTGATTTAATCCATCCATACATATTACTGCACAAAATACACCACTTTAAGATGAAACAATCTGCACATCTTAAGAAATCCTCTGAAACCAAACAAAAGGCCTTACTTCGAACTTAAGTGCTCAATGAAACCTTTTTTGTGTCAAATTTCTTTTTTTTTTTTGCCCAAGTAAATTTGGTCACAAGAGGAGCAGCTAGATGGAAGCTCAAATATCAACACCATGTTATGACTGTTCAACACTCGACAAACAGCATGCTTGAAGAAATATAAGTCCAATCATTACACCATCATTAAAACTTATATTCATATGTATACAAGACATATATATTTTGGGCTGATCCATTGACCGGGGGACCCTTTCGGTTCTGCAGATTTAGCACAGGATATGCAGAGTACTACTATTATCTATGGATGGTACTAAGTGGATATAGCATGTGACAAATTTAAAGAAACAAAGGACAAAGAAATACTCTAATCTGTAATGCCACCACCAACAACAACAACATCACTGCCTCGATCCAGTTCACTAGCTGTGTCCATACATGATGCAATATTCATCAAAATAATGGAAAATTAACAAGAGCAAAAATAAGAATATTGGAATCATACAGAATGCTTGCTTTTTCTCACCAAATCATTCTCTTCATCACTAGCTCCCACATCTTTCCCACGCCTCTACACAACAGTGAAGCCACCTGGAACACAATGTTGCTTAGGGAAGAAATATGGAATTAAATATGACAATGATAGCAATTAAACATGGAAAGGAAGCACTATTAGGCATAATCCATAGTGAAGCATAGTAAATAAAAGGAAAATAAGAAGAGTGTAACTATAAGGTGTATTTTTACTACCTAGCTACGTGAATCCCAAGATCATAAATGGATTTATTTATTGATTAAAATAAATAACAATGTGCAGCCTCAGGTCTTTGCCAATATCTGAAACATGTGTCACCTTGATGGACACTGGCTACAGATCAACCTGAAGAAAACTAACATATCCTAAAAAGACATGTTAGGAATTTATATAACTTGAAAAATCACACTCCTTTAACCCAAGCAGGGAATACTTGGCCCTGAAAGCATTCAGTCAACATGAAAGAAGCACCAGCAGGAGGGAAGGCATGCAAAACTTATTACTGCAACATAACGAAGAACAATGATTGCCCAAACAACTGTTTTTCCTTTTCTGAAACCAAAAGTATGGCTGGCACCAACATTTTCAGGATCGAACAAACTAACTGCTGCACGGTCTATAATAATCATTGAAACTTTGAGTCCAAATATTTTCTACAGATCACTGTACCAGAGATTAGCCGTAGAGTAATCGCATCTAAAAGCTAATGTTTCAAAATTATCTGGTAGGAGACAAGATTATGCTGCTATCAGTATATGAGGAAAAAAATACCTTCCTTTTCCTCTTGATCTCCTCCTCCGTTCCTATACGGAGACAAGGCAGAACCGTAGCTAGTAGCATGGCCAGAAGAACTTGTACTAAGCCATGGCCCGTGCCATGGTCCAGTGCGGCACGCTAGTAAGACTCCTGAGCATCCAGAAATATATGAACAGGCAAAATCAGAGACAAAAACGAAAAAAAAAAAACAAATCTTGCCCACGCACACAACACGGCCACCCAAAGAAGCAAAAAGAACCCTAAATCATCCCCAAACCTAGAGGAAAAACCACAAATCGGAGATTCATTCTTTGCTATCAAAACAAAGAGCACAACACGCAAACACCTGTGTGACGCTGCCGCTGCTAGTTGACGCCGCCGTCGCCTTGCCTCCACGTCGGAGGAGGCTGTGCTGACGCCGCCGTCGCCTCCACGTCCAAGGGGGTCGCGCCGCCGTCGCTATCGCCTTGCCCGTCAGAGGGGGCCGTCGCCGTTGCCTCGCATGTCGAAGGAGGACGCGCCACCGCCGCCATCGCCTTCCCGTCAGAGGGGCCACGCTGACGCCACCATCGCCTCCCACGTCGGAGATGGCTGTGCCGCCGCCGCCGTCGCCAGCATAGCGGTAGGAGCATGGAGGCAGCCGTTCCCTGGATCCACATGTGGAATGTGAGGAGGCGATGGAAAAGAGGAAGAGGCGATCCAACGCTCAACCACCGTCATTACTCCGGGCCTCGTGGAAGCGCTTAATCGTGACGCCGCACATGGCCGGGTCGTACCGGGTGCCAATGGGAGAAAGTCACGCTAGCAGAAACAGTACATGCCTGATTTTCACCTGATGGAAAATTACCCGGGTCCGTAAAATAGCCTGGATTCTAATCCAACGATCTGAACAAAACTTACTACCGTGGATATGGAGTACGTGATGGGCAGGCAACTGGAGTAGAGGAGGAAATAATAACAAAGAAAAAAAAAGACTTTTGCCTAGACCGCTAGACGAGATTATCAATGTTTATTATTGTCAGACATATCCCCTTTTGACTAGTTGGTTCCTTCTCATCTCGACGGTACCCGATACAACACCGCACAAAACAAAAATAAATAAAGAATGAACGACCATATACGATGCGTGGGTCAAGGAGGGGGCTTGGGTTGGTTGACGCCGTCGGTCCATCTCTACGAAGAGACCGTGTGTATGGTTTTCATTAGACATAATAACAAAAAAAAAAAAGACTTTTGCCTAGACCGCTAGACGAGATTATCAATGTTTATTATTGTCAGACATATCCCCTTTTGACTAGTTGGTTTCTTCTCATCTCGAGGGTACCCGATACAACACCGCACAAAACAAAAATAAATAAAGAACGAACGACCATATACGATGCGTGGGTCAAGGAGGGAGCTCGGGTTGGTTGACGCCGTCGGTCCATCTCTACGAAGAGACCGTGTGTATGGTTTTCATTAGACATAATAACAAAGAAAAAAAAGACTTTTGCCTAGATCGCTAGACGAGATTATCAATGTTTATTATTGTCAGACATATCCCCTTTTGACTAGTTGGTTCCTTCTCGTCTCGAGGGTACCCGATACAACACCGCATAAAACAAAAATAAATAAAGAACGAACGACCATATACGATGCGTGGGTCAAGGAGGGAGCTCGGGGTTGGTTGACGCCGTCGGACGCAACGGCTACACACACGACCGCCGCACGCAACGCTGTCGCCCCGCGGGGACCGCGGGCACGCGAGTTAAGAATGCCACAACACGCACGCTATACCAAACGTGCCCTCTGCCTCCTCCCCGGGTCGTCGTCTCCACTCCACCAGCCTTTTTCCTCCGACAGAGCCCATCCATCCCACGCCTGCGCCGCATCCCCCGGCCCATCACACGTCCGCGCCTCCCTCCCACGAAACCCTAGCCCTCCCCTCCGGCGGCTGTGGAAGGAGGAGGAGGAGCAGGAGAGTGCACCACCGCATCGGGCAGGATGTCCGCGGCGGTGTGCGGCAAGCGGGCCTCCTCCTACTTCGAGGACCACCACCAGCAGCAGCAGCATCTCCCCTACGCCGCCGCCTCCCCGCCGCCATCCAAGCGCGCGCGCTTCCGCGGCGGCACGCCCTCACCGCCAAGGCCGCGTGGCGGCGCCGACCCCGGCCTCGTCGCCGCGATCCGCGCCAGGTTCCCTGCCGCAAACATCGAGGTGATTATCACCATCTGTCCTGATCTCCATTCCGCGTGCCGGTTGAGCTCCGCGTTACGCTTCTCTGCTGGAAGCCGATGCGTTCCCCTGTGGTGAAGTTTTGCTCTCTGTTCTTCGCACTCCCTAGAAGTGGCTGCCGCGCAAGGAGCGACCCATCCGGGCATCCCCACTCCGCTGCTGCGGCCACCATGCTCGTTGCTGCGTAGGCTACTGCTGATGAGTGCTCAACCTGAGTGTGCCAGCCGTGAGTTCTAAGGTTTGTCATAAGATTTGAACTGATGGGGTTGTAGGAAACTGGTTCCTTCTTCTTTTTCAATTACTTATTATTCATTAATTAGGTGGAGTGATTGTGCGGCCTCTTCAGCTGCGCAAACTTGGCTTTGTACACTTGTTAGTATAGCAACTGAATGAATGTTTTTGTATGTGTTAGTTCTTTGTGAGGAGGACGCGACATGCTGTTTCGCTTCCGATTGGGACCTTTTCAGGTTCAGCAGGATGCGGGAATAACGCGGCCTTATCATACCATTAGTGATGCCTTTGAAATAGTAGAATTGCGATTTTGTCTACTTTTGTGGTGTATGTGCTATCATGTGTTTTGGATTTATTTGGATCCAGGTTTCCTTCCTTAAAAGTTCCTGGTCATTCAGATTAGTAAGACGCGGTGCTGATTTTGTTGGTTTCCCGTGGGTCTGAGGATACCACGGCTCTTTATTTTTGGCTTCACGCGACCCATGCCTTCTTCGAAGGCTCTGACTTTGGAATCCATTAATTTGCATGAGGTGATAGCGGTAACCGTTTGGTTAGCTAGTGTTCTAGGTACTTGACGTCTTTGTTAGCTTATGCATGCAAGTACCTGACGGTTACAACATGAAACCCATAGCACCAGAATTGGCTTTTACTTGGCTATTTTCCCACGACTCCCATCTTGTCTAGTCAGTTAATGTTTAATAAACTTATGTCTCTTGTTGCTGTTTAATGAGTGGATTCCATGCATGTTTATGTATTTTCAAACGAAGTATAATTTCTCTACTGAATTTTAGCTCATGTCTAATTCGGTATGTAAACTTTTTGTTTTACTAAAACTTGGTATGTAAACTTTTGTTTTCAGTTTATTGAGAAGGCTCTGCAAGAGTGTGGAAATGATTTGGATTCAGCAACAAAGTTCTTGCTTAATCAATGTGTCGAATCAGCTGAATGCAATGTGGCTCAGGAGTACCAGTCTCCGGTTGGAATGTCTACAGAGGGTCAAGTGCCTGCCGAAGGTAAATTTTTTATGCCAGTTTTGATTTTTGAAGTCTGGTGTTACCGACCATCGATTCTTTTCCTACACTAGAATTTCTTCTTTTGGCTTGGTAGTTTACGTGCTGGTTCATTGTTCTGCATTCAGGGTTTTTTCCCCAGTTTATGATTTAGTTGTAATATAAATGACGTTACTCTATTGGTTATGTAATCCTGTGGCCAAAAAACATGTCCCAGGACTAGAGCATGTGTTACACTCTGCGATGCTTTAGTTGTATGATTCTTCTGTACATGTTGAGTTGGCCTTTTGGCTACACACCTGCCTGAATGCATAATCTGTCTAATTGTTTAGCGAACCTGCTGGAATAAGGTATCTGAAATATTTTGAAATTTGTAGTATGGATGAATATTTGTTGATTTGACTTTATAGTGCACATCTTCATCCATTTCCATATTTCTTTTGTAAATGTATATATGTAGCTATCTGCTAGTATAATGGTTGAAGTGCCAAACAGTAGCAAACCGTCTAAATTTAGGTAACACATTATGTATGTACTCCCTGCATTCCAATATGGCAATATGTAAGCATTTCTGGCTATGTCCAGGATTCATAGCATCTCCTAGTCGTATGCACCTGAACAAAGTTGTTGTCCCAGTGCATGGGAGATGCTATGAATCTGTCTGGATACCCAGAAATGCTGACATTTTGGACCGGAGGTAGTAGTTATCCTTTTGTGAATAATGGTACATCGATACTTACATTTTGGCTGATAATGGATTGATGATACAGGTATTTTGGATGGCAATGAGGTGGCTGCACCTGAAGAGAGTGTTCCATATGCAGATAGCCTTCCATCGAGTAGCGCTCAATGGGTTGATATTCTTGTGAATGAGATGATGACTGCTTCTAGCACTGATGATGCAAAGGCTCGTGCCTCCAGAGTACTTGAGGTTTTTGAGAGTTCCATGACCTCTCGTATTGGTGCAGACGTACTTCAAAGTTTCCAGAAGGTAGACTCCCCTCCTAAAGCATTGGGCAGATTTTGTTATACTCATTTGATATGTCTGCAAATGCAACTTACATATATAATGATATAAGCTGACTGCGGTTTTTACATTTCTTGCTGTTATTATTATATATTACGAATTTCTAGAAAGGTAGCTGTGCCCCTTTATGGTGTTTTTTGTTGTTTTGTGTCATTGTGCCTTTTATTATTATTATTATTATTTTTGGGGGTGGGGGTCACTTATGTAAGCTAATGATTGCAGTCATATATAGTGGCTCACTTTTATGCGTGCATGAATGGTTCATATGGAAAATATGGTGAAAGAGAGGTACCCGAGTGCAGTCATCTTCAATTAATACCTTTAGCTGAAAAAAATAATGTCAGGGCCTGCTTATGTTTATAACCATGGGGGGTGTGAGACAATCATTATTGATATTTGCTGGTTGACATGGTCGACTGTAATTTTAAGTCATCTATAACCAGCTAAACTGGATGGCACTTATTTTTCAACTGAGCTCTCCCTGAGTTTTTTCTTACCTTGAAACAGGAAAATTCAGTTTACAAGGAACAGTTTGAAGCTGTCATCAAGGAAAACACTATTCTGAAGAAGGCTGTTGCAATACAGCATGAACGCCAAAAGGAGCATGAGGAGAGGAGCCAGGAGCTTCAACAACTGAAGCAGTTGGTTGTTCAGTACCAGGAACAAGTTAGAAGCCTTGAGGTACAACCTTTTACGATTCATGTATATTTAGTCTTTCTAGAGATCAGTTGTGGGTGGCAAGCTTATGTCTCTCTTCTACCTTGTATTCTGTCTTGCAGGTAAATAACTATGCATTGTCGATGCACCTCAGGCAGGCTCAGCAGGGCAGCTCGATTCCCGGGCACTTCAACCGGCACATCTTCTGAATAACTGGAAACCTAATCTGGAGGTTTCCATAGATAGCATCAAGATAGCAATCACCCTTTCCGGTTAGGGGCCGATCTTGCTGTTGGCTTATATTTAAGTTATATAGCCAAGTTATAACATAGCTTAATTTATGCTGTACACCATTGTAAATGTATGTCCTTTGTTGGCATGCTGCTGGCCTGCATTTGGGAGAGCGCATCCAAGCATAGATGCCTGCATCGGCATACTGTTGTGAAACAATATACGTTTTATGATCAGCTTAGAAATGAAAGGAGAGTTTGATTCCAGTCATACTCGGAAGTGCGCCCAGAATGACAGAACAATATGTTCATACCATGAACATATGTGAAGCATGAATATCAATATTAGGTTGCGAGTTAAACTATAATGTGCATCATAAATTTTAGTTGATGTGATTTCATCTATTAATTGTGCCAGTGCAAAGCTTGAAACAGGGAAGCCTTCTGTTTCAAGAATAAAAAAGATTGCCTATCTTCTGCAATTTCTTTTTGGACAGTTCGAATTCATAGACTTTGTCATATTGATAGAACAACATAATTGGAAAAGAAAATGTGAAACATGAGTATGGTGTCTGATTCTTCATTTTCGTCATTTGTTTTAACATGTTCATGGCCACATATGCATTATTATTACATACACTGTTTTTGTTCGTTATTAGGGGAAGAAAGGATACTTTGGTACTAAAAACACGTCGGGACTGAAAACTTCTACGTGGGAGAAGAGCCATGTTAAAACCATTGTCACATTCCTCCGATATGGTATAATAGCAGCTATGAGCCCTCATGGAGTCGCGGATGAATTTGTGATTGTGAACAAACGCCAACTCAGAAGGGTTGCTCTTTGCATTTTGCAACCAAACTAGTACTAAGTAGTACAGAAACAAATGACAAAATAAAGCCTGTAACAAAAATTTCAGTAGCAGCTTTGCAATTTAACTACTACATCAAAGTATTTCAACACTATCTGCAGGAGGGACTGGGCATTGCATATGACTGTTCAAGTGAAGTACGGCCGTGATCAGAACTAACCCAGTGGTGTTACGAAACCCGGAAGCATTTCCAACCTAGAAGCATACTAACTAATCCAAGCACCAAACTGACGAATCCATGATCAGAACAGGCGAATTCTGCAGAGACGAACGAACGGTGGCTCACAATGTTCGTCACATCGCATGGTTTCCGAAGGAGGTAGCTCAGCTCAGCTCACCACGCATCATCCGTGGCCGCCCTGGCGCTGGCGCGCATGCGCTCGAACGCCTCGACAGGCACGGCGAGCTGCCCCGCGCGCGCCTGCCACCGCGCGCCGTGTCGCGCCGCGGCGGCCGCGACGTCCTCGACGGCCCTGAGGAACTCCTTGGCCTGCGCGGGCGTGAGCACCTCCCTGGCGGCGGCCTCCACGGCGCGCCACCGCAGCTTGTCGGCGCGGCGGGCGGCGCGGGCCATCTTGCACGCCTCGGCCGCCGCCGTCTCGGCGACGCCGTCCTTGGTCTTCTCGGCCGCGAGCTTCACGGCGTAGGTGGACTGGTACTCGGCCACCTCGCCGTCGAGGGCGGCCTCGCGGGCGCTGAGGCGGCGCGCCGCGTCGGAGAGCGCGCGGCGGGCGTGGGCCGGGAGGGAGGAGGAGCGGAAGAGCGCCGGGAGGAGGGCCAGGAGCATGCAGGACGGGCGGAGGTCGCCGCCCAGCCAGGAGAGCGCCGCCACGGCCAGCGGCGGGTCGTCGGGGCGCGCGACGAGGGCGGGGATGTCGCGGGGCCGCACGGGCGCGGCGAGGCGGGAGTAGCGCGCGCGGAGGCGGGTCAGGTCGGCGGTGATGTCCATGGCCGCCGCGTTGTCGCTGTCGCTCGAGTCCGACGACAGGAGGCGCCGGTGCGCCGTCGGGTCCACCGCTCCGGGCGCTGTGACGATGACCGACCATGGAGGGGCAAATCAAGATTTAATTCCGTTCAAAAATCACCACGAAATCCATGGGGAACAGCGAATCCAAGAAGAACCAAGAAAGGGCTTACAGCAGGGGATGAAGCAGGGGAGGCAGGAGAGGAAGCCCTTCTCCTTCTTGGCGCTCTTGCCGCCGCTGCTGCGGTGGTACCCGGCGTCGTAGCCGAAGTAGAACTCGTCGGCGTCATCGCCGCCCAGGGGGTTCAGGAACGGCATTGCTGCGGTGGGTTGCTTCTGCGAGCGCGTAAAGGGAGAGTTTTGCGCCTCGAGGTCGGAGGGGCATGTTTATGGGCGCCCGACCGCGGCCATTCCTGTCCTGCCTGCGGGAGAGGCGGTGCGGCGTATGCCGTTGGGTTCTGCACCGTCGATCACCAGATCCACGGTTGAGGGACGATACAAGAGACAAAATTGGAACTACCTTGTTTTCGCTATTTGCAATTGCTACTTGAGTAAATTTCGTAGAGCCTTATATTTTTTTATGGTAATTACCTACAATCTCCATGGTTTATAGTCACGTTGTTGCACAATGAAGTCTCACTCTTACAAAAAGTAGGAATCATGTCTTTTATGGTTTGTGTAACACGTCTTCCAATCTGTTTGAACAAAGAAAACAATAAAAGCTTGTTTGGTAGGGATTCTAAAAGTGTTTCTGCTCCGAATGTTTAAAGAAGCTAGCCAAAGGGTTCAAAACAAAACAAATTCTGCTTCTCTCATCAAGAAGCACTTCTCAATTTTATACTAGAATCTAGAATCCACAAAAAACATAGCTTCTCATGAATTTTCTACTCACTTTTGTATTAGAATCCATAAGAGAAGCTATTTTGCCAAATATTTTAAAAAGTGCTTCTTACATAGAAATTGATTTTTTAGAGAATCTATTTTCTAAAGAAGTTGTTTTGTAGAGAAGCTGTTTTTTTAAAGAATACATGCCAAACAAGCCCTAAGTCAGGCGCACGATGTGATCTCTCTCTGTCTCTCCTTTTTTTTTTGAGGGGATCTCTCTCTGTCTCTCTTTTTTTTTTTTTTTGAGGGAAGGCCATCTGACAGTCTTTATTGATCTGATAAAACAATTATATCAGTTGCTAGAGCACCAATAATGAAGAGTGGAGGCTCATCTAGCCAATTACATGAACTTTGACAGGAAATGCTACTTTGGCTAAGTCATGTGCTACATGATTCACCTCCCTATTACAATGCTCATATGAAAGATCCATGAGCGTTATCGTTTGAGCTGACCGTGGCTGCACACACAAACCATCTCATGCCTCATACTTCATTCGTTCTTAAATTGTTGCTGCCTTTGATTTTTTGAATTACATTTCATTTTATTCAAAACTTTAGCTTAAATATGCAAAATTATAAGTTATATTTTAATTTTTTTAGTGATAAAACAAATCATAACAAAATATATAATTTGTTTGAATAAAACGAGTGGTCAAACATAACTCAAAAAATCAACAAAACAACATTTTAAAAACTGAGGTAGTATTATTTGACCACTGTAACGTTTGTAAACCAATGCGATTGTAAAACCTGAAGTTAAGTAGTATGAGGTAAGCTATCTGAGTTATCTGAGAAGAGCGATAAAACTCAAAATTTTACAAAATTTACCCAAACTTTTATATAGGTAATATGAAAATTGTATTAAAAAAATTGTTCTCTCTAAGTAAATTTACCCAAACTTTTTCTAAGATAGTTTTTTTTTTCCATTTAAGTGCTCTTTAAGTGGATTTTGTAAACCTCAACTTTTATTGTAATGTGGTCTACATATCACCAGTCCCAGGTTTTCTCACTCTTATAAAAGAGGAAATTCCCTCTATGGCCTCAAAAGGAATGAGACTTCCTTCTATGACCCTCTCAGAACTGAAGTTCCTTATCAGGCCCAAATTCATTTTTGGCTTCCCTCCATGACCCTTCCGTTAGTTTATACCCTTAACGGTGTTAACAAGAGGATAAAAGTACCATTTTACCCCTGATTCAAAAATAACTTCATTTACATTCAAAAAAATTGTTTGAAAGTGAGTATTAATTTACAGGTGTATTTTTATTTAAAGTTGTTTATCATGACTTGTTTTATTCGAAATGAGTATTATTTTCATACTTGCATCAAGAAACACATAACTTATTTGCACAAGATGCATGAACACATCACAATCAGATTAACTTAACGAATGCAAAGTTTCACAAGTGGATAGATTCACACATAAATACAATGGGCACACATATAGTGACATACAACAACTATTCAACATGCAGGACGTCGAGGCGAGCAGGCCATGCAAGGCAATCAGGATTGTTTCACAAGTGAATAGGTTCACACATAAACAAACGTTTTCTTTTTGTGAAGGAATACTGGCAGTCAGGATTGTTGTTGCCGTTCTCGACGCCATGCGAGGCAACAACAACCAAGGGGGGCGATGCGGGCGAGCGTGCCGCAGCAGCACGTCGAGGCGAGCAAGCGCAGCAGCACGTGGAGGCGAACAGGCCGCAGCAGCACGCCACCGCGGCGCGGGTGACGCATCTGAAGGTCGAGCCAAGGTGGGCGACGCGGGCGAGCCTGCCTCAGCAGCATGTCAGGCAAGCAGGCCGCAACACCACGCGACGAGCAGGCCGCAGCACCTCAAGACTTGCAGGGCGCAGCAAGACGTCGAGGCAACGGCCGCAGCACCGGCGACCCCCGTCGAGGTGACGCGGGGGGCCGACGTATCTGAATGTCGCGGCGGGCAATCCTGACAAAGGGGGCGGCTGCGGCGAGGTCGACGATGGGCGCCGCCGCGGCGAGCGCCGTGGAATCGACGCGCGAGAGGGGGACTGCCCTCCATTGACGCGAGGGGGCACGGGCGACCCTGGTGAACCCCATGCTGGTGGCGTCGGCGAGCCAACCGCCGCCCCTGCAGGCCCGATGGCGGCGCCGCGCGGTGCGGGATCTGGGCGGGGTCGTCCAGCAGCGAGCGCGTCGGCGGGGAGGGGCCGGCAGCCAGGGAATCCATGGTGCCGCGGCCGAGTCAGCCATGGTGACCCTCGAGGGTGGCCGCGGGGGGCTCGTGCTGGGCAGGCCTGGTGGCGGCGCCGCTGTCTGCTCTCTTTTTTTTCGTTTTCCTTTCCAATCGAGTGTGCGTGCGTTACGAGAAATTTGCTATTTTGCCCATGGCTTCGGTGGCCTTCGTTATAATGCCTACTCAACATTGGGCTTCGCTAGAATGCCCATCACTACGTTGCCTCATACGCTATAATGCCCATTTCAGGTTTTCCCTTTTTTTCTAAATGAATTTTAATTTACCAAAGACATGATCGGACCAAAATACCCCTGGCCGGATCGATTGAAATGGATTCTTCTCTGTTCTGTTCGCACGACAACTTCTCTCTATTCATTTTTTTCATACACCCTTGGCATTTATGTGAGAAAATTATGTTGCCTTATCAATATGTGGTGCTCTATTCATTTTTTTCATGCAAAAATATTATGCTATATGCTTGGCGCATGTATTTGAAACGACAGGAATAAGTGTTGCTGCAATATCTTCTTTTTTTCTCTAAGTCTGGGCGTTTTTTTTTCTATTTTTGATGCACGTCTCCTTCTGGAAGGAAAAAAAAATGGTGTCTGCAACAGAGGGATGCGTCTCAGGTGGAGCAAGGGGCAGTTTGGTCCTTTCCTGTGGCTTTTAAGTCGAAAAGAGAGGAAAAAGAAAGGAAAAACCGTCATGGACATTGTAGGGTATGAGGCAATCTAGTGACGGGCATTATAACGAAGCCCACCAAAGCCATGGGCAAAATAGCATATTTCTCGTGCGTTACAGAGGAGAGGAGACAGAGAGAGGAACGAGGGTAATTTGGTCATTTTTCATTGGTACAGTTTGATTTCTCACGGAAGAAGTTACGGAAGGCCACAGAAGGAAACGAAATTTTGTTTTGGGCCTAAGAAGGAACTTCAGATTTAGAAGGGCCATAGAAGGAAGGCTCACTTCTTTTGAGGCCATAGAGGGAATTTCCTCCTTATAAAATGTAGCTACAAATAGGACATGTTAATTATATCTTTATGGTTTATGTAACATATCTATTTCGATCTATTTGATCAATAAAATCAACATATTGGATGCATGAACACGTGATCTGTAAAATCAATATATTTGATGTTGTGTTGATTCGTTGTTGGCTTATTTTTAAGTGTCTTCCATCTCTTGTTTGTGCTGGATGTAACAGAAGCCGCCAAGATCAAGGCATTGACCATCTCTGAATTGTTCTTCCAGTTTTTGTTTTCCAAAATTTTCCCTACAGTTGAGCATCTCTTGTGTAAAAATTTGTTGTATAGGACTCGATCTTAACAATCGTCTGCTAATTTACCCATTGGGTAATTTACTCATTAATTCATTCCTGTGTTCATTCTTGTATACTATAGAACGCATCTCTGAAAGTCTGAACTTGATCAGTGATGATAAAATTTGCGGACGATCTGTCCTGCTGCATGGACCCCACGGATGAAGAGCTCTCGCGCGGCACCACGGAGCGCAGCTGCAAGCACGCAAGCGGGCGGCCCATTTTCTCCAACGTCGCGCCGTCGATGCTGTCCGTCGCCGCCAGACCGTCGCCGCCAGCAGCATTGACCGCCGGTCAGAAAACATGACAACTCCCGACTGTTTGTTCATGACAACTGAACTTCAGATACCGGGGGCAACGTACGTGTGATGCCAATGCAGCCACTCCGACCGTCCGACGAACACGCCGGCTACAGAGAGATCAAGTATGGGCGCGGGCCAGCTCAAAATTATCCACCCATACATCGAGCCAATGGCGGAACTTTGCTCTCGATTGGTTTGGGCCACAAACTCCGATTCAAGACCACAACTATACGTATTGGCAGCAGCCAAATCTCTACTACTTAATAAATCTCAAAAAAGTCGTCAGTCAGAATTTTCAGACCTCTGCCATTTGAATCCGGGTCAAATTCAAACAAATTTGAATTGAGTCAAAATCCGAATCCCTTGTGTTTTATGTAAACCGAACCAAACTTAATCACTACTTAATCTATGCCCCAGTGGTAAACCTTTGTGTTCCCTCCTTGCATACTCAAGTTTGAATCCCACCACCTGCATATCTTTTTCCTTTTCGGACTTTTTTCCCCACCACCTGCATATCTTTTTCCTTTTCAGACTTTTTTCCCAGGTGGGCCGTGGGCGCGCGGCAGAGGTGTTGGGCTGGCACAGGGTAAGAGGGAGGATGGGCTGGGAAAGGAGAATGGAGCAGCCTGGTCTGGTTGGGCAAGGAAGGAAAAAAAATGGGCCAATAAAGATTCTGACCCTCATCACATGAGGATTTGTTTTCTTTTTCTATTTTACACAATAAATTAAATCGATTTCTACTGAAATGTTTAGTGTTTTTTCCACACAAATAAAATCCTAAGGCAAATACTTCATTATGAATACAACAAACAAATATTATAAATCTTAATTATTTAAGAAATTCCTAGTATATAAAAAGTAAAGCAAAAATAATAAACACTTAAATGAACACATGGCATTTTTGGCATAGTTGAAAAAAAAAGAGAAGAGTAAGTTGTCATTGGCCTGCTGGCCCTCTTCATTTAGGTAATAGTAATACAAAATACAATACAAACGAGATCCATTGGGACGGGTAAAGACTGGCCAAGATACAGAACTGCTAAAATCATTAAGTCGAGGGCTTTTGTGCCTCCTTGTTCAGTCTTTGATGGCTTGACGTAGCGCGTCCGGCCACGAAACCGAGAGCGCAGCACAGGCTAGGTCTCACTGCCGGCCCTCTCCTGATCGCTGATCGTGCAATAGTAGGCATGTGCACAGGTAGGTTCTAAGGTCACGAGTCATCAAGACAGGAACCCACAATCAGTTTTGGTTCTATCGGTTGGGCCAGCCAAGGTAGATGGGCCCTAATATGACGAGTACTCAATAGTTTTTTATCTTCAAGTTCTTAAACAAAAATCAAGCTATATCTTCATTGAGTATGGGAGGCCGTGGCACAATAGGCTATATGATTAGTCTTTGTAGCGTTTTGTGTCTCATGTTGAAGCTTTGTAATAATGTAAGCCGTGAAACGAATACATCAAGTACGCAATAGGACAAAAAAACTTCTTTTCCATTCCTAAACAAACTAGATGAATACCCATGCGATGCCACGGAAGCCGAAGATTGTATAACGGTGAATGATATCGCATGGCTCGAGATGTAGTTGAGCTAAAGATTGCATAACGGTACATGATATCTCACGTGAATATCATGCTATGAAGTGTGCCAAGCATAGCCAAAAAAATAATTATTATTTCTCGAATCGGTTTCTCAACTCATAGTTGAATGCTCTGCAATGCCACGAAAGACAAAGATTGCGTACCGATACACAGTATCGCAAGCGTGCAAGGTTGTTTTACAGTCTGTCGGCCTGCAAAGTCCCATCTAGCCTAGCACAACAATAACCCAAACAATATTCATATACAAATATATGGGCTTGCATCTGACTATCACATAGTCTAGATGGGCCTCTGTCTAAGTTTCAACTCGCGACATCAACACTTTGGTTCCGATATTATCAACGACAGGTTCGGGGTGATGCGCCTAGGTCACTGCCACCAATCTCGAGGTCAACCTCCGCGACATCGGTCGAAGGCATCGCGATCACTTTTAGAGATAAAGTCAGGAACACGTGAGTTTCGAAGGTATGCACGTGCCTGCATGTTTGCCTCAACGGAAATCGAAACGGCCTCAAGACGCGCATCTAGCTAGGCGCTATCTGTTTATCTCCCATAAAATTAGAATAACGTCATCCGTAAACCACGCGCTAGTTATTATCTTTTTTTTTGGCGAATGCACACACTAATTACAATCGATCGTATCGGTTTCTGATGTACTATACACGTACATGATCAAATCGGTTTATTCGTTCGTGGTGAAGAAGGAAGAAACTAAGAGCACCAATAATCACGTACCCAAATGATTAAATGAAAAAAGATTGCGTACATGCTCCGAGTGCTTATCGTGGGTCCCTCAACGTGAAACATCCAATTACTCTCGGAGGCGCACAACAGGAATGGGCCAGCCAAGATTGCTGGTGAGCTTGCCAGCGATGTCTTCTGTTTCATCGTCAACACCATCTTCAGGTGATCAATTGTATCATCCTTCAGATTAACGTCAGGGGTGATGGTTCTTGACCCGAGCCAGGCCCTCGACGGTGACGGATTTAGCCGCTTCATACACAATGCCTTTGACCTCGCGGCTAAGCCATGTAACTATTGCACGAACTCGCGCCATAAGTGCCTTAGTATCCTGATTCTCGATCATCTCAAGGCCGAAGTCTTTGGCCTTCCCCACAGCTTATCCTCATCCCTGTGGAGGTGGGTGATTACAACACCTAGCTCGAATACAATGGGCTCAAGAACAAACGATAGACCCGGTACCACAAAACTTTCTTCGATTGATGCGCGAATAGATTCCTCAAGCGCCGCATGTGCCTCGTTGTCGTCGATCTTAGGAAGCTTGCCGACGACATTCTCATCAATCATCTATTTCCTTTTCCCTCCCTTCAGCTTGCGGGCGGCCTGATGCGTGAATAGATTCCTCAAGCGCCG
Source organism: Eragrostis curvula (assembly GCA_007726485.1). Lineage (NCBI taxonomy): Eukaryota > Viridiplantae > Streptophyta > Magnoliopsida > Poales > Poaceae > Eragrostis > Eragrostis curvula. Next base: position 30,628,786 of record CM017441.1, on the reverse strand, counting down.
CATGTGCCTCGTTGTCGTCGATCTTAGGTAGGGTTGAAAACGGGACGGGAAAATCCCGTTCTGTCCGGCTACCGTTCCCGTAATTTCCCGATAGTTTTCGAATAGGGCGGACAGAAACGGGAGGGACGGTACGGAAACGGGATGCGAAAAACGGGACGCGGGATCGGAAACTGTTTGACAGTTTTCCGTCCGTATAGCCGGGATCCCGTTTGCAGCCGGACAAATTCCGTATTTGATCCCGTTTTGTGGGCTGCGGTATTCAGCCCAGCAGACCAAGGACTTGGCCCGTCAAGGCCAAGTCAATTCCTCCACTCGCTCGATGCCGCCACCAGTCCCGCTCGCTCGACGCCGCCGCCAGTCCCGCTTCCGCTCGCCCTCGCTCGATGCCGCCGCAAGTCCCGCTCGCTCGACGCCGCCGCCAGTCCCGCTCGCTTGACGCCGCTCTAGTCCACCACCACCTGTTGACGCGAGCGCGCGCACTTCCGCCTGCCGCCGCTCAGCGCGACGTCGACGCTCGCAGCAGCTCGACGCGCTCGCGCAGGTGACGCATCTACAGCTCCAAGGCATCTGGATACTCGATCCCCTGCTCCGGACACGCTGCTGCTCTTTAGAAAAAATTTCGAGCAATCTGCTCTTGAGAAACTGACTTGTGGTGCTGGGAGCAGATGAGAAAGAGAGAGACGGAATGGATGGGAACGAACATGTGGTGGTGGCCTCCTTGGAGAAGATGCGGGAGAGTTCCAGAGAAGAAATGGATGGGGGCCCGGGCAGTGCACACCACATCTACACCGAGGAGTAAAGTGCTGCTGTAATTATGGACTGCTCCCTTGCTTTGGTACATGTGTGGCTGTGCCTATATCCGTCAAATAAAACAGGAGAGAGTAAAATATTTGAAAGCCTCTAATTCTAACATTTTGATTCGGACGAAGTATGTTGTTAAGTTGGGTTGATGTTCCCGCTTATCACTGGTTACCAGACCGTTTCCCGCATATACTGTCCGGATTGGTTCATTTTCGGATGACCGAAATTGTTCCGATCGTTTCCGTTCCCGGCTTTCCCGATTTTGTTTCCGTCCGGTGTTGCAAATGTGGAAATGGAAATGATTAGGCTGTTTTCCGACCGTTCCCGTCCGTTTTCAGCCCTAATCTTAGGACGCATGCCGGCGACCTTCTCATCAATCATCTCTTTCCTCTTCCCTCCCTTCACCTTGCAGGCAGCCTTCTCCTCCATCGTCTCTTTCCTATTCCTTCTTTCATGGCTAGTGCTGAAAATCAGAGGTGCATCTAAGGTATCTTGCGGTGGTGTCAACAGGAAGAGATGCGAGAGTCAAGGATCAGACGTTACTATATATATAGTGGAACGTAGTTATGTAGAACCTTCGAGATACACATATTCTCCCGCGGTACCCTATTTCCACGCTATTAATCCAACGCCTGTCTCTGAACGGTAATCGAAACGGCCTCAAGACGCGCACCTGGCCAGGCGCTATTTGTTTACGATCGATTGCATCGATTTCTGATGTACCATATGCGTACGTGTGGATAGAGATAGCCTCCATGATATGATCGAAGTTATCGACCACGATTACGTTCTGAAATTATCCTCCGCAACATCTGCATGCGCGTGCAATGCCAATGCATCTAAAACGGGAGATAACATGTAACACATGGATGCAATTAATCAATGGGAGAACATACCAAAAGGTGAATGAACACTCACAAATCTAATGCATCACTTGGCATGTTTGTTCATACATAAAATAAAATAAAATAAAAAAGCAACAAATAGTAACTTCAACAAGACTCAATGAACTACCAATTTGTAAACTAATTCGCTCTTGTCAAGCATCAGAATCAGCATCCTTGTTTCTCATAAAACTGATTTGTGCATCCTTGAGTCATTCATAGTGGGAATGAATCTCGGAAAACAAAGAGATAATTGAGCGCCATGCATCCGTTGGATGATCATTTTGTAAAAAAATATTGAAATATCGCAGGATGCAGACAGTGCAATGATCCTCATTTCGCATAGTTTTCTTGCCAGGACTCCAAGCTCATCCTCGACAGCTTTGATGCTATTGTAGCATCTATTCATCCAGCAGTAGCTGGGATCCAGAACTCACACACTGAAACGCTTCACGCGCACGTTTATAGCACTGTAGAGTGTACTGGATATGGTTCCTGCTATAATTCCCGTGGAGTCTCCTATGAAACAAAGATTCTCAATCACGTATTTCCTAAATACTCGCCCTCTCCAAGAAGATGGCATGTTCACCTCCCTAATTGCCTCCACACTCCACATCAAACCAATTGTAATCAGGAACTACAACATGATAAAGTTCTTCTAGTCTGTCTAAAGCATTAAGTGGCGCGCATTGTTTCGCATACAATTCTGACATACAGTGAAAGACTGTCCTGTCACCACAATGATACCAGGTCTAAAATTATCACCGACCCGGTGATTTCCACTACTTCCTTGATGTCTCCTATAAAGTAGGGACATCCTAATGGAATAGGTACAAAGTGACTTTGCCGTCTACAACTACTATGCGTTCGTTGCATTAGACTTTAGACTTTAGACCCATCATATCAAAAAGAATCTTATTATTTAAGAGTATTAAATAAAGTTTAATGACAAAACCTTTTTACAGATAGGTACATCTTTACGAGACGAATCTAACGAGCCTAATTAATCTATGTTTTGGTACAATGATGCTACAGTAATACTACAGTAAACATTATCTAATTATGGCTTAATTACCCTCATTAGATTCGTCTCGCGAATTAAACCAGTGTTCTGTAATTAGTTTTGTAATTAAACTTTATTTAATATAGCTTATCTAGAGTTTAGACCCCTCTAAAGTTTAGACTCCATGCAACGAACACCCCCAGACTCTGCCACCTCCTTACGTGAACTTCAGTATAATTTTGCCCTTATTTGTTTTTCAACTTTGATTTTACACGCACTTTCAAAACCAAGCAGAGCCTACTTTCAACGCGATTAAGTGAACCAAGAAAAAAGAAAGAAATTATGAAAAAAGCAAACTACCCTCCCCTCTTTCATCCGTCTCTCTCTCTCTCTCTCTCTCCAACTCGTCTCTCCCCGTTGACACACACACACACACACACACAACTCGTCCCTCCCACCTACCCTGGAAAGTATAGTCGCCAAATACGTAACTGTCCTAGAACTCCCGTCCTAAACGCTATCTACTCTTGATCTGTACAGGTTTTGATGACAAAAAACCTAACCACAAAAACGAAGCGGGTACATTTGTATAAGAACGTGTGCTAACTTCTTGCAGCCTGTCGTCTGTTCCTGTTACTGCTCGTTGACAATGTCTCTTCCGTACACGAAGATGGCAATGATGATGATACTCTTGCTGTCATTGACGAGCACAGGGCTACCACAGCAACAGGTCGAACTCTGCCCCAAATATAAGTAAGCGCCAGTCAACCTGATGAACTGCTTCCGTTATTTCCTATATTTTGTCCCTTTTTAGTTTATGGAAAAAAATTCCTTTGCTTCAAGAATCACCATGCACGCCTATTTTCAAATTTCAAGAATAATCAACTTTGACTATTCATAAACAAAAAATTATAACTAAGGAGTAGCATATAGGCTGTTTAGTGAACGCCAATAAATGGAACACATACATTATTTCGTTTAGCTTGTGCGACTAATTTGTTTGACATCCCAGTATTATGAGAACAAACACAGCGATGTCTCATTATTCAGTGCTTGCTACATCTAACTTTTAAAGTATTAGTTGTTGCTTATTACTATTTTACTATCCACAATAGAATATGCTAATTTCATGGGTACATATCATATACCCACCCATGAATCTACAACTATGAAAAAATTCAAAAACATGCGGAACACTTATTTCATTAAGAAGAGATCTATAATTATAATTTCTTATTTATATTTTTTTTTGTCTATTGTAATGTAGGAGTTGGTGCTATCCGAACTACCTCATTCAGTTCCATGTTGCTCTACCAGGCTACTCCGATTTCATACTTCGTTTTAGTAATTGGCAAGTTTACACTAGGACTACTTCAATACTTTACAAAGTTGTATCGCGCATGGTCCTATCGTTTCAAGTGAAGGGTAGGCCAATTTCTTGGATATTCCCACAACTAATTGGTCTACGGGGTTCCGTCACCACATTAGCAGTTAGAGTTGACAATTTGTATATCTGTGGGTTTGCAAATCGCACTGGTCACTGGCACGTCTTTCCCAAGTACAAAGATATATTTCCAGCCGAGGCCACGGTACTTGACTTCCACGAAAGCTACACTAGCATGCTTGGTGGCTACGAGAATATCAGGTTCCTGAAGCTAGGACAAGGAGCAACACTGAAATCTACAGATACACTGTCAGAGTATGATAAATTCAAAAATGGTGGCAGCAATAAAGCTGCAAGGATAGCCTTGGCAACGTTGTCTGTGACTATATGCGAGGCAGCTCGCTTTAACCCCATTAAGAAGATTATAAGCGATGGATGGTACAAAGCCCCAGCGCCCCAATTGAACATGTATGAGTGCGATTATATTGTCAACTGGCGCGTGATGTCCTGTGCGCTGTTATACTGGTTCCAGAGTCATGGCATATGGGGGATTGACGGCAATTACATGGATGAAAGTGTCATACTGAAGAGGAATTTTAACATAGTAAATCCCTACCAAGTTTTAAAGATATTAAACGTTCTAATCTGGCCTAGGCCGTTCAAGTGCTACTTCCCAGTGATGAACGAGCATCGAACAAGTTTTCCTCGTCGGTGGTCTCAAAAATATTTCTCAATTCCAAGGAACTAAAGAGATGTTACTATTGGAAGAGTGTGTGTGTGTGTGTGTGTAATAAATGGTATTTAGTTGAAAAGTGTGTGAGTGTCTCTATGTAATGGATGATGATATTACTTAACATTATGAAAGGAAAGCTCTCTCAACTCCTTTGTGTTTTCGTGCAAATCGGTCCCTGTCTTTTTCTTTCGTTTACTACTTTTCTATACTCAATACTGTAATATTCCTTTTCGTGCAAATCCGTCGACATACCCCGCCGCCCCCCTCCTCGCTCCGGTCGACATCCTCCTTCCGTTCGCCGCCGTCGGCCCACAGGTCTGCCTGACGCCCCTTCTCGGCTCCTTCTCTTTTCTTTCCCGGCGCCTCTCTCGTCAGCCACCACCGCCTCCTGCTCCCCCCTGCCCTCCTAGAGGAACGCTCCGCCCCTCGGCCTCACTACCCCAGTCCCCGGCGCCACTCGTCACCGTCTCCTTCGGTACCGCCTTGGCAGCTTGATCTGTGACGCGCGGCGCCGCACGGAATGAAGGTTGAATAAGGGGCCGTGGGGATGCAGAAGCTCCAGGGAACGGTAGGGTGGGAGGAGAAGAGGGTCTCGCCGCCAGCATGTATCGCGTGAGGTTGACCATCTCTGATTATTGTTTCTTACGAGGGTTTAATCTTGATCCTCTGTTGGGATTCAGATTGTACTCTGCAATCGTGCAGGCGGATAAGAAGGGGACGACAGGCACTCAGGCAGGCAGCGGCCAAAAGGAGGACCGGTTCAACCTCTTCAATGGCAAAGAGGTACTCCTGGCTTGTGAATCTGTTACCTGGTCTATATCTCTGCACCGTTCAAGTCTATTGGTTTTTCTCAGAACTCAGGAAGTTGATTAGCTGTCGCCACACGTGACAAATTTGATAATGCGCATCTATCAAAATCATCGCTAGTAACTTGTGTTTTCCTGGTCTAGATCTTTGCCGATCAAGTCTAGCGGTTTTCTCCTAGAATTCAGCAAACTGCTGTCACCACATGTGCGGAATTTGATAATCTGCATCCATCAAACTGGATGGAATCATCCTAAAGCTCAATTTTGAGAAAGCCTATGACAAAATAAGTTGGGAATTCCTGTTCGACTGCCTAAAAGGCAGGGGTTTCAATAAAAAGTGGTGCAACTGGATAAAAGCAGTTGGGATGAATGGAACCTTGTCAGTCAAACTTAACAATATTTTGAGAACATATTTCCAGAGTGGAAAAGGGGTGAGGCAAGGTGACCCCTTGTCTCCTTTCCTATTTAATATAGCAGCAGATTCACTGGCCAAAATGATTTCAAAAGCTCAACAGAATAATTTGATAATTGGACTAGTACCTCATCTCATCGATAAGGGGATAGCTGCCCTCCAGTACGCGAATGACACTATTATATGCCTGCTGGAAAATCCAGATAATGCCTTAAATATGAAGCTTATGTTGTACATGTATGAAGCCATGTCAGGGCTGAAGATATTTTCAGAAAAGTGAATTGTTGTTAATACAACATGATGATCAAAAAGCAGCTTTTTATGCTGAGATGTTTAACTGTGCAATCGGTAGTTGGCCACTAAAGTATCTAGGTGTGCTTGTGTCACACTCTAGACTACATGTTAGTGATTGGGTTATGTTAGAAGAAAAACTAATAAAAAGGCTAGATGAGTGGCAAGGGGGGTCTTTTGGCAAGGTGGAGGAAAGAAAAAGAAGTACCATCTAGTGAAATGGAAAATTATCTGCAGAGCTATGAAAAAAGGGGGAGTGGGAATAAAAGATCTTATGAAACTTAACATAAGCCTTGATGTGGAAACTAGAACATGAAGAGGGTATGTGGCAGGAAATTGTCCAAAAAAAGTATCTCAAAAACAGATGCACCTTTATGATCAAGCATAAACAATCTGATTCACCAGTATGGGCTGATCTGTTAAAAGTGAAAGGTTACTAACTTAATGCTAGTTGGCAATGGGGAAATACATCTTTCTGGGAGGACAAGTGGTGTGCTCAAAATATTCTCAGGGAGATGTTCCCTGACTTGTATATTGTGTGTTATCAGAAAACTAGTTCTTTAGCCCTCTTGGCTAGCAGAAGATGGCAAATGACATTTACCAGGTGGTTCGATGAAAACTTACAAAAGCAACAAAGGAAATTGAGAGACATCTTGCTTCTGGTAATTGTGAATGAAAATAAAGACACGCCAAAGTGGGTATGAGCTTTTACTGTAAAGTCAATGTATGAGAAATTATGCAATAAAGAGATGAATGCAGTATTTAAGCCTACATGGAAGGCGAAATTACCTTTAAAGATTCAAAACTTTATGTGGCTTGTATACAGAGTGGCAATTCCAGCGAAAGACAATATGATGAGGAAAAAATGGAAAGGAAACTCTAAATGTGCTTTTTGTAACCAAGAAGAGACAATAGAACACTTGTTCTTCATGTGTGAAGTGTTAAAATATGTCTGGAGCATGATAGCTCTGGTAATTGGCGCAAATTGCAGGCCAGATAGAACAATACCAAGATTGGGTGAAACACTTCTTACATGATCGGCCTAGCACGAATCTGCTGGGCAGCTTGGAAACTGAGAAATCAAGTATGCTTTGAGAAAAAGCTTGTACGTTCTCCTACTGAGATCGTGTGTTATGCTTGTTCATTTATGAAATATTGGGCAGGTCTCCAAGGCGAGGAGGACAAGGAGGCACTGGAAGAAGGAGCCGGGGCGCTACAGCGGACGGCTGTAAGTCACCATCCCAGGCAAGACAAAAATCAAGCTGGAAATGGCCAGGAAGCAATCACGGACGGTTGAGCAGAAGACACAGGCTCTGAAGAAGCTACAATGGAAAAGGGCAAGCTGGCAATATCATTATCTTTTTTAATTGAGCTGTAAGCGTGCTTTTTGGTTGCTCTGTAGGCAATGCGAAGTTGTTAACACAGCCCTATGTGCTGTGAAATGGTACCAGTTAGCAGTAAGACTTGGTAACAGTAGGAGTAGTTGTAGTCGCCTTTTCTTTTCTTTTCTTTTTTTCTGTTGAACTTGAACTCAGACCGGCTGTGATTTCGTTGCGAAAGTAATGAAATTACAGGGGGCGTTCCTCCTGTCATGCAAAATCAAATTCATCATTAATAACTTGTGTTTTCTTTTTCTTTTTGGTGATGGCATTGTAGTCAGTGTCATTTTGGGCACGTTTTCTGACAATGCAGATATGAGTTTGTGTTGCGTATAAGTTCCAGTGTCTCTTCAAACTGTATTCCTGCAAGGCTTATTTGGTTGGGTTGACTCCAAAATGACATGATGAAACCTCTTTCTTTCTTTCTTTCTTTCTTTCTTTCTTTCTTTCTTTTGTTTTGGAAAAATCGGGCACTCCCTCTTCCATTCCATAAGAATAAAAATCGAGTATAAGAGACATACAAGTCTCTAGAAAGCCATTTTGGGGGTGAAGGAGGATACAAGCTATGACTAAGCACTTAGCCACATACATCACAGTAGCAACAACAATGATGAAACCACTTTGACATCCGTCACAGAGTTGGAGCAGTTACCTGGTACTGCTGGTCATCAGACTGTCCTATAAAAACAATATTTTCTTTACCAAGACCATTTCCAGCGAGCCTAGCCTGTGTCTGACTTACAAATTTATTGTTATTTGAAGTTCAGTGTTCATATAATGGTTATAGACCCATTTATCATCTCCCTGTTAAAGAGGGGGTATGTGTCTCAGTGTCTTTAGGTAGTTCCCTTGTTTAAAAGATGTGGCTGAGGTTGCTTCTGTTCCTAAGCTCTCAGTTACTCAGTTTTTTTCTTAATAAGTACCATATCTATGCATGAAATTGTTGAATTTTAAGGAGCACTTTGTGCACTTTAGCAAACATGAATTTTTGTTCCTAAGATATGGAAGAATGCATAATATTTTAATTACGGAGTTCATATTATGGTGATGCAGACAGATGCATGTATTTCTGCCATTTCTTTATGGAGCAAGCGGAAAATCTTGGTGCCTCTTTTTTGTTTATTAAATTGTGCTCTCTACAAGTATACTGCAGTAGCATCAAAAGATTATGTCTGCTGCATACATACATACTTCTTTTCTGAACTTTTGAAACAAATTTTGTTGATTCTTCCATATCTTGATTTCCAGATTTAATATCCATCATTCGTTTGACAAAATTAATAGGGAGATTTGCAAAACCGGATTCTTTTCAAAGTCCAATTTTGAAAATGGACTGATTTTGAGCACTTTGCAAGAATGGACCTCTTTTTTGAATCTGAAGCAGCCGTTTGCCCTTATTTTACATGTCTATTAACTGACAGCTTGTTTTGGAAGTAAAAAAATAAAGAAAACCTTTCGAAAATGCGAACTGACCATCCTGCCCTCCCTCCATCCATCTCATCTGAACTGCTCGATCTCGACTCCATCTGTCTCGTGAACCGACTCCTTCCTCCTCTGTTCGGCTCCCATGGGGTGTGGCGGCGGCGCGGGCTGGTTGATTTTTTTTTAGACCAAAGGCTGAGCGCCCTGCTTGTTGAAAGCAAAAGATTGTTTGCTGGGGTTGCCAGCTTACGGACAATTAGACCACGTTACTCCCCAACTTAGCTATCTCAAAAGCTAACGACTTAATTGCCACCTGGGAGAACTCTATCCCTGTTTTGTTACAGATAACCAGAAAACAGCATCAAAGTTTTGATCAACCCTAAGACCAAGATACCAGCATATCCTCTACTACTGCTAAGTTACAGATTTTCGTGAGTCATTCCGGAAACAGCCACTAGTACCAGCAGGTTATCCTACTCCTGTCGATGGAAGCGTTGTGGCCTCCTGTTGCGTTCTCCTTAGCTTTTTCTTTAATCTTCTCGCCGATATCCTCCACCCTTCTGCGTTCGTCCCCCGAACTGAGTAAATTCCATCTCTGCATCATGGATGTCACTTTGTAAGGAGCAGCAAAAGGAGATGAAGCTATGTGATCTTGGAAGACAGCTCTATTTCTAAGTAGCCATAGCGACCAAGTACAAGCAGCAAGTAAAATCATGTTAGTTTTTTTGTCAGCTTTACTTTGGCCGTTGATCATCATATCTCTAAACTGGGTTAGGTTAGTTGGTATGTTAGAATGTTCTTACTTTATTTGGGATCTTTGTTTGCCATATCTCTAACATATCATTGTCAATCACTCCCGGATGTAGTATAGCTCTATAAAGCGACGAAGTTGTGAACTTGCCTGTCTTCTCTAGTGCCCATTTGACAGTGTCAGGCTCTGTAGTTAGGTTTATTTGCTCTAATATATCCATTAGCTTTGACCATTCTGCTACTTCTGTCTGTGAGGTTTCTTCTGAACTCTATTTCTGGTGTCCCATTAATGAACACTTGATTTACTGTTTGATCTGGGTATCTGCATTTTAGAAAGAGATTTGAAAATGTGATCTTTAGTGGGCACTGATCTAACCAGCAGTCTGTCCAGAATTTTGTTTTTCCCCATCTCCAATAATGTATATCGCCCCTCTACTAAAGTGGTGTGTCACACTGTGCAGGCCTCTCCAGAACTGAGATGTGTTCCTAACTCTACTATCAAAAAAAACTTATCTCTTTCATATATTTGTTCCTTAATAGTTCACAGCAAAGATCGTCCTTGCCGTTTTCTAGCTTGAAGATCCATTTGTTTAGCAGGCATGCATTCATAGTTCTGGTTTCAGTGAAACCGAGACCTCCAAATTCTTTCAGGGTTGCCATAGCACTCCACTTTACCATATGATATTTTTTCTTGTTGTTTTTCCCATGCCAGAAAAAATTAGCTCTATCAGTATCGAAGAGGAGGTAAACTCCCATTGTGTAACTTGGGACTGAGCTCAGGCAGGTTTCTAACAAAATGGATTTCCCCCCTGACGAAATCAGTTCACTCTGCCATGTGGGTAGTCTTTTCCTGATCTTTGTATTAATGTAGTTGAAATCTGTGGTCTGGAGTTGGATGTTACTAACAGGCATGCCCAGATATTTGATAGGTAATTTTCCCATGTTACAGTTGAAAAGATCTGCAACTCTTTTACTCTCCTCCTCATTGGCTCCAATAACAAATACCTCGCTTTTCAGATAGTTTATCTTGAGCCCTGACATTCTTTCAAAACAGTATAACAGAAATTTAGTATGCGCTATTACTTGATCATCCAGCTCTATAAAAATGACGGTATCATCTGCATATTGCAGATGAGTCAAACCACCATGGACCAGATGTGGGATTAGTCCTTTGATGTGTCCATTCTCCCTAGCTTTAGTGAAAATTGCATCAAACGCATCTCCAATAAGATTGAACAGAAGTGGTGACAGGGGGTCACCCTGTCTCAAACCTCTGTGTTTTGAAATAGTCCCCATGTTTGCCATTTATGTTAACTGCTACTTTGCCTGTCTCAGTCACTTGTCTAATCCAACTGATCCACCTCTCAGGAAAGGCTTTTCTGCTCATTATTTCCATCAAAAAATCCCATTGTACTCTGTCGTATGCTTTCTCAAAATCCAGTTTGAGTATGACTCCTTTGCTTTTCTTAACTCTAAGCTCATGTAGTGTCTCATGCAGAATAACAATGCCATCAAGTATATTTCTACCTGGCATAAAAGCAGTCTGGTTTCTGTTAATTATATTTTCAGCAACATTAGTTAGTCGAATAGTTAGGACTTTTGTAAACCATTTGTAGTCAACCATTATCATGCAAAGAGGCCTGTATTGTTTGATGTTATTTTCTTATTTCATCTTAGGTATCAGGATAATTAGGCCATAATTAATTCTCTTGAAGTCAAGCTCTCCCTCATAAAATTTGTTAAACATCTCTAACATATATTCTTTTATCTGGGGCCTGAAAGCTTTATAGAAATCCACTGATAGACTATCTGGCCCTGGTGCAGTGTTGGACTTCATCTGTTTTAAAGCTCCCTCTATTTCCTCCATTGTAAAGGGTTTTTGTAAGAGATCTGCCTCCTCTTCTGTCAGTGATCCTTTTCTGCTCCAAATATTGCTTTCCAGGTGTATGTCCTCCCTGTTCTCCTTACCAAACAGTTTTTTGTAGAAATCCTCTATATGTTTGTTGAGATCAGCTTCTGTGTTTCTTTCTTTGTCACCCTCTTCGAGTGAAAAAATGGTGCATTTCCTCTTCCTTCCATTAGCAATGCCATGAAAATATCCTGTATTGAAATCTCTTTTCATAATCCACGTTTCTCCACTACGCCTCTGCCATAGCAGTTCCTCATAACTGTATATATCCTCTAGTTTTTCCTCTAAGGAATATCTTAGCTGCCATTCTTCAGATGATAGGATTTTTTCTTCACTAAGCTGATCCAACTCTTGGATCTGTCTTCTGAGTTCCACTTTTTCCTTTTTCATTTGGCTACCTCTGTTGGCACCCCATCCTTTTGATGATTTCCTAAAGTACCTTTAAACATTTCCAGTAGTCTTGTATCTCCATGTTGTCTCTAGCCGGCCATTTCTTTGTAGTCTGGAGTAAGCCATGCTGGTTCAAATCTGAAAACTATGCTCCTCTTTCCTGTTTCATCTCCAGTATCTACTAAAAGAGGGTTGTGGTCAGATCCCACTCTTAGTAGGCTTCTCAAAGTCACTGATGGATATTGAGTTTCCCAGTCAGTTGTCATAAGAACTCTGTCAAGTGTACACCTCACAGGGTTTGATTGTTTGTTGGTACATGTGTATCTGCTACCACATCTAGTGATTTCTCTTAGGGCGCAATCCTCTATAAAAGAGTTAAACATATCCATCCATACCTGCTCAATGTGGTCAGTTGACTTTTCATGTGAATATCTTATAAAGTTGAAATCCCCTCCTATAATAACTGGTATATTAGTTCTCTGAATTTTCTGAAACAGCTCTCTTAGAAAAATTAGCTTTTCCTCGTCTTGTACAGGTCCATAAACGTTTATGACTTCCCATATCAATTTATCTTTCCTGTTCTCAATTGTAACACTCGAGAAATAAGTTCCAGAATCCATCTCTATAGCATCAAGATCACCTTGTTTCACTCCTAACAGTGTTCCTCCTGATCTACCTCTAGCAGCAGTCCAGTTCCAAGAGTAAGGTTGGCCTTTAACTAATGCTTTCAGTTCCCTGATTGAGAAATCCTGTTTTATGGTTTCCTGAATACAGATTACCTCTATCTTATGGTGGCTGATCATCTCTTTTAGCTGTCCCTGTCTTCCTTTTCCTCCTATACCTCTTATGTTCCAGAAGAGTATTAACATTGTTGATTCTTTGTTCTTTTGGAGAGGCTGGCTCTCCTCTTTCTCACCACCCTTCTTGGTTTATTTTTCACATCTCTATTTTCACTTTCGGGAGAGGACATCATATCTATTTCCTCTTCTTCCAGTATGGCCTGTGTGCTTCTTGGATCATTGTCATTTTTTTTCAAATATCTCTATTATCTTTTTGTTTTCCTCCTCTATTCTTTTCTTTGCTGCAGTCAGATAAGCCTGTGCAAACTCCTGTGCTTGGATAGTGGATATGGTTTGACACGCAATTTCTTTATTATGGTTAAAACTAATACCACTATCATTTCCTACTCTTAATAAATAAAGAGGATCAAAAGAGTTGAAAGTAGTGAAAGCACTATTACCTGTAATGTTGTCTCTTGCTTCCTTCAGTTTAACAGCTTTGTTTAAGATCATCTCTTCATTGTTTACAGCTCTCACACTTGTTCTTTGTGCCACTGTAGGGAGCTTCCTCTGGACAATTGGGGGTTCTTCATTTATCACCTGTGAGCCAGTTTCAGTTTCCTGTTCCTGCATAGCTTCCATCACTTGGTTTTTCAGTTCAGTGGCTGGAGATAGGTTCAAGAATGGCGCCAGCTCAGCAGTCCTCTTGTCAAATGCCAGGTCAATTCTTCTCATATCCTCTTTCTCTGTTTCCAGTGGGTCTTCCTCATAGTCCACCATTTCTTCCTTTTGGCTCTCCTCAATGGTTGCCTTTTCTGTATCTCCCACATCAGGTTGACTCATGCTTGGAGATTTAGGGTTTGGGATGCTTGCTCATTTCCAATGGTTTCCATCTCCACCTCATCTCCTTCAGGGCTGTTTTCATCAATAGCTCTACTGGTATTTTGTCCTTTACCTGAACCTCGTCTGTCATTCTTTATGCAAATTTCCTTTGTATCAGGTGCTTGAAACATCGTTTGTTTTCAAGCGACACCTGATGCGTCCGATCTTCCTCAATATTCGTGCACGTGATCAACCCAGCAACGCAGCCGTTAACGGGCCCACATTTTTATCGGATCCACCCGAACCTGTCAAACTGTCTCCGACGGTTCGCGAGACGCAAACCTCAAATGGATGCCGCACACCACGAGAAGGGAGCCGTAAAAAACGCCAATCTCCAACGGTGGACGCATTTTCTCCGCCTCCTTCCTCCCTCCCCTGCGTCGGTGCCCTGCGGAGAAGGGCGAGCGGCTCCGCCGCGGCGAGGACGAAGACGACGCCGTCGCCACGGGCCTTGAGCGCGAGGGAGCACGACCACGCACGGAGCTCGGCCTCGCGCTGCGCCGTTCGTCGCCACCGCCGAGGAGGAGGAACCGAACAGGCTGCGGTGCGAGGCGGCGGCGTGCGCGCCACCAGCCGACGAGCCGTCGTCGCCCTCCGCGGCTTCGATTCCGCGCCGCGGCCGCCCTCCGCGGCTTCGATTCGTCGCGCCGGGGAGGGGTAGGGGAGGGGAGATGTGCCGGGGCAGCGGAGGACGAGGAGGGGAGGTGTGCCGCCAGCCCCGCGCCGCCGAGTACCGAGCTCCGGCTCTCGCGTTGCCGGCCCGCGCGCCCAATCGACGCCCATGGCGTCGAATCGACCCGCGGGAGGTCGTCCGTTGCGCCGCCGTCCCGAGCGGGTCGTCGAGGGCGTCTTCCGTTCCTCCGGTGGCGCCGCTGCCGCCCCCAGCATCCACGGCCAGCTTGAAGTTCATGGCGGCGGCACGCCGAGGTCCGGGAACGGTGAGAGGGGAGCGCCGGGAAGGAGGAGACGGTGGCGGCCGCGGCGGGGGGAAGGAAGTCGTTGGAGGAGGAGGATGTGGCCGACTCACGGCGGGACTCGCGGAACAGGCGTGCCATTGCTGCAGCGTCGGCGGCGGCGAGCTCGCGGCTTGGCCCTCTCCCTCTCTCTGCGCGTGAGAAGAACAGAAGAAAAACGATTCGAGCGGTGCGGTGCGGGGGGTTCGTGATGTATATGTCCGTCGGCAGCCCTCCGACTCTGAAAATGCGTCGATGCACTGGGTAATCCGTTGTAGAATGTTTTTACTCCTTTTACTCCCCATTTACTATGTAGGCAACGTATCCTATGAGAACCAGGTTCGTGTGAGAACTATGAGAACTTCAATCTGGACCACATGATTTTGATCCAATGGGACGTATGAATTCAGGTGGGAGGGTGGATTTGCAAAATCACCGCCCACTTAATAATACTTTTGCAAATTCCCCCTCCCACTTCTCCCTATACGCCCCTTTGGATCAAGATCATATGACCCAGATTGAAGTTCTCATAGTTCTCACACGAACCTGGTTCTCATAGGATACGCTCTACTATATAAGTCGCAAAAGCGACATCTGTTGGAGACAGTCTCAAGATGAGCGATCTCCCAGAATTGAGAATTTCCCATCGTTTTGTCCTCTCATTTGCTTCGCCACCGACACACACCAAGAGAGGGGCGGAGGCGGAGGCGATGGGGCCGCGGCACTCTGGCGAGCGCTAGCGGCGGCGGCGGCGATGTGCCCTCCATGCTATCGCAGAGGCAATGGGGTCGCGGCGCTACGGCGAGCGCTAGAGTCGCCGACGCCGCGCCCTCCGTGCTACCGCGATGGCGAGCGGCGCCGCCGTGCCCTCCATGATTGGGTCGCGGCGCTCCGGTGAGCGCTAGCGGCGACGTGCCCTCCGTGCGACCTCGGCGGCAAGCGAACGTGCCCACCGTGCGACCTCGGCGGCCAGGTGCGGCGACGTGCTCTCCGTGCTACTGCGGCGGCGATCTGTTTGCTGTTGGTCGGCGTCCATTTGTCATTTATGAGAGTCTCATGGCGGGGATCTAGCGGTGACTGCGGTTGGTTGTTCTGCTGTTTGTCTCTCTCCTTTATCATTCCATAGATTTTTGCATCTTCGGTGCCTGCATCACAAGGAACTTCATCGAGATCCCATTTCTCACAGCCCCTTAATTTGTTGTCTGCTTGTAAAATTCAGTTCAATATGATCGACATGTCAATTAGCCACTTCACCTTGTCTCTTGCAGCCAGTTGTCCTGTTGATTGATTGAGTTGTAAATTTTGTCTAGGGTTTAACTGAATAGGAGTGGTGAATTTTGAGTTCTTCTATTCCCCATTTCCTTGTAAGTAGTGATAGAGCACTTGCAGTTTGGCGTGGCTTCTAGTTGGCCCTAAATAGGTGTCAAAGGGTGTTGATGGAGACATTACCCTGTTGAACTTGTTGAGGTCTAGTAAAGGTGAACTTCTGAAAATTGCTACAGTCAGGCATGAAGGAAATAGAATTTGGATTCAGATAGAGCAGGACTCAAATTGTGTAGCTCACTGCTCTGCAAATAAGTCCTTCGTAGATGGTACTAATGTTTCTTATGTGAGCTGTGCATCTAACTTCTTACAGATAAGATACGCTATACTGATATAACACAATTTAACCTCTTGAGATTTTCCTTAAAAAATAAATATAGTATGCACACTGAATAATGCCATACTTTTTTTGTTGATTTGTTTTGATTACCCGATGTTCAAGTGTATGTACTCTTTGTTGTTGTTTGTTTTTTCCCCTCCCAGAGGTGACCTAGCTATACATTATGAGTCATTCATATATGAACCTTTATATGTCTTGCACTGCAAAATTTTCATGCCTATACTTATAATTGTTTTTCATGCACCTGAATAGTGTATTGTCAAAATTACTACTGCATTTGTTAACAAAATGGTTTTTTATTTGTCTATATGAGTTTCTTGAGGTTCAGTCAGCCTGAAATGCGGCAAATTTACTTTGTTAGATGAATGGAATGATACAACTTATTGAGTTACAAAATTATTGCTAGAAACAGAATCTACAGTGTCCAGGAATTATTTGTATGCCAGGTTCAGTCATTATAAAACATTTGATGATGAAACTGCATACCAGAGTTCTGATTTTTATATTGCATGCACATAATATTGAAATTGCATGCTTTTCAATTGTAATTTTTCTGGTAGTGATAAGCAATTTGTGTGGTCTTGTAATTCTCTATTTCAACATTTCATAATTATCTACATCAATTAGCATGTGTGACAATCTTATCCATCATTTTTGCACCTTAACTTTGTCTTCTAATTATTAAACCCACCATGGATTACTTTTATTTAACTATTATCGCAGGTACCTATCCATGGATGAAGATGAGCTTAATCATTCTAATCTGACCATACAATGGAAGTGAGGATCATTTTTTTTTTTGTTGAAGAAAGCAAGAAACCAGAGGTAGGTTGCATATGCATTACAATTCTAGTTTGAAGTCACCATCTCCGTTAATTCCTGGCTGTCTCATTCCTTCACAGCCTCTTCTTGATCTTTCACGAATAAGGTCACACGTTATGTACTCTTCTATGGGTCTGATAGCTACTCGACCCCCATCTTCCATGCAATTATTTTTAGTATTTAGTTAATGTGTTGTCCCTTGAGAAATCAGTTTATTGTAGTGTCTGTTCATACTCTATACCTTCAATTAGATTATTGTGAAAGTGAGTACTCTATTGCCTTATCTGAAACTTTTTTTTTGGTTGTTAGGATATTCGATGTCTTCTAGGTAAGGTACCAATCAATATTCAACCTGCAATCATTTTGGGGTAGGATTTGTGTTGTCTGCTCATTGATTAGTTAGTTATTATTTCAGGGTAATTTACAGATATTGTAATATACTAATAGTGCAGTTAGTTCTCCTCTAAAATGCATACCAGGACATGTTTCACTTGCCTAGTCTGTGATTACTTTGTACATTCGTTTCAATATTGGTGGCTTGAGGCACTTGCATCTTTATTGCAGGTTGATGAGCAGAGAATTTCATTAAAAAATTATGTAATTATAAATTATAGTAAGTGCAAAAAAAAAAAACGAAGTAGCCAAAATAGCAAATCTACATGTATAGTAAGTTAAAGTAAGTTCTAGATGTGAATATGAGTATAGTACCAGTATGATAAAAGTATGTTTCCACCGGTGTTTTTGTTTGCTTGGGATTGTCTCTTGCCATTGTTATGCACACCAATGAAAAAATATTTCTTTGTATCGACTACTATAAAAAATGCTCATTGTATTATTTATTAATTGCACTGACATCAAACTGTGTGCACATTAACATTTATCAGCAATTATGAACTGCAACTTGAATGCATCTCTACACAGGCTCCTATCTTCTGTTTATATTAATTTAGTTCAATGGTTACCTTTTGTGATTTTTATGAGTGCAGATACATAAGATAACATAGTGTATACGCAATGCATCCAAACTCTTTTAAGGGACGTATTTTCTAGCTGAATTTTTCATGAATTTCAGCGCAGTTTGTTCTTCCCCGAATTTCAGTGCACGGAAAGCATTGTTTTTACTTTGTGCATGTGCGTCACCGCAATTTGCTCTGTTCGTTTTTTTTTCCCTGTTACATGTGTGTCTATATGATACAAGTTGGTCAAGACCTATGTAACTCTTCTTCAAGATCAGATCCAGTGGCTTGTAAGTAGTTTTTTAGATAAAGTAGTTGAGTATTCTCTAATAAAATCTGTTACCTGTTTTGATGTATTGTCCTTCTAGTTCTTGATGTTGCTTCATAAATAAGTACACAATCATTAACTACAAATTGCAGATTTTATCTTGTGTAATTTAGTCAATAGGGCATCCACAATTACTATATTTTCTATTTGATCTGATATATAAAGTTAGGATATAAGATTTGTTGTTGAAGTTAGGGCATGACAAACTGATTTAGTGATCTTAAAGCCACTTCAGTCTTAATTGTTTATAGACACATTTAAAACAATTTCACGATGTACATCTTATTTGTAGCATCTAGTGTCCTTGTTCATGTACATTTCTTTTGTTGCATGTCATTGAGCGGGCTCCATATTAAATTTGCACAAGCATGGAATGGAAAATGCAGACATTGTTTTCTGCAATTCTTATATAAAGAAACTGTAATTTTATTTTGTATTTAAATTAATTTATTACTCTGATTGCTCCCTCAAATCATTAATACTATTTTTGTATTACGTTAGGACATCCATCAGCAACGTCAAGTGCTATCGGAAAAGGTGATTCGTATGGTAACGGTTCGAAGAGGGGAAAGGCTGAAGAAGTGTCCAAAGTTAAGGCCGAGCCATCGACAAGGTCCGAAGTTATTCCTTAGGTTCTTGACACTGCTGATCCTATCAGAGGCTACTTTAGGTTGGACTTCGAAGAAGATTGCTTTCTGTTGCTGTTTGTGACTTTTGAAAAAGTCAAGAGAGAAGTTTCAGCAAGCACTGTCACAAACTTTGTTTCTTGTTGATTTCCAATTAGAATCTAAGTCTTTTTTATTTTCATAGAATAGAAGATTCTGATATTGTGCCACTTCTTCGGGTATAGTGAATTCCGTAGCTTAAGCACATTTTTCTTTGTTTCTTTGTGACCAAACTGCTACAACGCACACAAACACAAGAACTTAGTTTACTTGTTTATTTAAACACATTTGTGTTTGATATCAACAAAGTAACAGATGTTTGGTTGCAGTAATTTCCACAAACAAATCAGACAGCTTCTGTTTTGTATACTAATGTCAACAAAAACTTATAACGAAGTTTTTGTTTCTGTTTAAAACAAAGTAATACTACCTCCGACTCAAAATCTTAGCATTCCAGGCTTTCAAAAGCCAAAATAGCAGTAGTATAAAATGACGCATGTGCCCCTGAGTAAAGTTGACAACAGCTGAAGAAACCGTGAGCCAGAAAAGGACAGCAGTCTCTGTGTTTCATTTACAGCATACAACAACTACACATGCAAAGGAACAAGAGCCAAATTTTTCACTCTGGCGCCAAACGTCAAACAAATTGCACAAGCAGCCACCAAAATTGCTGGCGCTAATAACCAAAATTCAAAACTGGTGCCCACCATATATAAGCCCTTCTAAATGGTCCTTCCTCTCACTCACAGTCACAAAGCATTCAGTTTCATTCCCATGGCTGTGGACCTCAACTTTCCAGCAACACCAGAAGAAGATGGGGACCCTCTTCCCCTACCTGGTGCCCAGGACATGGGAGAAGAGCCTACTGCTGTTGGCCACCACATGGGAGTTGGGCATGGACCAGCTTTTTTTGACCTAAACACAGAGGCACAGGAGTCAGGTAAACATTCTTTTTGAGCATAGCCATACAGTTTTGTGCATGCAATGGAGTTCAACTCACTTTCTAGATTATGATGCATGCAAAGGAGTAGAGTTTCCAGTTTTTACCTTACAAATTTGTTCCATTTCTCAATGTAGATGATGATGCCCATTTCAATGTGTCGGCTGAAGCAACAAGCTATGATTTAAACATTGATCTGTCTCAGTCCGACTCAGGTAAAACACATGCAAGTTTCTTCTATGTTGTCAACTACAAAATCTCAGCTTTGCTAATTGTATTGTCTGGATAAGTAAAGAGCTGAAGAAATTACTGCTGCACGCAAAAGAGTAGAGTTTTCAGGCATGCAAAAATTTTACCTTACAAATTTTTTTCATTCCTAAATGTAGATGATGATGCCCATCTCAATGCGTCAGCTGAAGCTGCAACCTTTGATTTAAACGTTGATTTGTCTGAGTCAGGTAAAATACATGCAACTTACTTCTATCTTCAAGTTATATAATCTCAGTTTTCCTAATTGTATTGTACAGATAAGTAAATAGCTTAAGAATAACCTTGAATGAGCTCTATGTTCTCAATACATTTTGTATCTGATATTTATTTCTGATGCTTACATGTAGATGAGGATGCCGATGTGTATGCCGAAGATTTCCATGTAACATTCCAGCAAGAGCACCATGGCCCAACCTTCCAGCAAGAGGAGCACCATGGCCCAACCTTCCAGCAAGAGGACCACCATGGCTCAACCTTGCAGCAGCAGCAGCAGCCTCACGTACATGGTGAACAAGGTATACGTAGAATAAATACAAATTGTTAGTTTCAGCCATTAGTAAATATCGACTTTGATAATTTAGTAAATGTTTTGAGTGGAATATGTAGGCACCCAATCAGAAAATGCAACCTCAGTGAGGAGAAGAAATAATTTATCTGATGAAGAAAGGAGACAAATTTATGAAGCATTGCTTCTCAGAAGCAACAATGGTACACAGAGAAGAAAATCAACCACAAGAGTGGCTGCTTTGTTTAATGTTAACAGGTGTTATGTGCAAGCCATATGGAGGAAAGCAAAGAAACGTCGCCTCCGTGGACCACCACGACGACTCGCCTGCCTCCTCCTCGAAGCTTTCGCACTCTCCTGCCGCCGCCATGCCGCGACGCGCCGCCGCTGCTCCCTTTGACGGTTCCTCTCAGCCATGGCTTCTTCGAAGACCATCTGCGGCGGCGATTCTTTGAAGGAGCGGCGGCGTGGTGGATGGATTAAATCCCGAGGCGATTCGAGGAGGGAAGGCGATTCGAGGAGGGAAGGGCGGCGAGCACTGGGGATCGAGCGGTTGCGCTGCTGGCGGACGGGGAGATTGGGGAGCGAGCGATGCGGGGACGAGAGAGCTAGCGTTGCCTGTACGGAGGAAGGGAAGATAATGTTTCCCTGGCGAAGCTAGGTTCTCTCTCCCTGGTGCACCGGCACCAGGGTCAAAACTAAAATTCAGTTGTTACTATTAGATTATCACCCTATATGCATCAGGTTGGTCCAAAAGCGTGCACCACCAGCAGCTGTGGACAAGTCCAGCAAAAGCACACAAACCCAGCTAAGCTGCTAGCTTGCCAAATGCAACACGAGAGCCCAACAATTATGCGTCACCACATTGTCACGATAGCCTCAAACCTTGCCAATTTCTGTGTTCCTCCCATGATCTCTCCTTTGGCTGTAAGTAATTCAATGCCCATGGTATGCTGTATGCATCTAATCTCCACCTAAATTTTATAAGTAACTCAATTTTGATGGAGCAACATGGGGCTAGTCTGCTATAAGATTTTAATTGATCCTCGTGCATGAACTGTAATTACAGAGCTTTCTCGAAAAATTGAAAAGACAAGAAAAACGCATGTGCTTTCGGCTTGTAAAGTTAACACTGGTATTGCGCATGTTGCCACTCCCACGGTTGAGAGATACTTCTTGGCCATAAAAATTGTTGAAAATATACTTGCGAAATCGTATTGGTGATGATTACATGAGTCATAGCCTTATCTGCTATGTGAGAAACAATAAATGGAGAAAGTTATTGTGATTCGACCCTTCAAGGCCATGGCAGAACATAAATATTAGAAAGTAATGTATTTATTTTATTTGATCTTTCTAGTAGTATTTAGTTTGAAGTTCAATAATCTGATGTGGTTTTTGTTAACTTCTTTCTTCAAGTTGTCGAAGCTGGATGGTGCATTTTGCTAGTGTATATTTTATTTAGTTCCTGATTTCAACCTTTATTTTGCCTTAACTCACTATTTTAACTAGAATTATGAGATTGTGTATTTTCACAAGTATAAATATCATTATTTATCATGCGTGTTTTTGTAAGTACAGTGACCGTGCTATATATTGAACAATTATTGTCATATGTATGTTGAAGGGTGCCTCGAGCTCTAGCTTCGCCACTGCATGTCTTCTTCTTGCGGGTTGGGTTGGGCTGTTTCGCTGCATCTAATGCTGTGGGGCCCACTAGAGGTATGAGTGCTTATAATCCGGTAAAACATTTGAAAGCCTGGAATGCTACGAATTTGATTCGGAGGTAGTAGATGCAAAATCACAGCTTTTGTGCTTCTGTTAGAAAATCATGTTTCCTCTTTTTATTGGGTCTGATATCCAATTTTGTGAATAGAAAATCACGTGAGGGAAGAAGAACAGCATGGGTGCGGCGGCCTGGGCAGGAGCATCGGTCGGCCTCGACTCGTGTCTGTTGAGGGAAGAAGAGCAGCACATCAGATTCATCGTGTTCGTTGTCTTGTACTCCATCGATACACCAAGAGGCATGTTCAACCAGCTTCTGGTGCTTGTCCAATCCATGATTCCCTGACATCATGGTTTGCTTGCTGCGTGGAATTACAACCGATTCTTGACAGATCCCAGAAACGATACATCTGTGCTGACGCTTGGCTGCAGTAATTTCCACAAACAAATCAGACAGCTTCTGTTTTGTATACTAATGTCAACAAAAACTGCACCAGTGACAATTGAAACCAGGCACCTAGAACAGTCTTCAAATTTCATCATTTTTTTTTCAATTATAAAATATTACAAATATGATCGAATTCCATCATATTCCGTTGCATATTGATGCAAAGATGTCCAAATTTCTGTACATGACTGCCTTATGTGAAACAGGGGCGAATTTGCAAATTAAAAGAAAAACATGTTCAATCTTGCAAAGGGTATTGTGGTCTTTTGCAACGAATTTAACACCGTTAAAGCCTCCTAACGGAATAGGGGCAACTCAATGCTTCAAATTCGAAAAAAAGGTCCGATTTTGCAAAGTCTAGAAAAGAGATCCAAAATCAGAATTGGCATAAAAAAGAGGTCCAGTTTTACAAATGCCCCAAATTAATATCCATCATTGGGGATAGTAAATAAGGTAACAATACATGTGCTTGAGAACCATTTTTTTTTGAAACGAGGAGAACCCCCTCCCCATTTTAGTAACGGAGAGTTTAAAGATTCTTACAGCAACGGACAGCAATTGGGGTTCGAGAAGAAACAGAGTTGCTAAAAGGCCCCCCAGCCCCCAATTGTAACATGCCAGCTCTCTAGAACACGTACTTGGGGGGATGAAAGGAGCAAAGACTAGGAGCCCTATTACATGACAGAAAACGACTTGCTCATGCAGAACACATGCAGGATCGTGAGACCTCTAATCCAGAGCAGCTAGAACATCCCACTGCTGATCTTCAGCTCCGGCGATTGTTCAGATGCGGGGTCGCCACTTCTTCTTCGTCACCATCATCTTGTGGTGGGCCTCGAATGCCTCGGATCATCACACATCTTCCTTGCCTCTTCATCACACGGATCGCCGCCTGCATCATCGAGTTGGCTCCCGCTTCCAGCACTTCCTTCATGTCGCCCGATCCCAGACCTGCCCAGTATCGCATAAAAGCGCAAGCATGCAAGATTATGTCACAGGGGTGTTTTATCAAAATCTCATCAAAGCAAGCTTTGTTCCTGGCCTTCCATACGGCCCAGCAAATGGCTGATAGCCCAATCATGTAGTACTTTCCACCCCCTGGTAATGCATTTTCGACCCATGGGCAGTATTGTTCATAACAACTTGGTCTAGTATTAGACCCAAAACAGGATGCTATTATGCCCCACACTACCTTCGCAGTAGGGCAAGTAAACAGGAGGTGGTCCACTGTTTCAGGTTGATTGCAGAAGTAACAGGCAGGGTCTCCATGCCAGTTTCTTCTGATCATGTTATCTTTAGTTAGGATTGCTCTTTGTTCTACTAACCACATAAAAATCTTAATTTTTTCAGGTATCTTTGCTTTCCAGATGTGTTTCTTTGCTATTCCATCATCAGTTCAGGTCATATGATCATACATAGACCTGGTAGTGAATTTTCCACTCCCAGTCCATGTCCATTTAGAGTAATCATTACCAGCAACTATATTTTGAGAATTAAGCCGTGCAGCCAGCTCATACCATTGCCCATGTAAAATAGTTGGAAGGTTCACTCTAAAGTTCGCCATCCAGCCAGCATTAGCACATACATCAACAATCAAGTTCTGATCTGCACACAAATCATACAGGATAGGGTAATCCATACATAAAGGTTGATCCCCTAACCATCAATCAGTCCAGAACAGGATCCTTGATCCATTTCTTAAAACCATTTTTCTCCCTTTAAGGTACAAATGTCTGATTTTCAGCAGATCTGACCAAATAGGAGAGTCATCCTGCCTTGGTTTAACTGCACTAATAGGCTTATTTTGTATATATTTGGCATAAACAATGTCTTGCCATAAACCCTGCTCATTCTCGAGTTTCCACCACCATTTACTTAGGAGGCTAATGTTCATTTTCCTGATGTTTTTCAGACCATGGCCGCCCTTTTTCTTTGATTTACATATTTGTTTTCCATTGTACCAGGTGATATTTTCTCTTTGTGCTATTCCCTTGCCAGAAAAAGTTTCTCATGGCTTTCTCTAATTTTTTTACAGTAGTCTTGGGAAGGAGGTACATGGACATGTGGTATACAGGAGAATTTGTAAGGCTAGATTTAATGAGTTCAGATGTTCCCCCATGGACAGGAATTTTCCCTGCCATACATCTAATTTTCTGTAAGATTTTTCCTCCATGTACACCCAGTCAATATTATGTAGTCTGCTAGGGGATACAGGGACTCCCAAATATCTTATAGGGAACTGTCCAACTTGGCAATTGAACAACTCTGCATACTGGGTTTCCAGATTCTGGTCCCCATTTATACATATCACTTCACTCTTACCGAAGTTGATTTTCAACCCAGCCATCTTTTCATATAAATATAACAGTAGTTTTACATTTCTGGCTCCCTCCATATCATGCTTAAGACACATGATAGTGTCATCCGCATACTGGAGTATTGCCACACCATGAGGGATTAGATTCTCTGCTAGTCCAGTGACTAGGTTATTCTGTTGTGCAGTTAGCACCATTCTTGTTAGACAATCAGCCACCAGGTTAAAAAGTAAAGGGGAAAGGGGGTCACCCTGCCTAACTCCTTTGTGACTCTGAAAGTAAGGACCTTCCTTATTGTTCAATTTGACACTCACAGTCCCATCAGTGACAACCTGTTTCACCCACATTTGCCAGGTTTCACTGAAGCCTCTTATAGCCAGACATTGGAAGAGAAATTCCCAATTCACCTTGTCGTATGCTTTTTCAAAATCGAGTTTTAGGACTATATCAGTTTTCTTTTTCCTTTTAGTTTCATGGAAGATCTCATGTAGGGCTAAAACTCCAGTCATAATGTTCCTGCCTTCAGTTTGCACTTTATGAATTAGTTTGTCAGCTACAGGTTCAAACCGAATAGTCATGACTTTAGTGAACAGTTTGTACAGGCAGTTCAACAAGCAGATAGGGCGATACTGCTGAATTCTGTCAGCTTCTGCAACCTTCGGAAGTAAGGTTATTATGAATTGAGAACCATTGAAAGAGCCCAGAACACGTCCGTTGAATATGCCTCTAATGGATTGGACCCTCAGTATAGATACAAAAGGAGCCAATCGGCTCTCTTCTGAACTGTATGTAGGTACCTATGTTGTCGTCATATACTTGCATGCATATTATGTCCTCATTACCTGAAGGAGCATAGAACTTATGATAGATTGATTATTCTGGGATTATTATTTGTGTATTTATTTTTAGTTTCCTTAGTACAAGAGAATAGAGAAATTCTAAAATAAAAATTACCCAAGAGTATTATTTGTGTGTTTATTGCTCTCAAATCCTGGTATGTCCTTGTTCTTTTAACTCCAGCAGTTCTTTGGTCTTTGATTTTCAGTGTTTCATGTTGTAACTGCAGCAGTTCTTGTTCTTTGATTTTTAGTTCTTTGGTGGGGCGATTAAGGTTGGCTGTTGGGCTTGCGTATGAGCTTCAACTTTAGCTAAAAGTATTGCCAGCCTTTGCTGCTCAGCATCATGGTATGAGCACAACTGGAGCACATTTTCACAAGTAAAAAGAAAATGAGTTTTTCTACACCAAATGCAGCTTCCTTTGAAATGAGATATTACAGCTACATTTGCATGTTTATTCTGCTTGTAGATACATACCAAAAGAACGGAGCGGTTGGAGAGCAAGAGGTTGAACAAGTTGGTTTACATTTGCTACAATAGAAAATGTCAAACATGTTCATGAAGCTGCGGGAGCTCTGTTCCAAGGGAAAGAAATGCAACCCTTTGCATCTTTGAAGAGTTTCAATGGAAGAATCAGTGGATGGATGATGGTTATGATCCAGTTCACCAAGGAGCTGCTGCTGATAATCTGACATGGGCTCATATAGATTAATTAATTGGTGCAACTCATGGTCCAATTGGTCGTAACTTACCAAGGGCCGCTGCTGCTCAGGCCAGAAACATTACCAATCGGCCTACATCAAAGTAAAGAAAGCATCCGAGGAAAGCTCCAACTGCAGCTGATGGCATCCATGAGGATGAAGATTTTTTGAGCGACAGGCTGATGTGGAAGACACTCATATATGGAGGTTTTCAACCAACGGACAATATTCTACTAAATCAGCTTATGAGTGTTTATTTTTGGGTTCAACACAGTTCAGACCATGGGAGAGGATTCGGAAAACTTGGGCACCAGCAAAGTGTCAGTTTTTCCTTTGGTTGGTCGGTCACAAGAGATGTTGGACAGCAGATCGCCTTCAACGAAGAGGAATGGATCATCCAGAGAAATGTCTTCTATGTGACCAGGAGGAGGAAACCACTGACCATCTCCTTGTTTCTTGTGTGTTCGCGTGACAATTTTGGTTCATGTTTCTGAGGCAAGTCGGTCTCCACTCTCTCTCCCCACAGGCTATGGAGGTTTCATTTGATGCTTGGTGGGAAAAATCTAGTGAAGCAACCAGTGGAATGATACAAAAGGGGTTCAATTCGCTTATCATCCTTGGGGCCTGGATAATTTGGAAACACCGCAGCCGCTGTCTTTTTTCTGGTGCAAGTCCTAGTGTTGCAGAAGCTCTAACTCTGGCTGGGGAAGGGTGTAGGCTATGCTCGCTGGCTGGGGCTCGAGG
Source organism: Eragrostis curvula (assembly GCA_007726485.1). Lineage (NCBI taxonomy): Eukaryota > Viridiplantae > Streptophyta > Magnoliopsida > Poales > Poaceae > Eragrostis > Eragrostis curvula. The sequence continues at coordinate 30,601,089 of CM017441.1, read as the reverse complement.
AATTTCCTTCCTTGCTGCCCATCTGTCGGAGGAGTAGAACGAGTGGGTAGATTGGTCGTGCTTAAATTTGCAAAAGGTGCAAATGTAATTTAAAGAATTGTGAGTGTGTGGGGTGCGTTGTACTGGGTTCTTGTCCTATTATTTCTTCTTAATATAATGAAGCGCAGTTCTCCTGCGTTTTCGACAAACCCCCCCCCCCCCCCCCCCCCCCCCTTCACTGCAGCCACAAGTTGAAGAAGAATCTGATCCTGAACACAGATGAGAACAAGGATGAGGATGCTGGTGGAGGTGGAAAACCTGGAGTTGCCTTCCAAGTGGATGGTACCTTGCTTTAGTTTAGAATTGCTTTAAGCCTTTAATTTCAGTTTAGAGTAAATTGGAATGGATTGAGAACTTGTTTAATTTTCAATCATTCAGTTGTGTGACGTAACAGCAGCTATCTTTGTACTGTTTTTTATGCATTTTTTATTATTTGCTGACCTGCTGCAATGATTTATCAATTTAGTTACTTCTTCTGCCATCTGCTATATGGTTGATGCCTTGATGGCTTGGTGTTATTTGCAGGTTGCAGCCTTGCAGGGTGGTTTGCCGGCCTCCAGCAGCCAGTCAACACACAAACAGGTAAGTGCAATTCTCATTTATATGTGCACCAGAAGAAAAAAATTTCTTAATTCTATATATATATATATATATATATATATACCCTTAGCCCTGATCGGTCATACAAGTGATGGATAGGTGACCTGATTGGCCGATCAAAAACCGATTAATTGGATCTGATCGGGCGATCAGTCATTCTCATTGGCTGACCGATCCCCTGGCGTCAAGAAACGATTGGCCGACCTGAAAATGTGGCTCGGCATTTGTAATCCATGTCCATGAACAAGTTGCCTCATATAACCATTTTGGTTTCCCAAAATCTCAAGACTTGCAAGTTAAGAACTTACGATTTCTTTTGCCAGATCAGAATTTCTTTTCTACACAAATATTAGTGTCCAGGAAATCTTTTTATTTTGTTGTGGCATTGTCTATAGAACCAAATAATTTGGACACTAATAAAAAGATTTTACGATGCCTCTGGATTGTTTTCTGTTACTGTTCATTGGCATATGCTGTCAGTTTGCTCCTGTCAGTTTGCTCCTTTTGAGTACTCTCTCTTCATTAAGTGATGACCTAAGTTTCTTTCTTCTCCAGACTCAGCTATGCTATGTTTGCCCATTTCTATAGTATTTTAATTTTTCTTGCATATTGGTGCATGTGGGGAATTAATATGGAACGGTAAGGTTTCAATGTTCATTTTTCTCTTGTTGATAAACGGTGTTTTTATTTTTGTTTGTGATCGAAATTCTATGTTTTATTTCTTCAAAAAGAAGAATTCTATGTGTTGGGGGATCGAAGGTCTTGATGGGACAGATCGAAGCCCTCCAACGAGTGATAGAGGTGTTTTGGTTCCGGTGTAGCCTTCGGAAGTTGTCGATGCTTTCGAGTCTCCTCGCGAAGCCCTCTTCGCTTGTCGTCGTTGTCTTCTAGTTGGAGCGAAGCCCTCTTTTGTGGTCCTCGGTGCCGGACGAAGAGGTTCTCGTTCAGGTTCCCTGTAGTTCAATTACGCGAAGCTCTCCTTCTCCCGCGATGCCGGGCGAAGGGGTCAGGTGATTAGAGAGTTCAGAACACGGTGCGAATGATTCTTCCTTTGGCTCGTGGCCCGAAAAACCGATGTCATTCCAGGATCATCTCCCTCCATATTTATAAGGGGGAGAATGATCATATTTACATGCATGCCATTGGCTGTATAAGCACGGCTGTTAGTTTGATTGTCTTCTCCGTTTTGTCTTCGCCTTTGGCTGTTAGTCTTCGCGTGGGTCGGGTAGGGGCTTCGGTGCAGTCCCCAACATTAGCCCTCAATTGGTGATGTGTTATTAGTGTAACTAAAACCAGAAACAATTTTTGTCAGTTTATGACTGCAACGTGCGCCTTTTTGACCCATACACGTGTCTTGTCGTTTTCATTCCGTACTTCTTTTCAGTTCCCGATGATCGTTTCCCTTCTATATATCTTCATCGTGGTCGCGCTGTTTCTTCAATCGTATACTTTGCGAGTCTCTTTTCTTTTGGCTATTCCAATTCCTTTCGGTAGAAGATCCTTTTCCTTCGTTCTTTTTCAAGATGTCTGGTAGCCGAAGGTCTGGCGAAGAGCAGGCTAAGAAGAAGCTGAAAACTCATAAGACCTCGTCGAAGGACTGCTCTGATAAGGCTATTAGTGAAGCCAATGTTACAGCTTTGAGTGCTGCTGTTCCTTCGGCAAGTCAGCCGAAGAGTTCTCTTTCAGCGAAGCCTTCTTTTGCTTTCAAGCCTCCGGTGATTCGTTCTGCATTAGATTTGTTTTCTATTCCAGAAGATGGTGGTAGTAATTCTTCTGGGTCTAAAGCTCAGTCTGTCCCTAAGAAAGTTGTTTCGAAGAGCTCTTCTTCTGTTGCAAAGGATATTTCTGCTTCTACAGTTGATATTCGTGATACCAGCGCCGCTGAGAAGGCCAAGATTCAGGACAAGGCCATCAAGGGTGCTGATTCTGTTCTTGCTAAGTCTGGATCGAAGGCTAAGATCCAGGACAAGACCTGTGTTGATGGTCTTGATGTGCCTCCTGCTGCCCCTGTTCATAACGAAGGGGTAGCCGAAGCTTCTGTTCAAGGTTATCTCTCATCTCTTAGTGTGGCTGGGCTTCGTCAAATTGCTGATAACCTGAGACCTCTTACAGATCGTTCCCAGGTTCAATTACCTTCGGAGCCAGACGCTGTGCTTCGTGAGCCTCTCAGCCCCTCAGCAGGTGGTGATCTTTTCCTACATTCAGTCTTTGAAGCAATGCTTGGAGAGTTTCTCCCTTTTGACATGACTTTTGATTCAGTCGAAGCTACTGGGGGTTCTTTGACTCTTTGTGACGACGTTCCTTCGAACACCTTCGTCATGAGTGCTAGGGCCGCTGCGCCCTTTGTTGCTGCTGCAGAGAGGCTTCGTTTTCCCCAAGTGGAGAATGAGCTTGTGCTTCAGGGTGGTGATACTCTGTACAAGTCTTTACTGTCTTCGCAGATGAAGGTAAGCAGTTTTAATTTTTTGTTTTTTCTCAGTTGCTTGTTTTTCTAACTTCGCTCTTGTTTCCGTCAGTCGCTTGCTATTACCCAAGCCTCCCTTCGCCAGTTTAATGAGCTGACTCTGGCAAGGGCTGATCGGGACCGGCTTCGCAAGGATCTCTCCACCCTTGAATCTCAGATCAAGGAGAAAGAGGATGCTCTTGCTCTTAGTGAAAAACGTGTGGTAGATCTCTCTGTTGAGAAGGAGACCCTCGCCAAATCTACTGAAGATTTTAAGGCGAAGGTAGCTTCTCTGGAGAAACAGCTGGGGGATCTTGATTCGTCCCTTGCGAAGGTTTTGGAAGCCAACAAGGTCCTTCGCGAAAAAGTTGAAACTGCGGATCAGGAGGCGGTTTCTTTTGCTAAGGCTGAAGAGCTTCGCCTGTCCTCTCTCTGCAGCTATATTCAGGATGCTCTTATTTCAGTTGGGACTACTCCTGATCAGATCCCTGAGGATGCTTCGACTGAGCAGCGCCAATCTTGGCTTTCTATCAACATTCCTTTCGTGGTGAAGGCTTGCAGGGCCTTTTCCTCCAACGCTGTTCATCTGGCTATTCGGGACTTCCTCCATTCTCTTGATGTCGAAGGGAGCAATGTTTTGGAGAAGGTTGCTTCTGACGATTTCAAATTTTCAGCTGTTGATTCTACTCCCCGTCCTGTTGTTGAAGCTCTTCTGAAGGTCGCCGGTCATTTTGACGAAGCCTTCAGGAATCGTGTGCAGTCTGTTGGTCGTCTGCCTCAGAGTGAGGTATAAACAGTTTACTTTTTCTTCGGGAGAGGGGTTATATCATTCCTTCGGACTTGTGTCTTCTTGAGAATTGTTGTAATATTGCTGTAAACTTTGTGTTGCTTTGATTAATTTTTGCTTGGTTTTTGGACCTTAGGCTTCGTCTGATATTTCTTTGAGCGAGTTTGCTACTCCGAAGGCTTCTTCTGACTTGGTTTTGGAGAAGTGTGTTGCTCCGGATTCATCATCTGATGTTTCTCTGAGCGAGTTTGCGACTCCAGAGCCTTCTTCTGGTGGCTTGATTCGCCGTGAGCCTCCGATTGAAGTTTTTAGTTCTCCTTCGAGGATTGATTTATCTAGTGATTCGAGCCCTTTGTCACCTGTTGAGGGAGGTGAGAGTTCTTTTTCTTTTCCTCCTCGTAGCCTTGTGGCTATTGGGAGAGTTTATCGCCCCGAGGCTGATGTTCCCGAAGGGAGTCGGGGTCGGAATAAACGAAGGCCTCGTGGTCGCTGTCCACGAGGTAGTAGTTCTTCACATCGGGGTGCGGCTAAGAAGAGGAAGGTTGGGGACGTTTTAGATTCGTCCTCCTCCTTCGATGCGGCTTCGCATGTTGAGCGAATGATTTCGTCTGGGATAATAGATCCCATATTTCAAAGGCCTTATTCTCCTTCGAATGGATATAATTTCGATGAATTTAGGATTGTATGCGAAATGCTTTTAGAATTAGGCCTTATTGTAAAGCGTGAGCCTGACGATGGATCTCCTTAACTGATGTTTGTGCTTAATAAAGCTTTTCTTTTGAAGCATTCTTTCGGAGGTCTTTGCCAGAGAGAAGATTTCTTCAATATCACCGAAGCTCTTAATGCTTTCTGCACGATGACCTTGTGTTTCCTTTGAAGAACACAAGTTTTCGTGTTTTCGTTCTTTGATATTTGAACGTTTCATGCGAAGGATCGCGATTTGTACGAAGGTTTTAGTTTGCCTGTACTTGGGTAGATTAAGCTTTCTTTGCTTATCTTTCCCTTCGGCTCTTGTCTGGAGTCTATGTATCATCCTTTGTGATATATCGATCCAAACTTAGACTACACCAAATACTCAATTGGCGTAACCTTCGGATTCTCTAGGCTTTTGCCTGATATCGTTTTTGAGCTCGAAGCTTCGTTTCTTGAGCTTTGGCTCTTCTACGCCTCCCAGGAAATTGCTCTGGAATTTTTCGAGGGTAAAAAGGTAATTAAAAACTGTGTTACAGTCTTGGAGGGTGCCTCGTTAAAAAACCTCACACCCTTCGCAGGGCTACCCTCGTGAGGAAAAAGAGTGCACCCCCCCTCAAGTTTTGTTCTTTTACATGTAGGTACCGCGCGTGTTACCGAAGAGATGCTCTTGGTAGACACGGCTCATGCATTTCCGATATGTCATGGACGAGTTTTCGAGTCCGGAGATCTTGAAATCTGGAGTCTTTTGCTTCCTTCGGACGAAGTGGACGTTCTTCCTCCCAGGTGTTTCGCCTTCTTCGATACTTCTTGCTTGGAGTTGGTCTCCGAGGACGCTGATGACAGAGATGGGACCAGGAATCTTCATGCACAGATAGCCCTGATGTATGGCTGCCTCAAACTTGTTAATGGACCCCCTTCCGAAGATTGCATTGTAAGGATAAACAATGTCAACCACATCGAAGGTCACATCTTCAGTTCTTGCGTTATCTCCTTCGCCGAAGGTAACTGGTAGGCTAATTTTTCCCAATGCTTGGATAACCTTTCCAGTGAAGCCGACCAATGGAATTCCTGCAGGTTGCAGTGTTTCATTCTCTAGCTTCATTTTTCTGTATGTGGAGGCGAAGAGGATGTCAGCTGAGCTTCCTCCATCGACAAGGATCCTGAGTACATCAAATCCTTTTATATTTGCCTTGATGACCAGTGGGTCTGAATGCGGTTGGTCAAGGTCTCTTGCGTCTTCTTTTCCGAAGGTGATGTGGACATGGGACCATTTGGTTTTCACAAACGGAGTCCTTGACGTCACATTATGTACCCTTCGAATGTGTTCTTTTCTTGCTCTTCTTGAGTCTAGCTGCTGGGTCGATCCTCCGGAGATTGCGTTAATAGTTTGTCTTTGAGACGTGTAGCTAGCTTCTGAGCTTCTTCCATTGTTTTGCTGGTTTGTTTCTGGGGGCGGTGGCAGTGCTGCCAGGCTTTGAGGTTGAGAGTAGGCATACTGCTGTGCCTGATACGAAGCTTCTCTTGGATAGTTGACGACATGATTGACAGAGTGCGAAGGGTATGTTGACATTGGGTTCCCTTGAGACCAGTTCTCACGATAGTTGCTCGTGTGTCTGATGGCCCTCTTCGCCTCTCTTTCTGCGGTCCAATCTTGTTTGAATTGTTGCAGGTTTCGGCACTGTTTTGTTGTATGGCCTTTTCCTTCGCCATGCAGCTCGCAGTATGGGGTACGAGAACTGCTCCTCTGATTGTTTTCTTTTTTGTCTTCGCTATCCTTTTCTTGGTTGCTTCGTTCTCTCCCTCTTTCATCATCTTTGTTCCTCTTTTCATCGCCCCTTTCTTCTCTGTTTTCGAGGTTGTGTATCCTTCGATTGTTATGATCTTTTGGATTGTCTCTGCTGTCGTCGTGCCTTCTGCTTCGACTCTCTTCCTTTTCCTCTTTATACTTCTTCTCGTCTTTGACCAGCTGGGATTGTTTCTTTTCGTCTTCTTTTTTCCTTCGGAATTCATCGTCTGATCTTGCATATTTCTCGAAGGTGTCTAATAGTGCGAAGATGGTTTTGGGTCTCTTCCTTATTAATGCAGAATGGAAGGGGCCAGCCCTCAAGCCTTCCGTTAGTGCATCAATAACTGTTGAAGCCCCTACATCTTTCGCTCTTGATTTTATTTCCATGAACCTTTGCATGTACTCCCTCAAGCCTTCGTCTTGTTTCTGCTTGCATGAAAATAGCCTTCCCTGATGAATTTCGGATGCTTGGAAACCCTGAAAGTTGTTTATGAACTCTCTTCTCAACTCGGACCAAGAATTAATGGATCCTGGTTCGAGAGTGGAAAACCATGTCTTCGCAACTCCTTCGACAGCCATGACTAGAGCTTTGGCATATGTTGAGTTTGTTCCTCCGCCCGATTCTACTGCGGCTTCGAAGGACATGAGGAACTCTCTTGGGCATGTTTTTCCTTGGTACGCCTTTACCTTCGGCATTTTGAAGTTGACCGGCCAAGGTTCGCTCTGTAGCTCTTCGCTCAGGGGAGAGTTTTCATTGTATATGACGCATGGCTGGCTGTCCTTTCCGAAGCTGCTTACTTCGTACACCATTTTGTGCTCGGTTTGCTTGCGAGGCTTGTGATGTGCTTCTTGCTCTTGCTTCCTCAGGTTTTCCATTTCTTCATTGTATTTGTTTAACTTGCTGTCCATTTCGTTGATCTCCAGTTGGGCTTGCACTATTTTCTCGAGCATATCTTTCTTCAGCTTCGCTGTCTTTTCGATGATGGCCAGCTTCTTTTCTCTTTCGACTCTTTCTTGCTCTATTATCCGAAGCCTTTCGGTTATGTTGTGTGTTTCGTCATCTTCCTGTTGAAAGCTTGCTGCTTGAGATGTCTCAGCGTTGTTTAGTTGCACTGCTTTTAGAGCTTCTTCTTTTCTTGCCGCCTCTTCGGCTCTTGCTATTTCTTCCGCTCTTGCAGCTTTGTCTCGCTCTTCTTGCTCTCTTGCTGTTCTGAGTTCTGCTTCCTTCGCTAGCCTTTCGCTTTCTGCTTCGGCTTCTGCGCGGTGCGTGTCGCTGATGTTTGTTCTTGCCTTTGCCTTGGCCATATTGATCGTGGTCGTGGGTTCAAACCACGGGACGGCGCCAAATGTTGGGGGATCGAAGGTCTTGATGGGACAGATCGAAGCCCTCCAACGAGTGATAGAGGTGTTTTGGTTCCGGTGTAGCCTTCGGAAGTTGTGGATGCCTTCGAGTCTCCTCGCGAAGCCCTCTTCGCTTGTCGTCGTTGTCTTCTAGTTGGAGCGAAGCCCTCTTTTGTGGTCCTCGGTGCCGGACGAAGAGGTTCTCGTTCAGGTTCCCTGCAGTTCAATTACGCGAAGCTCTCCTTCTCCCGCGATGCCGGGCGAAGGGGTCAGGTGATTAGAGAGTTCAGAACACGGTGCGAATGATTCTTCCTTTGGCTCGTGGCCCGAAAAACCGATGTCATTCCAGGATCATCTCCCTCCATATTTATAAGGGGGAGAATGATCATATTTACATGCATGCCATTGGCTGTATAAGCACGGCTGTTAGTTTGATTGTCTTCTCCGTTTTGTCTTCGCCTTTGGCTGTTAGTCTTCGCGTGGGTCGGGTAGGGGCTTCGGTGCAGTCCCCGACACTATGATTTCATATTCTATTCTACATTATTTGTTTCATCTTTCAAATTGGGGATAAGATTGGATATAAAACATATTCATACAGTGGTATGTTTGGAATTCTAATGCAGATCAATCCTGAGAAGTCTCGGGAAGAGTTTTGCACAGCAAGTCAAAAAAGAAAGAACTGGGTTTTTTTTTAAAAAAAAACTTTATGGACATCATGGGCCTTGGGGCCCTTGCCGAGCAGGTGCAGTCTTTCGGTGGCTCACTTCCTACCATTATGTCCAATCAGATTACTTCCCATGCTGGTGATTGAGGAATTGCTTGAATCGCTGCATGAGTTCAGTTCTGTAATCTGTCTTTTTCAGCACAAGTTTGGGAAGTTGAAATTGGGAGAGTTGCTGGACTCGCCAACACCAGGACTGGATGAGGCAATTGTTCTTTTGTTTGTTTAGCTTGTACAATCAGTTTTGATCGTGCAGTTCATGTGTCAGCGCGTGTGTTGGATTTTTCTACGTACTGCGCCTACCTTGTATTCCTTTGATAAAGGATTCCGGACCGGCTGTACAGTGATTGCGTTATAGATTTTGTTTTTTGGATCCTTGTCGCTGGAAATAATTATACACGACGAAAAGAAAAACCTGAATTTGTAGGCTTTTTTTACAAAGAGATGCACGTGTGTATTACCATTTCAAGACCAGTTCGGATGCAAAATAAATACACTAACATGATCATTCGTGACTAGTTAATAAGTCACTATTTCTAGTTAAGCCTCATTATTTCTAGAGTATGATATAAGCATTAAATATGTTACATATTTCCTTGAAGGAATCATGTGAGCTCAGCGCAGCCTTTAGAGTTGGGAGACCGGCGGGGCGAACCAATGCCGCCTCAGCACGGAGAATCCACAGACCGCCAACACCACCATCACCAGGTACGTCGTCTGCTCTTCTGTTTAGACTTTGCATGTCCTATGGAGTGTTGGTTATATTTGAACGAGTCATGTTCTCATCAATATCTAACCTGGAGAGTCCATATGCTGATATTTTAGATATTAGGATCACACATACCCACTCGTGTAATTTGTGATATGAACTTCAAGCTGCAAATTACAACAAATTTGTAGCAACGTTACCATCAATTGCTGGGCTAACAATATTTGGCTGCCGCGGGTTCTCTTTCTAGTTATTACGATCTTGTCATGTTAGCAGTGATCTATAGGTCACTATATTGTAACAGTAATGTTTCTTCTGGTCAAACGGAAGCGAGCTCCACGTTTAGGGATTGCCATTTGAAATTTATTCCTGACTAGTGATGAGGACATCACTCCTTTGAATAAAACCAACACTCCTCCACTGGACATTGAAGATTCAATCATTAGGGCTAAAGCACGGCAATCAAAATTATCGGTGAGCTCGTTTCTAATGCATTCTTCATATGGTTTTGAGAATAAATTACTACCTAATGATTTAATTATTGTTAGGAACCATAGAGATGATGATGAGGTAGCTGGAGAGATGATTGGAGGCGTGGAGGGCCAGAAAGGGCGTCCAGGCAAAGTTGGAGGCCCAATCCAAGTCGGCTTCGATTCCGTTTCGTAGTCCAGGAGCAGTTTGCACTAAAACGGTCGCCCAGGTCGCATACGGGCTCGGTTTTGGAAGTTCTACATATGGACAGAAAGGTAATTTGATAACCTTTCCGATGCAGCCGGTCTCATGTCAAGATGCGTCCGGAGTCGTCGGGAATCATCGGAACAAGTTGACGTCCAGAATCTGTCTCGGTGCTGCGCCACCGTTTTTGGCCTTTGTGTCACACCCGATTTTTATATAGCATAAATCGAATGCATTCTACATGTATGCCAGGATCTGTTTTATCATACATGTAGCGACATCATAGTGATATGCAGTTCTATAACGAATAAAATAACATAAATAAAACAAACCAGAGTTCTAAGCACAACAGCGGAAGAAAGCTCCAGGGCGCTCCACAGGCAATCGACTGGCGGCAACGCGACCTTCTATGCACCATCTTCAATATAGTCTTTGGCTTCCTCACTGAGCAACAATAATATATGGAAAAGCAAGCGCATGAGTACATATCGTACTCAGCAAGAGGGGGAAAGTATGACATGCAAGGCTAAATCAAGAAAGGCTTAACTCAATGGTTGCATCTATGCAATCCTAAATATAAACTCCTATATCAAAGCATCCTAATTACTAAGTGTGATGATCACCCCCAAAACCAACATACAACCGCTCACCAGGTTCCCACCACCTGGCTACCAACTAATCGGGTTCCTACCACCCGACTAGCAACCAACCAAACCACCACCAACTAATCATGAATAAGTCCAGGCTTGCTCGTGACCGTGAGCACGGCTGTCAAGACAGTTTTACACTCTGCAGAGGTTGCACCACTTTACCCACAAGTCGTGATTTCATCACCCGTCGGTGACTAAAACCTCCATTATACCACTGCACACTTCCTATGGTGTGCGGCCAGGAGATCACTACGAGGCCTTTACAAAGCATCTCCAAACCTGTATGCACCCGCTAAGGTTCCACCGCTAACAGCATATTGGAGTCCATTTCACCTCCGCTGCAGAAGCCCCCTCTTGCGCCACAAAACATCCGAATGGTGCACACAAGGTAAGGAGACATCTAATTAATTGGCCAAGCTGCTCCCATCGCAGTCTTGTGATGGCGCGGATATGCCGGGTTACATGCTCCATGAACCGGTCCTTAGAATCTAAAGCAGGTACAAGCACCAACCAAAGTCTCGTGCACGACGGCACCATACCAAACAAACCATCCTGCTTAGATTCCTAATCACCATGTTTCTAACCATTACCATCCCACTTTAGTTGCATAGATCATTAGTCAAAATTAAGGACACTTCCCACCCAAACATACAGCAAGGCTAAGCATGAAAACTACCCATAACCAAGAAACCCCCCAACAGGCGACAAGGAATAATGTGGAATATCTAGTAAACCATAGCATAGGATTCATATTTAGACAAGCATGCATCCAAGGAATGTACTACCAACTACACTAATAGGACCAAGATGTTCAAGGACACTTGCCTGTTCATATAATGTTGCTCAGTGCTCTTGTCTTGCTCTTCATATTCTCATACCGCTTCTCGACGTCATCATCCATTCGAACTAACTATCGATAAAAGAAAAGGCACAAACAAATAAATACAGTACACCAAACAGAACAAACATATCATAAAAACACTATGGTTGGATAGGTTACAATGAGACGAAGATTTAGGCGCAAGAATCACCTAAATCGGAGTTACAAACAAAAAGATATGATCAATTCAATTGACAAGGTTTTTTCTGAAAACTGTACAAAAAGGCTGTGTACAGACAATGAAAGAATTGCGCGTTCCCGTCAATTGGCTACACTTTTCGGGACAAGAATTTCACAGTAATGTGTCTAAGGGTGTGGAACACGACAGAGACATGATGATTTGTCCATGGGCTCACCTGAAAAGGAGATCGATTGGTCGGATCGTGATGAGGTCGTTCTGTAACAGCTGAGAGTCGCATGGCGTTCCTGGACGTTTCACGCAAGATCTAGGGGAATCCTTTGGGGAACTAGTAGTATACTTGCTGGAACACAATTAGGTATCAATTAGATATTAAAAAGGCCAAGGGGATTGGATGAATCACGGATTGAATGACCATCAGGCGCGCAGGATAGATCCAGAACAGCGAGCAGTCGACATTGCGAATTAGATCCCCGTCGACCTGTATCAGATCTTGACGCGATCTTTGGATATGTTGTAGAGGACTTCATGGCACACATGCTGGTGAAATTTGGCGGCGTTTGGATGGCTGGATCGCCGGGAACGTCGATGTCAATTGGCGGCTGTGTTGCTGGACGCGAGGGCAGGCAGTAGCGGCGGCAGCCTGGCGGCATGGGGAGGGTTTGTGGGTGTGGGGAGGACGTTGGGGAGGTGCTGGAATTTATAGGAGGGGTGGGGTTGGTGGGAGAAAGAAAGGAAAGAGAGAAATATGATGGAAAATGCATTAATTCGACGTTTAATGCTCATTTTCTTTCCTTTTGACTGAACGCAATAAATGGAATAAATATAGAATGCCTCTTGGCAGGTAGAATAAGAGAGAGATGGGATTGAACAGCATCTAGAAATATTCGTGGGATATATGACGACGACGACCATTGGAGAGATTAAACAAGGATTTATCCAACCTGAAAAAAAAATCCTTAACCTATTCTATAATTTTATAAGTTCATTTTTCATCACATAAAACAAATACATTTTATTTTCAACAAAAGCTTTAAAAACTAAAGAAAAAGGCTTCACATCCCAAAATAGAAATTTTGGGGTGTGACACTTTGGGCCGTGTATCTTGTGTGAGCCCACTAGGGGCGCGTCCAGGGGGTCTTGCACGACCCCAAGTCTTTATTAGCAGCCGCCGTCACCCAAGTTAGGGTTGGGTTTTGCTTAGATTATTCTGTCAAGAACAATTTCGCCGTTCATCGGTTTGTGAGACCCTAACTTGTGAGTTTAATCATATATCTGCAATTTAGTTGCATTCTTTTTTGTTCTTGCTTGTGTTCTTCGATTCGCAGGCAGGGATTAGCCTTCTGGGTGAGGTCAATCGTGCTTGCATGGTTGATAACCATAGGAGACGTGGTGCTGCGATTGCGGGGTTTCGGATCGTGTTGTTCGGAAGCCGGATCGACGTGTGTCAAGTCTCCGCCAAATCGTTGTTTATTTGAACCTTTCGGAAGATCGGGACCCTATTTCACATCAAGTGGTAATCAGAGCTTCAGGTGCTCCGTCAGGTTCGCACTTACCCTAGATTAATTGGTTTGATTTCGCCTTCATCCTAGAGTCCAAAAATTCCCCTACAAAAATATTTACTTGTTCATCTTCCGCTGTCCCATTACCCTTTGTGCCCTGCAAATTTCGTTTCAGTTTGCTTTGTTGAGTTTGTGTCCGTAGTCACCGTCTTGTTGCTGGTTTAGGTAGTGTCGTCTCCTAGATTGGTTGCAGTTGGGCGCTAGAAAGAAAAGTTAAAAAAAAAATTTGGCTGGTTCACCGATTGGCTCCTGGTGGTTTGATATTGCTGCTGTCTATTACTTGCATGGTCTTATTTCAGCCGGGAGAGAACTGGAGAGAAAGGAATTTTCTTTTCCTACTCTGCTAACTCCCATCTTAATAGTCCTTGCATTTTTGGTTTGCCACGCTGAACTAATAGCTGTACAGAATATACGTGGCTATAGCTTCTATCATCGTCATAGCTGCAATCCTGCATTTCTGAGCCGAAAAAAAAAAACCACAAACAGAATTAAGAGAAGTTTATTCCAGCTGTGTTGTTACCCAACCCAGATTTATCTTAGAAGCACGTGTGTCATTTTGTCTTGAGCCAATAGCAGAGAGAGCTGAACTTTCTTTGAGTCTGCATTGACGTGCATTCACACCTTGGTGAAATCTGTACGCATACTTTTTTTACCACAGAGCAACAGGTTGTGTATTTTTCTTGAGTTTACTTGTGCGGCACTTCTGAAGTCAAAAGAAACAAAAGGCATAAGGTGATAAAAAAAAGCCGCACCTAAAAAAAAGAAAGAAGAAAAAAAAAAAGAAAAAGAACAAGTCAGAGTCCTTGCATCCTTTTGAGTCCAAAGTATTGTGGTATTTTCATTGCTAGCTTGGTCTAGGTCCGACGACGGGTTTTAGGCCAGCAACATAGACTTGTGTTTTGGACTATTATTCAACTTTGCAATTTCTGAATTCGACGTTTGCTATTCCTTGCTACTCACATATTTTGCCTACCAAGCTCCACATATATCCTTCGGAACAACACGGTTTTGATACTTGCAATCGCTGAATCACACCCTCCAGGTATCCTTTGCTTTTGCTAGTAAGAACCTTGTAAGAGCTTGGTAAGATACTTCCAATTGCTTGTTGAGAGTTTCCAGTGTGTTCACATATACAGTAGTGATAGGAAAAATATACTCTTGTATTTTTTTTTTCTTGTTTTCTACTAACAATGGCAGGTCATTCGTATCCACCAACTTATGATGGTCTTGGTCATGATGAGTACATTGAGTGGGAGATTGCAATCGACAACATATTTGCTACTTGCTTTATGTGTCCAAGGAGGAAGGTACAAAATGCATCTAGTGTTTTGAGACGTTCTGCATTATCTTGGTGGGAGTCTTTAAGTATTAGTGATAAACCTAAAACTTGGACTGATATGAAACTTCTTATGAGAGAAACCTTTGTTAATCCACCTCCTGCTTTGAATTCATTTGATGAGGTGCCTATTGTAGAAGAAGAGTCTATTGGTATTTCTCTTGCTATGCCTAACCTTTTGCAGGATAGTGTACATGAGCGAGAGGATGACGTGGAAGAACATGAGGAGCTCACAACTTCATGCGCAAATTCAGAACCATCTTTTCATCATGCATCTACTACTCCTACTGAATTTGAAGGCAATGGTAATGCCAATAGTGCTACACACACGGAAGGTGATAATTCTCTTAATGTGCTGAATTTTTTCACTAATAGTGCTAATATAGAGCAAAATATAGTGGAACCTTCTCTTGATTTACCTTTGTCACAAATTGATTTTCTTGCTGGTCCTTGTGATAAAGAGGAGTTGTGTGCTGATGCTTCACTTATATCTTTGCCACAACTAGTGAATGGGAACAATAATTATAATTTTGATTCAACTACTTGTGCTGAAATTAAACATTTGATTCCCATTACCTCTGAAAATGATGAGCTGAAATTGTTGTGTTCTCTAAATACTTTGGGTTATATTGAATTTGATGTTATTTGTGATCTAAGTTCTGTAGAGAGGAGAATATTTTCCAAATCTGAATTGCCTTTATTGTCTAGAAACAATTTTCATGCCATGGGCAGATATGATAAGAACGGTGTGTTTATGGTGCATAGAGTTTATATTTGTTCAGATCTAAAGGAACCATATGTTGTGCGACAATATAATCAATTAGCTTGCTGCACTAACATTGAACATGTTTTGTCAAGTGCTCCTTGTTTTGTTTTTAAGAAACAGGATCAATCACAAAAAAGGGAGCATTGTTGGTTGTCATCACAGAGTACCACAATGGCTCCATGTGCCTCGATAAGATTGGAAAACTTGATCAAACCGAGGACGGTTTGCTGTCGAGAAGGCGAGAATGATGAGAGCATGAAACTTTCAGATACGACCATTGAACCTAAGTATAAGGTGAGCACATTGCTAGCATTGAGGCCATACATGGTAGAAGAAGATGAGCTTGAGTCGAGGACAACTCCAATTCAAGAGGGGGAGGATGATGAGGACATCACTCCTTTGGATAAAACCAACACTCCTCCACTGGACATTGAAGATTCAATCATTAGGGCTAAAGCACGACAATCAAAATTATCGGTGAGCTCGTTTCTAATGCATTCTTCATATGGTTTTGAGAATAAATTACTACCTAATGATTTAATTATTGTTAGGAACCATGGAGATGATGATGAGGTAGCTGGAGAGATGATTGGAGGCGTGGAGGGCCAGCAAGGGCGTCCAGGCAAAGTTGGAGGCCCAATCCAAGTCGACTTCGATTCCGTTTCGTAATCCTGGAGCAGTCTGCACTAAAATGGTCGCCCAGGTCGCATACGGGCTCGGTTTTGGAAGTTCTACATATGGACAGAAAGATAATTTGATAACCTTTCCAATGCAGCCAGTATCATGTCAAGATGCGTCCGGAGTGGTCGGGAATCATCGAAACAATTTGACGTCCAGAATCTGTCTCGGTGCTGCGCCACCGTTTTTGGCCTTTGGGCCGTGTATCTTGTGTGAGCCCACTAGGGGTGCGTCCAGGGGGTCTTGCACGACCCCAAGTCTTTATTAGCAGCCGCCGCCACCCAAGTTAGGGTTGGGTTTTGCTTAGATTATTCTGTCAAGAACAATTTCGCCGTTCATCGGTTTGTGAGACCCCAACTTGTGAGTTTAATCATATATCTGCAATTTGGTTGCATTCTTTCTTGTTCTTGCTTGTGTTCTTCGATTCACAGACAAGGATTAGCCTTCTGGGTGAGGTCAATCGTGCTTGCATGGTTGATAACCATAGGAGACGTGGTGCTGCGATTGCGGTGTTTCGGATCGTGTTGTTCGGAAGCCGGATCGACGTGTGTCAAGTCTCCGCCAAATCGTTGTTTATCTGAACCTTTTGGAAGATCGGGACCCTAGTTCACATCAACTAGTTGAATGCCCGTGCGATGCCACGGGAGCTAAAGATTGCGTAGCGGCGCATGATATCACATGGCTAAAGATATAGTTCAGCCAAAGATTATGTAGTGGTGAATGATATCGCACGAGAATGACATGCTATGAAGTGCACCAAGCATAGCAAACAAACACAGTAGTCAAAAGATTGTGTATGATATACCGGTACATATATTTTTTTTCAGTTCAATGCACAGGTAGATTTTTTTTTGATGAGGATAATGTACGTGGACTGATTGAACTGGTGCATGATTGTACGTGGACTGTCGGCCTGGGAAGTCCTATCTAGCCAAGCAAGGTATGACGGTTCAAACCCAAAAATATCCCAAGTGATATTCATATGCAATCGAAGCCCAGCACGGGAGGACCAACTAATATTCATTTAGTGACGCCTCCTTCGATTTCAAAGAGTGGCCTGATTGAGATAATAATGGTAACCGCGCACGCGCGGCCTAATCCTTTATTTCCGCGCCGCGACGAATCCTTCGATCTCCAAAGAGTGGCCTGATTGGAATAATAACGTAACCGCGCACACGCGTCTCTATCCTTTGTTTCCGTGTCGCGGCGCCTCGATTAAGCGACGCGACGAGTCGAATGGTGACGCGACTGATAGCATTCATCCCCCTCACTGTATATAAACTGCGACGACATACGACCACCCACTCCATCGATCTTTCTTCTCGCCCCGCTCGCTTCCGCCACCACTCTCGCTGTAACGGGTTCCAATCTCTCATATACGACGAAGGACCACCACGCAGCGACCATGGCCAAGAGGAAGAACCTAGAGGACGCAGCGGGCAAGGCGGCGGCGACCTTAGATGACGCGGCGGCCAAGGCGAAGAGGATGAACCTCGACGACGCGGCTGGCACGACGGCGGCGAATGTCGACGACGCGATGGGCACGCCGGCGGCAAACGTCGATGACGCGATTGACGACGCAACGGCAATGGCGACGGCGGAACACGAGGTACTCTTCAACAACACTACGATCAATACCATGGTGACCAAGTCCTACGAAGCTGTCTACGACTGGATCCAAGAGGTTCGTGGTGATCACCGCGTACACCTTGTCGTCGGCCTAGACACTGAATGGCGCGAAGTCTATTGGCCTGGTGAAGGGATCAAGCGCTTTCAGACTGCTCTCATACAACTTTGCGTCGGCACCCGGTGCTTGGTGTACTAGATACACCACGCCAACAACGTGTACCCCAAGCTTCTGAAGGACTTCCTGGAGTGTCCTCACTGCAAGTTCATCGGGGCAGATGTTCAGCAAGATACAACAAGGTTGGAAAATGACTATGGCATCTTTGTGCGCAACGCGGTTGATTTACAACCGATCGGAGTAAGTATGGGCATCGGGACTAAGAGCCGGACGCCATCGCTAGAGAAGCTAGCGAAAGCGCTATTATTTGCAGACATGGACAATAAGGATAAAGGCTTACTTCACGCCACTTGGGACCGAGAGAATTTGACACCTGAGCATATCGCGTACGCCGCCATCGACGCTTTCGCCTCTGCCGAACTCACCAAGCCGTTGCATATCAAGGCGGACGATTTAGTTTAGGTTTTTAGTTAATAATCAGTTCGAACCAATGTATAAGACATGTATTGTTGTGATGAATTAATGTATGATGACTTTGATAATGTCGTCACTGTGATGTTTGGTTATTTGTTGAAATCCTTTCCATCAGAATATGTTCAATTTTGTGACCCAGTGTATACCATTTTATAATTCCACGGACACCCTAGGCCCTTGTGTTGACAAATAAAAGGTGCATATACAACAAGTTTGTAATTTGTGAGGCGGAGGTGCTTCCGGAGATTGCGACACGTGTATCTCCCCGATACAAGAACGACCCTCGTACATTCGGGATGATGCGACCAATCGCGGAGGTCATGCTTCGCGACATTGGATGGATGTCACCGTCCGCGACAAAGTATGGTTTCACGCATTAAGTACCGAACTGATGGACAAATCATTTTATCCAAATTAAACAGAATATATACATCACTCGACATGTTTGTTCATATATATTATAAAACAAAATTAAAAAAAAGCAACAAGTAGTAACTTCAACAAGACTCAATGAACCACCAATATGTGTACTACTTCAATATCCTCAAGCATCAGAATCAACATCGTTGTTCCACATAAGACAAGAATTTTGCTATTTTGGCCACGAAAACTGTGGGCTTCGACGTAATGCCCACCCGAGAATAGGCTTCGTTATTATTCCCACGAAACCAATGCTCTCACCGATAGAATGCCCAAGCCGGCTATATTAGCTTATTTTCTTTTCTTTTTCGATTTAAAGGCATGAGAAAAGACGGAACTGCCCTTGCCCTATGTGAAACATTTTCCCCTGTTCCGGCGCCATTCTCCAGCCATTGTCCAGCATACATGACACCAAATCGCCATTCTCCAGGGAAAATAAAAATAAAACAACATGCTCATGATCGAGCATGCGACTTGGTTCAGATCAAAATAAAAATAAAAACGGTGAAGAGATTCTTCCATGAGTAGTTGTTGTCGTTGTTGGTGTTGGGGGATCGATGGTCTCAGTGGACTCAGCGAAGCCCTCCAACGGGTTGTATTGTTGATGTTGGTCCTCGCGAAGCCCTCCGAAAGCCTTGGTGCCCGGAAGTGTGCCTCGCGAAGCCTCGAAGTCCTCCGGGTTGTTCTCTGCCTGCTTGGTGAAGCCCTCCTGAAGTGTTAGTGCGTTCAATATACTTATGTTGTTTGTTCCCCGAAGCCCTCAATCATCCACGATGCTGGACGAAGGGGTTAAAGCACGACAGAGAAATGTGGACAGAGTAAATGAGGTGTCTTTGGCTCGCGGCCCGAAAAACAGATGTCATTACAGGAGCTCCTCCCTCCAAATTTATAGGGGGAGGAAAGATCAATATTACAGCCATGCCATTAGGCAATTCCGTTACGTCTCTAAGGACTTGGCTTTATACTAGCTCATATTTCATGCCCTTCGCTACATGCCATGATACCTTCGCCTGGTGATTATTACCCTTCGCCTGAACCAGGAGGCCTTCGGAATGGTTCCGGAGGCCTTCGTTTCGTCCTTGTTATCTTGTCTGTTATTGGACTTTCGCCTTCTTGCATCGCCTGTTCCTTCGTTGTTCGTAGTCGCAGCTACTTCCCCAACATTATCCCTCAACTGTTGAAAGAAATAGCGAAGGTATATCTTGAGACAGTTACCCTTGGCTGCGACGTTGTTTTTCATCCTTTGTCCTCTTTGTCCAATTAGTTTAGTCATTTTATCTTTTGCGTTTATGTCCTTGCGTTATTCATTTTTATTTCTTCATCCATGGTCCTCCCTTGGTCTTTAAATAGCGGTCGCTTTCACTTTCATTTTTCATCTCTCGTTTTTACTGCCAAGCCTTCTTTGCTGACGTCACTTCTTCCGAAGGTATTTGTCTTTTTATTCCGATGACCCGGCGGAAGTCAGTAGCTTTGCCTAGGGGTTTCAACTCCCTTCGCGCGAATTACTCTTTCACGAGGTTTATTCATACCACTCGTGACAAGGGTAATTTGAAGTACTACTCCGAATCTGGGCTCCTTGATATTGATTTGTATCGACTTCCCTTCTCTGGTCTCGATCAGAAACCTGACAACTTTCTGAGACCTAAGTTCGACGAAGTTGTAGTATTCTCATCTTTTTTGGATGTTGGGTTATCCTTTCCTTCTTCGCACTTTCTTTCCCGAGTTCTCTCTTTGTATCATTTGCAGCTTCATCATCTTACACCGGTTGCGGTGGCTACTATTTCTGCCTTCGCTTGGGCTTGCATGAGCGAAGGTGTGAATCCTCATTCCCAAGCTTTTTACCATGTGTATCAGGCCCGTCATACTCCTGTTTATGATCATCAGAATCAAGTTAGCCCATGCTTCGGTGTTGTTGACTTTGTGGCTAGGGAGGGGTTTGTAACTCCGCTCCCCAGCTTCGAGCCACCGCCTTTTCGCGAGTGGGTGAAAGACTGGTTTTATTATCGCGCTGCGCCCTTCGAGCTCAGAACCGGCAGGGCCGTTGTCATTCATATTGTTAACAACTTCGAGCCCTTTATGAATATGGGGGTTTCTCAATCTCTTGAGGCTTTCCTGAGGGTTAGTGAAAGGATGACCCTTCGGGAGATTTTAGAAGAGTGCTTCGCTGCTGACGTTCGCCCGCTCACTCGAGATGGCTGGCGTTCTTCTTGTTTCTTGTCAAAAAATGTACTTGGCTTAAAAGTGCCATCTTTCTCTTTGAATCCAGGACCTCGTATGATTTCTCCTAACTTATGTAGCGTTCGCTTATTTGTCTGATTTACTTTCTTCATTTTCTTTTCTCGCTCTGTTTTTTTTCTTGAAAGATGTAGCTTCGCCTTTACTGACTTTGTCTTGCTTTCTGCAGGCTTTACTCTCTGGTCGGCTCAAGACCGAGTGACTTCTTTCCTTGGAGGGTTCTCTCAGAAAGAATGGGTTGAGCGATCCCGAGGGGGGAATGGCCGTAGAATAAACAGGGTTTACCAAGGTTTAGATATCTTTCAGTCTGAGCGGCCTTATCCCGAAGATCCTCATTCTGAAGACGAAGCCTCTCACGGATTGATTGCAAGTGGACCTCCTTATTTTAGTGCTTCGCCTAGCTCGACTGTTGAAATGGATTCTTCTACCCATATTGGGACGCCAGATGTTCATTCTGCTCCGAAGGATGCTGAGATCCCTTCGCCCGTCAGAGGTTGTCTTTTGACTCCTTCGTATTCTATGATCTTTGAAGAGCTTTCGCCTGCTGTCGCTCCAAACTCTGTTTCCTCGGTTGAAGATACTGTTGTTTGTCAAGATGCTCATGCTGTTATACCTTCGACGGACTTATATAGCTTCTCACTTGCCGATTTCGGTTTACCAGTTGATGCTAATACTGGGGCGATTGTTGATTCTGAAAATGCTTGTGGAACCCCCTTCGCAGGTTCTTTGGCCTCTTGTTCTGGAGTGAAGGACAGTTTTTCCTTGCCAAAGAAGTCTTCGTTTTTTGATCTTCTTGGCAAGCGCAAGTTTGAAGAGCTTATGGTGACAGATGCCGTTCCCAGCGAAGGTGTTGCTTCCACAATGCCTTCGGGTGACCCTCAACCGTCTTCGCAATCGCTTGCCATGGTTAACCGATCTCGTGGTATATATATATATATATATATATATATATATATATATATATATATATATATATATATATATATATATATATATATATATATATATATATATATATATATATATATATATATATATATATATATATATATATATATATATATAGGAAGCCTTTTTCCTACTCCCGGGTGTAGTTACTCCCACATTTGTATTTCACAATCTAAAAGGTATCTGTGCATACTTGAGGTTGCTAAAAAAAGTATGTACACATACTTGATTTTTAAAAGTGGTATGTGGACATACTCTTTTTTTTTATGAGGATATATCAAGTATATGGACATACTCCTTTTTCTATACAGAAAACGTGATATATAATAAGGTGGCAAAAAATATGGGTTCCACTAAATTTTTTTTATGGTTATCACTTTGAGAAATCTTATTTTAGGTATGTATACATACTAAAAATGATAAATGGGTATGTACACATACCCAAGATGGTTTTCAGAAGTGGGAGTAACTACACCCGGGAGTAAAATGGATTTTTCCTATATATATATATATATTTGTTGCTCCTCTATTTTTCTCCTCTTTTTATGGGAATTTAGTTTCCTTCGCGCCTCACCTTTTGCTCTTCTTTTTTTTATTCAGGACTTTCGAATTCTGGGATTGGTGAAGTGGACCCTCAGACCATCTTGTCCTCTCTTAAAGATCTTCGAGACGCGGAGCTTCTTAGCTCCATTGCTCAAAAGCTTCGGCTTCCAAAAGTGGAACTTGGTCTTTCCAATCTTTCCTCCGAAGTCCTCCTTCGCTCTTTGATTACTCGTCAAGTCAAGGTTAGGCTAAGAGTCCTACTATCTCTTCTCTTTTTTTTTTTGTTTCGAGTATTTTCTTGTTCTTATTTTTCCTTTGCTTATGCAGTCCAGTACCCTTACTCAGGATTGTGCTCGTCTAAACTTGCCTTCGGAAGACGAGATATCCAGAATATCTTCTCTCGAGGCTTCTCTTGCTAAGGCAGACGAAGCACTAAGGGTTTCATCCTCTGTTGTTTCAAGACTGGAACATGAGACAGCAACCCTTCGCAGTACTGAGTCGGGGCAAGAGGAATATATTTCTCTTATAGAGAAAACCATCATCGTACGAAGCTGTTGCTTGAGAAAGAGGAACTTTTTCGTAAGTTCCTTTCCTCACGATTATCTGACCTTGCTGAGTCGAAGGTGAATCTCTTGGATACTAGCTTTGCTAGATCTCTTCGCTTCCTTGGTCTTCTTAAATAAGTACTTCATGCTGTTGGAGCGGGTTACGACGACCTTCCTGATGGTGCTTCGCCAGAGGATGCTGCAGAGTGGCTTCGTGTCAATATCAAAGGACTTGGTTGAGTTTGCCGAGATTACTCTTATGATGCTATGGTGGTTATGATCTGAGATCTTTTGCACAGTTTCCTTTGTGGTGGTAGTGACGCTATAGAAGTCATTGCTCGGCCGAGCTTCTTTGCAAAGGTTTCTGATCCTGGCAGCAGTCATAGTGCAGTTGAAGCTAGATGTCTTGGACTGATTGATGAGTTTTGGTGGAAGAGAGTCAAGACGGTTTTCCTGATTTCCCCGAAGGGCCTTCTTGATTCTACTTTCCACGTGGGAGTGTAGATATAGCTTTTGATCGACTAGATGTTTTTTTGTTGCGAAAAAGATGCTTTGTAAACTATCTCTGTAATCTATTTCGCATCAAATATCTTCTTTATGTCTAATTTTACGATGACTTTGAACTCTGCATTGAGCCTTCGGATTTTTGTAACTTCGTAGATATTGTACTCAAGTTGTATGTACCTTCGCGCGGATAGTCTCAAAGTCGTTTTATGCGCTCATTTTGTCATTTTCCGTGCGTATAAGGTCAATCTTGTAGTTGTACCATTGTCGAGATGTCTTCTAGTCTTTGTCCGAAGAGTTGCTTCGCTTATTTATGCGAAGCCCTGTTGATTTCTTCGAGTTTGCTGATGTTGGCGTCGCGTGTTATTTTGTATGTGACCTTGGTAGATCTCGTCCTCAGATTATTTCTGGGATCTTTGTTGAGATGGAAGTTTCATGAATATCCTTTGCAGAGATTGTCCTCTTAGGGAGAAGGTTGACCTTGGTAGGTCTCGAACTCAGATTATTTCTTCGAGCCCTGCTATGGGAAGCTTTTGATTTGGTCCTGGTTTGTTGGACCCTGATTTTTCTCGAGAGCGCCTTCACCATTTCTCCTATGAAGAGTGATTACGTATATACTGTATGTAGTTTTCCTCGCAATTTTTTCGAGAGAATACTACCAGCATTATTTGCAGTGTGCTTATTGTTGACCTCTTTATTCAAGGTCTTCATTAGCTGCTTTGCAGTTTTTTAGCGAAGGGAGCTATTTGTTGTTTTTGTTTGAAGGTATAGGGCTTCGCGCTTTTCAGCGTAGGCCTTTATAGTTACTTCGTATTTTTGAACGAAGGTTACCATATTTTTATTGGCTTTGTAGCCTTCAACGGTTGATGCCTTCGCGATCTTTTCGCGGACGTATTACCGTTGTTTTCCCTTTTCTGCCTTTTGGCGAAGCTCTATTTCTGCCTGTTTGAGGCGAACTTTTACCATCTTGACCTTGTCAAGGTTTTTATTTTTGTTACGATTGCCCGCTTTTTGAATTCCGAAAAAGGAGCTTCGCGATCACTTGTCGGAGGTCCTTTTTTATTCGAGAACTTGGCTTTTGCCAGCCATGGTACATTCGTAATTCTTTTTACGAAGATTACCGTTTTTCTTTTTGTGTGAGGCTCGCAGCCTTGACTGGGTGAAGTCTTTGTCAGTGTTTTTCCGGATGAAACCTTCGCTGGTGTTCGTCGAGGGTTTACATTTTTCTCTGCCCTTTCAGGCGAATTTTGTCATCTTGTCTTTAGACGAGACAAGGCTCTTTTATTTTATTTTTTGAGAAAAAATATCATTTTGTACTTTCGTCTGGAATGTTCCTCCTTGCTATATATATATACATGGCTGCTCCTGATTTCCTGGCTTGTTTTTCGCTTCTTTCCTTGACTTATGGAGTCTTTGTGGGATCGACTTTCTCGTGGCATTGTGAAGGATCTTACACGTGGCGGCTTCAAGCGTGGAGATGCTCTTCCTCAAGATCTCGTAGATCACTTCGAGGAGCTTGATCGGCTGACTGGGAGGAGTGCTCTTGTTGAGGTTCCTGCGCAGCCAGTTCCTCTTGCTGTTGTTCCTCCTGGCGTAATCATCATCAATGATGACGAAGGTCCTGATGAACGGCCTATTAAGCCTTCGCAATGCTCCGGGATTGGTAGCCGTACTCGTAGCAAGACTAGAAAGTAGCTTGTAGTCTGAGGCTTTCCTTCAAATTGGAGTTTATATGACTTATTCCGGCCTTTCCTGCTTGGCTGGTTCCTTGTAGATCTCTTTTTTCGAATAATCAAGTTGCCTTCGCGGCTTGTTTTGATCTTCGAAGGTGTCGGTGATTGATAGTCTTGTACTTTCTTATGCCATTAATCTTCGCGTCATCCTTTAAAGTCTTCGCTGCGTGATGTTTTTGTGTCATGGTTTCTACCGAGCACTTCCTCTTTGTCGAAGGCCTTGAGCAATTTTCTTGATTGTGCTTATATAGCTATCCGTTTTCCTTTCCTCACTGTTTTTGCTGGGTGATGTTCCCTTGCTCCTTCGCGATTGTAGCTTCTCCTTCCTTACTCTTCTTTATTTTTTTTTCAATTTCATCGCGTTGTGCATCGTCGTCTGCTGTTTTTTGATCCTCCGGAAGTGCACTTCCTATATGCGAAGCATCTCCGTTGCTGTTTTGTATTCCTTTTTGGGCTTCTTGCTGTCTAGCAGCTTCCTCAGCTCGAGCGGCCTCCTCTGCTCGCGCAGCTTCGGCTTGTACTTCTTGTTCCTTCACAATCCTAGCCTCTTCCTCTTTTTCCCGTTGTTCTCTTTCTTCGGTCTCGGCACGTTGTGCTTCGATGTCTGTTGCTTTTGATGATTTGCCTCTTGCCATCGTTGTAAAACGTGGTCGTGGGTTGATGCCACGCGACGGCGCGAAATGTTGGGGGATCGATGGTCTCAGTGGACTCAGCGAAGCCCTCCAACGGGTTGTATTGTTGATGTTGGTCCTCGCGACGTCCTCCAAAAGCCTTGGTGCCCGGAAGTGTGCCTCTCACAGACTGATTGCAAGTGGACCTCCTTATTTTAGTGCTTCGCCTAGGTCGACTGTTGAAATGGATTCTTCTACCCGTATTGAGACGACAGATGTTCATTCTGCTCCGAAGGATGCTGAGATCCCTTCGCCAGTCAGAGGTTGTCTTTTGACTCCTTCGTATTCTAGGATCTTTGAAGAGCTTTCGCCTGCTGTCGCTCCAAACTCTGTTTCCTCGGCTGAAGATATTGTTGTTTGTCAAGATGCTCATGCTGTTATACCTTCGACGTACTTATATAGCTTCTCACTTGCCGATTTCGGTTTACCAGTTGATGCTAATACTGGGGCGATTGTTGATTCTGAAAATACTTGTGGAACCCCCTTCGCAGGTTCTTTGGCCTCTTGTTCTGGAGTGAAGGGCAGTTTTTCCTTGCGAAAGAAGTCTTCGTTCTTTGATCTTCTTGGCTAGCGCAAGTTTGAAGAGCTTATGGTGACAAATGTCGTTCCCAGCGAAGGTGTTGCTTCCGCAATGCCTTCGGGTGACCCCCAATCGTCTTCGCAATCTCTTGCCTTGGTTTACCGATCGCGTGGTATTTTTATATTTATATATATATATATATATATATATATATATATTTATTGGTCTTCTATTTTTTCTCCTCCTCTTTTTATGGGAATTTAGTTTCCTTCGCGCCTCACCTTTTGCTCTTCTTTTTTTTATTCAGGACTTTTGAATTCTTGGATTGGTGATGTGGACCCTCAGACCATCTTGTCTTCTCTTAAAGATGATCTTCGAGACGCGGAGCTTCTTAGCTCCATTGCTCAAAAGCTTCGGCTTCCAAAAGTGGAACTTGGTCTTTCCAATCTTTCCTCCGAAGTCCTCCTTCGCTCTTTGATTACTCATCAAGTCAAGGTTAGGCTAAGAGTCCTACTATCTCTTCTCTTTTTTTTTTTTGTTTCGAGTATTTTCTTGTTCTTATTTTTCCTTTGCTTATGCAGTCCATTACCCTTACTCAGGCTTGTGCTCGTCTAAACTTGCCTTCGGAAGACGAGATATCCAGAATATCTTCTCTCGAGGCTTCTCTTGCTAAGGCAGACGAAGCACTAAGGGTTTCATCCTCTGTTGTTTCAAGACTGGAACATGAGACAGCAACCCTTCGCAGTACTGAGTCGGGGAAAGAGGAATATATTTCTCTTATGGAGAAAACCATTCATCGTACGAAGCTGTTGCTTGAGAAAGAGGAACTTTTTTCTAAGTTCCTTTCCTCACGATTATCTGACCTTGCTGAGTCGAAGGTGAAACTCTTGGATACTAGCTTTGCTAGATCTCTTCGCTTCATTGGTCTTCTTAAAGAAGTACTTCGTGCTGTTGGAGCGGGTTACGACAACCTTCCTGATGGTGCTTCGCCAGAGGATGCTGCAGAATGGCTTCGTGTCAATATCAAAGGGCTTGTTAGAGTTTGCCGAGATTACTGTTATGATGCTATGGTGGTTATGATCTGAGATCTTTTGCACAGTTTCCTTTGTGGTGGTAGTGACGCCATAGAAGTCATTGCTCGGCCGAGCTTCTTAGCAAAGGTTTCTGATCCTGGCAGCAGTCATAGTGCAGTTGAAGCTAGATGTCTTGGACTGATTGATGAGTTTTGGTGGAAGAGAGTCAAGACGGTTGTGCCTGATTTCCCCGAAGGGCCTTCTTGATTCTACTTTCCGCGTGGGAGTGTAGATATAGCTTTTGATGACCGACTAGATGTTTTTTTGTTGCGAAAAAGATGCTTTGTAAACTATCTCTGTAATCTATTTCGCATCAAATATCTTCTTTATGTCTAATTTTACGATGACTTCGAACTCTGCATTGAGCCTTCGGATTTTCATAACTTTATAGATATTGTAGTCAAGTTGTATGTACCTTCGCGCGGATAGTCTCAAAGTCATTTTATGCGCTCATTTTGTCATTTTCCGTGCGTATAAGGTCAATCTTGTAGTTGTACCGTTGTCGAGATGTCTTCTAGTCTTTGTCCGAAGAGTTGCTTCGCTTATTTATGCGAAGCCCTGTTGATTTCTTCGAGTTTGCTGATATTGGCGTCGCGTGTTATTTTGTATGTGACCTTGGTAGATCTCGTCCTCAGATTATTTCTGGGATCTTTGTTGAGATGGAAGTTTCATGAATATCCTTTGCAGAGATTGTCCTCTTAGGGCGAAGGTTGACCTTGGTAGGTCTCGAACTCAGATTATTTCTTCGAGCCCTGCTATGGCGAAGCTTTTGATTTGGTCCTGGTTTGTTGGACCCTGATTTTTCTCGAGAGCGCCTTCACCATTTCTCCTATGAAGAGCGATTACATATATACTGTATGTAGTTTTCCTCACAATTTTTTCGAGAGAAAATTAGAAATTTTGGGGTGTGACATCCTTCTCATCACGGGAATATCCGCGAGCGTGAAATTTGACAATACCGGACCAATATTGACGGCCACCGTACCTGCGCCTCCCTCATGAAGGCCAGAAGGACTGTGAAGCAACCAGCTTTTATAGTTTTGATTCGGAGAACGAAACAATCTCTCGACAAATTAATGTATTGTGACTGGTCAAAATGAGAGCTCTCTCATCCTTAGGAGATGGATGCGGGCTTTGTTGGAGAGAAATTTTACCATTTGCACCCTCAAATACAAAATGAGAGGCCGGATGCGGGGATCATTGGAGATGCTCCACAAAAACTAGTTCAGCCACAGCCAGTACTCCTGGATTTCGAAGAAATTGCTCCCGTGGTCCAGCCGCAGCAAACATGCAGGAAAGTTCCCTTGAGTAAGGTCTGATGTCAGGGGAATATCCCATGAATACGTTATGATAGGAAGCGCACTTGTTTTTCCTATTCCTGTTGTTTTCAGAGAGTGGAGCAGGCTGCTCATCTCTCAAGTCGTCACCAGCTTCATGTCAGAAGAAGGTGGTATGACCAGAGCAGGATCCGCGAAGTTACTGGAAGCCGTGCCAACTGCCAAGGTCACTGACGCGTTGGGCCGGGCCTGCGGGTCAGTGACCCCAGCTCACGTCAGGTGATCATCCACGCGTGGGGCCAGGCCCGCGGGTCAGTGACTCGGCCAATGAACTCCCCGACATTGGGAAGACCGGCACAGAGCTGGTGGTGGAGGCCGATCGCATTGCTAGTGAAGTGGCCGCAATAATATAGGCGTACCTGAAAAAAGTGTTATCAACAGGATTATCTAGTGACAACTTGATCAACCATTGCCAGCGAAAGATGTGCACAGGTGATCCGCCGTGGGCTCCTATGGCTCCGGCTATATATGTCATCTCGTCTATTGAAAAACGAAACTCCCAACGGGGAGCATCCTCAGAAACAGCACAACTTATGATACTACTGTACGTAACTTGATCAAACAGTGCCCGTTATGAGGAACTTGTGCACCAGATGATTCGTAGTACAATCTCTTTCATTGCAAAGATTTAGGACAGATGATAGGCGTATCTGAATGAAAGCGCATCACGGGATTATCCTGGTAGCTCGATCAGACATTTTGCCTGCGAAAAACACAAACACGGGATGATCCCGGGTGTAGACCAATGAAAGCGCATCACGGGATGAGCTCGATCAGACATTTTGCCAGCGAAAAACACAACCAGGGGATGATCCCGGGTGTAGACCGTGAGGGCAACCACAAACCAGTGTGGGCTCCTCGGTTGTAGAGCCTATCGACCAAGATTGACCTACCAAAGTAAAAGCTCGTTCCCCTTTCAGTCGCCTCCTCACACAGCCAGAACGCCACATCCTTTCGCAAGCAAAAGTTTGTTCTTGCTCTGTTCTGGATCTGTTCTCTCGCTCCATCTCCCCTCTCTAGGAAGCCACTACCTAGGAAACCAACCACCATTCCCGGAGCACCACTGCTACCAAAGAACCACACATTAGCATGGATTCCAGAGGCGTCTTTTTCCCCTCCACCTACATTGAGTTCGCCCTCGAGAAGGCCGATGAAGCTAAGGATTACCCGCCGGTGAAGTCCATCCCGACCAAAGAGTTCACCCTTGGTGGGTGCTAGTGGAGGATTTTGTGCTACCCTGGCGGAAAATTCAAGGAAGTCCAAGGCGTGGGAGTGTACTTGGAGTTGATCGACCCTGACATCGCCCATGAAGTTCGAGTTCATTTCACCGTGGGGAGGGAACTTCCTAGCGGCAAGACTTTGGCCACCGACCTCACTTTTGGTAAGTATCAGAAGAAATTGGATTTGAATGGTTTTGAAGGGGTCATCAGCCACAGGGCAGCCACCGACCTCACTTTTGGTAAGTATCAGAAGAAATTGGATTTGAATGGTTTTGAAGGGGTCATCAGCCACAGGGAATTGGCCGAGCTGCAGGACCAGCGCAATAAATTCAAGATAGCGTGCACCATTGTCGTGTTAAGATACAATAGGATCATCGTCTCTGCATCGGACATCGGTAGTCAGCTTGATGCTCTCCAGGAACGAGGGATAGATTACGATGTTGTCTTCACTGTCGGTGGACAACTGATCCCTGCCCACCGTCTTGTCTTCACAGCACGGTCAAAGGTCTTCGCCCATATGCTGTGTGGTGAAATGAGCGAGGCCAGGAAGCATGAAGTGAAGATACAAGGTGATGCCGCCCCGTTCACCGCTTTGGTGAAGTTCACGTACACAGACTCGCTGCCCTCCAACGATGAGCTCTGGACAGATGATGCCGTCAGTGCCTGGGGACAGTTACTTCGGCTTTCCGACTGCTACGGTATGGATCGGATGAAATCCTTGTGCTCGGCAAGCCTGTGGGACGCTACCACGGAGAAGACGGTGTCTCGAACTCTGGTCTTTGCCATGGATGCTAAATGCCAGGAGCTGCAAGACAAGTGTGAAGAGTTCATGGTCAAAGAAGGCAACCTCATGGAAGCAGTTTTGTCGGAACATTTTGTTTTCATAGCCTTAGAGTATCCTACTGTTATTCCTAGGCTTAGGAAGAAGGCACGACTTGATGATGTGTAATTGTCGGTGTTAAGAAACCGGCCGACAAGTAAATTTGTAACTACGGCGCCTAACAATCTTCTATGATGGCGAGGGTTTTGCGAGAGAGGCAAAGTTTATACTGGTTCAGGCAATCGATGCCCTACGTCCAGTTCGTGGGTGGTTCGTGTTTCGACTTGCAGAGGGGAGCTACAAGCGTTGGCGAGGGAGGAGAAAGACTCCAAGCCTCTTCGTGTGTATCTCTATGTCTGTGTGCGTTGTATCTCTCCGGGGATCTCCCCTCCTCATGCACCCAGCTCTCCTTTTATAATCTAGGAGTGAGCAGGTTTACAAATGAGAACGGGGTTTTCGAGTTGTGGGCGGCGCAGCTACGCGCCGCACTAGTCTGATCCCTATCCGCTACTGTGGCTCTAGTCAGGCGGCGTCCTGTCAGCTTGGTCGCCGGGCAGGTGGTCGAGATGTCAACCCAGACTGTCGCGGCCGTCTTGTCGCCGGTCCGGTCTTCGTCCCTGTTCAGGGTGATGATGATGCCGTAGCCATCCCGCTGCTGTACTCGAGGTGTCAGGCGGCGCTGCGAGATGGGACGGATGTCACTGTGCAGGTCAGATCGCGTGCCTGCAAGTAGATGAGTTGCTGGGTAGAGTTAAGGCTCCCCAGCTACTCGTCGTAAATGCCTGTCCTCCTTGCCAGAGGAAAATCTTCTCGATGAAGTCTCCCAACTCGGGGTCGGGCGAAACGCGGCTTGTGGGCCCGCCCGACTGGGGGTCGGGCGAGGCGGAGTCTGTGGACCCCACCCGACTCGGGGTCGGGCGGGGCGGAAGTCGTGGGCCCGCCCGACTGGGGGTCGGGCGAGGCGGAAGTCGTGGGCCCGCCCGACTGGGGGTCGGGCGAGGCGGAAGTCGTGGGCCCGCCCGACTGGGGGTCGGGCGAGGCGGAACTTGTATGTGCCCTCGGGGTCGGCCGTGGGCCCCTCGAGCGCTCTGTTGTCGTGTGCCTGTTCCTGTGGGCCCTACACAATTAAGCTGAGATGGTTAGTAGGATTAAGTATCCTAGATCAGGATACCCTGATTTGGGTATCCGTCAGTAATATATGTTCTTTTAATTACTTTTGCATTCAATGTTCGAAAAAATGTGCTTTTCATTTCCTTGGACAATAATGTATTTTCTTGTTCTTGAAAGATCTTGGTCAATGTCCTAATGTAATATGAGCTGTATTTTGTACTTGTTCTTGACTCCAAAAAGTGGTGTCCGCGTTATTAACTGGAATCACCATTGGCTGAATGAGTAATGTTGTGCCAAAAGAGTAATCACAAATCCTTCCATTATGTTCCTTGGCTCCCAGCAACGTAATACTCCGTATCAGATATCAAGATCGTCACTAACCTCGTGCCTGTATATGTATTTTTCCAGCTTCGACGCGTCCAATGGTATCTTTTATTTGGAGTCTGAAGGCAGCGGTTACACAAAAACATAATACAGAAACTACTACGGCTGTAGCAAGTACTATTAGCCCTCCAACAAACTAGAAAGTTCCCTGGAGTGAGTAAGGTCTGAGGTCCTTCGGAATATCCTGAAATAAGGTATGATAGAAAACGCACTTGTTTTTCCTATTCCTGTGTTTTGAGAAGTTCCCGAGTGAGGTCTGATGTAAGGGGAATATCCCATGAGTACGTTATGATAGGAAGCGCACTTGTTTTTCCCCAGAACGATGCCTTTTTGCGGCGGCGGTTGAAAATATTGATCGCCAATAGTCAATAAAAAAATGCGTGGGTTTATAGGTGTACACGAAGCACAGCGTTTGAACAGCTCATCCTGTGAGAACTTGATCGTCATTGACAAGTGTAACGAAATACACGGGATGGTCCTAGTTGAGTTATCCTATAGCAAGGGATTATCCCTGTGAATGTGATCGTCACATGTTTCATTTACTAAAACGGTTAAGTTGTAGTATAACAAGTAGAGGCGGTGTTGGTGATAATGCCGAAGGCTCCCTGAATCATGCGAAGGGTATTTGTTACCAGGCGAAGGTATCATAAGACGTGGCGAAGGACGTAGAACAAGAGCAAGTCTAAAGCCTAATTCTAAGAGACGTAATAGAATTGCCTAATGGCATGGCTGTAATATTGATCTCTCTCCCCCCTATAAATATGGAGGGAAGAGCTCCTGTAATGACATCTGTTTTTCGGGCCGCGAGCCAAAGACGCATCATTTACTCTCTCCAAATTCCTCAGTCGTTTCCCTTACCCCTTCGCCCAGCATCGCGGGCGATTGAGGAGTTCGGAGTAACGAAAAACGCAACACACCGAGAATGACTTGAACGATGAACCTGATCTAGTAGAACAGATGTTTCAGGAGGGCTTCGCCAAGGAGCTCAAGGACGACGAGGCGTCAAAGAGGGCTTCGCAAGGAGCTCCACAGACGCCAAGCACGCCCAGAGGGCTTCGCAAGGACGCAATCATCGTACAACCTTCGTTGGAGGGCTTCGCCGAGTCGAACAAGACCTTTGATCACCCAACATTTGGCGCCGACCGATAGGGCGAACCCACGACCACGCGTACAACTAAAGATGGCAAGAGGCAAAACATCAAAAGCAATAGATATCAAAGCACAACGCGCTGAGATTGAAGAAAAAGAGCGGATAGCCAAAGAGGAGGAAGATAGGATCGCGAAGGAACAGGAAGCACGGGCCGAAGCCACACGAGCCGAGGAGGCCGCTCGAGCTGAGGAAGCCACCAGACAACAGGAGGCCATAAGGGGGATACAACACAACAATGGAGACCCTTCACAGGAAGGAGGCATCCTTCCGGAGTGTCATGAAACAGCAGACGACGAAGCAGACTCCATTGCAGAGCAACTTCGGACCCTTGGAGAAAGAAAGGCTTGAAAGAGAGAAACACTTGATCATCGCAGAAAAGAAATCTAAGCTAAAGATAGACATGCTGCGAAAGATAAGGCAAGCGCAAAGAGAGATTGAGGAAATGGATGAAAGACTGAACCAAGTTAACGAGGACATGAATAAACTCAAAAAGCTTAATCAGAACCATCAGAAGAAGGCTCAAGGATAGAACGAAGGGAAGGTCATCTACGAAGTAAGCAGCACGAGCAGGGATGTTCAAACAACCTCAATGTTCAAGGAAAACTCACCTCTAAGTGAAGAACTACAAAATGAACCTTGGCCTATCAACTTCAAGATGCCAAAAATAAAGGCGTATGAAGGGAAGTCTGATCCAAGAGAATTCTTGATGTCCTTCGAAGCTGCAGTCGAATCCGGCGGAGGTACAAATTCTACGTACGCGAAGGCATTGGTGATGGCAATTGAGGGCACAGCCAAGACTTGGTTCTGCACATTAGAACCGGGATCAATCAACTCATGGTCCGAATTGAGGAAAGAATTCGTAAACAACTTTCAGGGTTTCCAAGCTGAAGAAGTGCATCAAGGAAAGCTGTTCTCTTGCAAGCAAAGGAGCGATGAAAGCCTCGGAGAAAATATACAGAGGTTTATGGAAATCAAATGGAAGGCCAAGGGAGTAGGGCCTTCAACGGTAATTGCTGCCTTGATGGAAGGATTAAGGTCTGGCCCTTTCCAATCTTCGCTAGCAAGGAAGAGGCCTACCACAATCTTTGGGCTACTCGATGTAACACCCCAGCTTAATTCCGCTGTTAATCAAGAGATTAATTTAATTAACAAGGAATTTGGACAAAAGAATAAAAAAGAATACATGACCAAACCTTTCATTTAAGTAATGATAACAAAAATATGGGACAAAAGAATCCAAATGGTAATGAAATAAACTTCAAGAAAGATAAAAATAGGTTAAGAATTTGTGCAACAAAAATTTTCTTGAATGTGGGACCCGCTGATATTTTTTTCTTGGTCTAAACTCTCTGTTAGTGCAAATCGATCACAAACTCTGATGATCATAATGAAGAATTTAGATTCAAAACAAACTATTTGAAATTTGATCAAACAAGCACTTGAACTAAAACTTTAAAATTTTTCATACAAGTGGACCCAAATGAAAACTTCCTCTACATCCAGGGGCTAAGAGAGAATTTTGGAGTTTTTTCTGCAAAAGTTTAAGGGTCCAAATAAATGCATGTACCTTTGTCAAAATTTGAGTTTGAACTAATTTTAACTCCAAATTTAAGCCGAATCAGAGAAACTTGTAATTAGAAAAGTTGTTCCCCTTGGTGAAATCTACCTCACCTGAATTTTTCAGAATTTGTGGAGCCCGGGATGATCAAAATTTAATCAAATCAATTCAAACCGAAGAAAATCAAGGAATTTCAGAAACGCAACTGTAGCGCCGGGTGTCACCTTCTTCTTCGCGCCGTGCGGAGCGCCGCTGTGGCCGGCGTCACCTTGCACAGCATCGACGACCGGTTCCACGCCCTTATCACCTCCTAGCCGCGGTCAAGTCGTCGCCTCGCTCCCTCCCTGCTCTGTACAACCGAAGCACCATCGCCATGGCCGCCGGAGCTTAAGCTCGAGCTTGCCGCCGCCATAGCCACTCTTCGGCCGAGTCCCCAACGCCAAAAAGGTCCGGAAGGAACCTCTATAACTCCCCCCTAGAACGAAACTCAATTTCCTTTTCCCTACCGCGAGATCGACAGAAGATTTCATCCATGGTCGCCGGTTGAGCGAGCTCGACCTCGTTGTTGATTTCTCCCTCCACGGTGAGTTTCCGTTCGATTCCTCGCACACATACCTTCCTCACATCCCTAAGCATCTATTTGTGTCACCCCTCGTGCAATCCCACCACCCAAATCGACGAATTTCAAGGATTTCTGGTCGCTGTCTGTAGCTCTGTTCTGATGAAGACGAAGGTGGCAATTTCGTAAATAACTCGAACTTGCTCAGAAATTGTACAAATTTCAAAAATCTATATCTAGAGTTATGGATATCCAAAACTTTCAAACTAAATGTTTTTGGAATCTTTGTAACAATATCTATCCATTGGTGCAACATAAACATCTAAACACTGTGTAATTAATTCTCTAAAAATAAGAGAAGAAAAACAGAATATTAATTTTATAAAAAAATCTACACATGCAATAGGTCTGATTTTTGGCATGCGTATTCCATGTAGGCTCCCTGAACTTTTCCCTGAAACCAGTTCTTAAAAATCAACTTAATTAAGATTAATTTTAGTTTCAAGCTTCTAGATAAATCATTTTTAGTATTTTATTCCTATGTAGTTTTGCACCAAATTTTGGATATGTGCCTTAACGGATGATAACCTTGCCAAATAAAAACTCAACATAAATATTTGAACCTTCCAGAAACATTTAAGGAAATTATATGAAAAATATTTGTTCACACTGTTTTATACAACGAATAAACCATTACTGGTAAAAGAAATAGTTTAGACAAAAACAACAAAAATGTTCTTAAGTTACTTTTGAGCATCACCATGTCCTGTGCATCATGTCACTAAATTATATTTATCAAGGAAGTTCCATGAACCTTTACACTAATTTCATGAAGTACATTATATTGAATTCGTTGAGGAACCTGTACCACTAGTTGCCAATATTAAAGCACATGACATTGTCATTAAAAATGATGATAATAATAATTAATTTGGTGCATACATGTTTCTTATGATAATTATATGTTCCGATTAGGAGTAGTTTGCATAGTCACGTAATGGTTATGCGTGTAATTGCTGCAAGCAACATATAAAGACCTTGCCCTAACCTTCACAGGTAGATACTAAAATGGAAGTTTCGCACACATTTTTACTTTGAACGTAAATTGGTTAGTCCTATTAACTGAATATAAGGTCTATCTATGAACATATAGATTCATGTAGGACTTGGTACTAACTTACAAGTATAGATAACTAAGTGTTTCCCAGACATCTCATGCCCCTGCTAGAGGTTGCTATCATATGCATACCCATAACTATGGCTTAAGTGGTTATTTTAAAGCATAGGAATGTTTCCCTTGACACTAGGAGCATACAACCTCTTTTTTATTTTCAAACTACCTTAAGAATAATTAATTTGTACCTTTAGTTTCTTTGTTCCAGTTTCTTTGAACAACCTCCATTCTCCTTAGTATTAATAAAATAGACTTTACATCATAGATATGCTCACAATCACCATTAATAAAACATACGGGTAGCATCATCTTGCGCCATAAAGATTCATAGTAAATAGAGGTTTATACATAGTGTCCTACTTTACTCGCTTTCGGAAAAACACTATAGGATAAGTACTTTGTCTAGGTGAATATGGCCCTTATAAGACCAAGATCATATCTTAAACCGATGATCATCGTACAGTAAATCCCAATAGTTTCACTCTATACACCTAGAGCGCCAATAATAATTTCATGAGCAGCCGCGTCATGTTCCAACAATCTACATTTCAATAAATAACATAGACTTGGATTAAAGCCCAAACTTAATGATAAGGTTGAGTAACAATTATAAACCACATTTCACTTTCAGAATATGTGTCAAAGACATTGTTATGCAATAAGAGAAAATTACCAACATTTAATGGTAAAAATAACTCCTCTTTCTTTGAAGAAAATGCTTCAAGTGAAATGTTATAAAACCATAACCTCACCCTCAGACCACACCCTTTATTGATGGAATTCTGTTTCGAATTAGTCACGTGAATGTTGCCATATTATTAAGTAAATCAAACATGTCACAATTCACCCTTATTCAGGCATTTTGACTTTGCATCGCATCATTGCATATTATCATCTAGGACGCGGAGATGGAACCGAAGAGATGGGGATCATCGCCATGGTGAACTTCGTGTTGCTGCTAACAAGTTGATTGTGCTAACATTGCTCAGATCCAAGGCAAGCCCCGGTGCACTCCTATGTTTACAAAGTTTTACATTTACTCACATGTACTTTGTGTCATGAATTGTGCATTTAAGTTTTAGGAGTTGTATGGAACCGTAGATGCATTTGCCTTAAATGCTCCTATGGGTGGGTTCAGTTTTATACAGCCGCGTGGTAGTGCTTGCTAGGCTTCATAAGGTTGTGTCGTCGGTAGAATATCGAGTGGTATGGAGACCGCTCGGTGTAAGTGGGTCGGATTTACTTTATGCTCTCACATGATGATGATAATGAATTTGAGACCGAACGGGGAAGTTCATGTGTAGGTTGGGGTGACAAGGCTCGCCTTGTTCGCCATAGCCCCGTTTGTGTCGGTTGAGGACCGTTCGTTGTGGCCCCGCTGAGCAAGTTTGAACAGTACTGGATACATGCTAGGAGAATGGGAACTAGTAAACTGAGTAGCTCGATGTTGTATTGTTGGACGGGGCCCCACCTCTCTTTTGGTGATGAAGATGGTATGGTGGTTGCGGGTATGTGTTAGAAGGGAGGGTACATGGGCTAACCACGGATTGCCCAGCGCGGGGGTCGCGTGGAGGACGTGTGCCCGGGAGAGGTGACACTCGGACCGGCTCTATGGTGTCTTGTTAAAGGTTGCCGTGCGTGACTCCTTCGAGTGTGCGTACGTCGTGTATTCCGGGTTTCGCCTGCAGGTGTAAATCGATTCGAATCGCCGTCCCTCGCGGTTATTGAGTACCACTTGTTCACTGTGTCACATCGTAGTAAGAAGTGCACATGATGATGTATACTTGTTGTTTTGAACTTCAATTAATTGTATTGCAACCATGTATTGCTTAGTATAGGTTGCTAATATTTACATTTATGCAAGAACTCTTTTAATTTGGCTAAAATTTGAAAGAAGGACCAACTTTTAGTGCTACTTTTATGCAAATATGCCTACACCTTTGGTCAGCCCCCTGCATGCTAGGAGTCGGCCTTAGAAGGCTATTTTGACGGGTAAGTCTTGCTAAGTATTAGTTGCTCAGGGTTTGTTGTTGAAATCTTTTTGCAGGAGATGTTTTGGCTCAAGAGAATGAAGCATGTGTATGGGCTGAATATGCTTCATTGTAGGATTAATGACGTCGAGTTATATCGCTTCCGCTACGCTTTTGAAACTCTTTTATGTAATCAAATTCGAATCAAAGTTGTAATAATTAAATCTGAATTTGTAAATTATTTTACTTATGCTCATGTGTGTGGTCATTTGGAGGCTTGCTTCGTCAAGAATCACCCGATTATGATCCTGGTTAGCCAAATCCCTCATTAATTTGAGGTGGGGTGCTACACTCGACATCTTCGAAAAATATGCGAGGTCAGATGATGAGTTCAGAAGAAAGAAGGACGATGAAAAGAAACAAACTCAACAGCTAAGAGATGAGAAAAAAGCTAGGAAGAAAGAGAATCAAGCAGAAATCGAAGGCACGACGAAAACAAAGAAAATAGCAGAGACCATAGCAGTCGAAGGGTACACAACCTCGAAAACAGAGATGAAAGAGGAGATGAGAAGAGAACCAGAGAAGATGAAAAAGGAAAAGGGCTAAGCAACCATGACAAAGATCATGAAGAAAGAAGCAGGGACGGCGACCAGAAATCCAACCCTCGCACTGTATTTTGTGACCTGCATGGCGAAGGCAAAGGGCACACAACTAAGCAGTGCCGAGACTTCCAGTCGTACAAGCAGAATTGGCTAGCAAACAGGGAGGCAAAGAAAGCCATAAGACATATGGGCAACTTTCGCGAAGACTGGTCACAAAGCCACACTCGTCCAATCTATCCTTCGCATTCTGTAAATCATGTAGTCAGCTACCCAACAGAAGCTTCCCAGCAACTACAACAGCACACTTATCAACCACAAAGTCTGGCTGCATTACCACCACCACCAGGAATGAATCATCAAAACAATGCTAGGCAATCAGAGGCCAACAGCGAGGTGCGAAGGCAACGAATAAACGCCATTACTGGAGGATCCACACAACAGCTAGACTCAAGGAGGGCAAGAAAAGAGCACATGCGAAGGGTCCAACATGTATCTTCGGGGGCTCCTTTTGTCAAGACAAGGTGGTCTCATGTTGATATAACCTTCGGAGAAGAAGATGCAAGGAACCTGGACCAACCACATTCAGACCCATTGGTGATCCAAGCAAACATCAAGGAATTCGATGTCTTAAGAATATTGATCGATGGGGGAAGCTCAGCTGACATCCTCTTCGCCTCAACTTTCAGAAGAATGAACCTGGAAAACGAAACTCTGCAACTAGCAGGTATTCCTTTGGTCAGTTTTACTGGAAAGATAATCCAAGCGATGGAAAAAATCAATCTTCCAGTAACCTTCGGAGAAGGAGAAAACGCAAGAACTGAAGATGTGACCTTCGATGTGGTCGACCACGTCTACCCTTACAACGCAATCTTCGGGAGAGAGTCCATTAACAAGTTCGAAGCTGTCATACATCAAGCTTATTTATGCATGAAAATTTCGGGACCAATATCTGTGATTAGGGTCTTCGGGGATCAGCTACAAGCAAGAGCTACCGAAGACAATGAAACTCCTGGAAGGAAAATATCCATCTCATAAGAGAAGAACAAGATATGCCGGCATACAAGATCTTCGGCCTCAAGAATTCGGCAAAAATGCTGCAAAACTTCATGAACCGCGACTACCAAGAGTCAACAGAACGACTCTTCGGTAGAACGAATGATGCTTATGTATAAAACATAAAAGACATCCGGGGGGTGCACTCTTTTTCCTCACGAGGGTAGCCCTGCGAAGGGTGTGAGGTTTTTTAACGAGGCACCCTCTAAGACTGTATCATAGTTTTATAATTACTTTTTACCCTCAAAAAATTCCAGAGTAATTTACGGGGGAGCCTTATTGTTGGGGGATCGAAGGTCTTGATGGGACGGATCGAAGCCCTCCAACGGTTGATGGAAGCGTTCTGGTTCTGGCGAAGCCCTCGAAGGTTGTCGATGCCTTCGGTTTGCCTCGCGAAGCCCTCTTCGCTTGTCGTCGTTGCCTTCTGGTTGGAGCGAAGCCCTCTTCTCTGGTCCGCGATGCCGGACGAAGGGGTTCTTGCTCAGGTTCCCTGCAGTTTAGTTGCGCGAAGCCCTCCTTCACCCGCGATGCCGGGCGAAGGGGTCGAGTGATTAGAGAGGTCTGAATACGGTGCGAATGATTGCTCCTTTGGCTCGTGGCCCCAAAAACAGATGTGATTACATGATCATCTCCCTCCATATTTATAGGGGGTGAGATGATGATATTTACAAGTGTGCCCTTGGCTGCTTTAACATGGCTCGTAGGTTGCTTTATGTGAGTGTGGCTTGGCCTTCGCTATCTCCCTTGCCGTGTACTTGTTGCCAGGACCCCAACATTAGCCCTCAACTGACGAAGTGGCACGTGTAACGAGGTCCTGAGTCAGTTTCTTTCGAGTTCTGCAACAAGTCTGCTCGTCACGTCTTTTCGTCTTAACGTCGCGTCCTTTCGTTGCTCGATGTCTGACCCGCTTCCCGGTGTGTTTCAGTTGCTATAAGAAGCGTGTCGATCTTGGCTTGCTATTTGAGTTCCCTTTTGACTATTGTAGCTTGCCTTTCTTTGTCTCCTTCGCTTCTTCCGATATTTCCCCTTCGCTCATTTAGTGCTTGTTTTTGCGAAGATGGCTCCGA
This sequence comes from Eragrostis curvula, assembly GCA_007726485.1. Lineage (NCBI taxonomy): Eukaryota > Viridiplantae > Streptophyta > Magnoliopsida > Poales > Poaceae > Eragrostis > Eragrostis curvula. The sequence goes on along the minus strand of CM017441.1, from coordinate 30,559,870 downwards.
AGAAGGTCTCTTTGGCTCAAAGGTCTTTTAATAACAACTTCGGTCCCTCTGACTGTACCGAAGCCTTTCTTGATAGCTCCTTTCTTTCCACCTTCGGAGCCCGGGAGTGTGCTCGTTCTCCTGGTTCTCACACAGTTCCTCAGCCAGGACCTGATGAAGCTGTTGTCTTCCTTGATTATTTTCTTTTTGGCCTTCGCGATACGGCTCACCCCTTCGTAGCGCAAGTCCTTCGTACCTTCTGTTTGGAGATCCACCAATTGACTCCTAGTGCCTTCGTTAGGCTTGCCTCTTTTATTTGGGCTTGTAAGTCCGAAGGCGCTGAACCCAGCTTGGCTGTCTTTACTCGCAACTATAAGCTTCACTTTCAGCCCACCTCCGCTGATCATTCAGATAGCTTCGGCGTGATTAACTTCGTTCCCATTAGACATGGGTATGCCCCTTCGTATAGCTTGACCAATAAGGTTCTCACGCCTTGGAAGCACAGATGGTTTTATGTGAAGTTTGGCGGAGGCTCAGGGATTGTTAGCACCATGAAGCACCCTGAGTGGCTGATAAACGTCCAGGTTGAACCGGATGCTAACTTTGAAGTTTGCACTGATGCTCTTCGAAGGGTTAGTTCCCCTTTGAGTACCCGTGACCTTGTCGAAGAGTACATCTCTGCTGGGGTTAGCCCACTTGGTTCCGGCTTGGAGCTTCATTTTGCTGAGGAGAGATATGCCAATGGCCTCCGCAAATATTTGTTGACTGGCGAAGGTCTTCCTGTTGCCGATGTTGAGAGTCGGGTTAAGGGGGTTCTTGGCTCTTATATTGAGAAGGAAGCCGTAGGCCGCAAAGAAGCTCATCTACCGGCCCGTTTTAACCGGTCCTTTACAGCTCGTGGTCAGGCTTATGATGACTATGGGGCTCCTGCCCCGAAGAGGCAGAAACGCTCTAAGGCTTCGACTGCTGAAGATGTTGGTACTTCGCGGAAGCGTCGTCGTACTGAAAGTGGTTCGCATCGTGGACCGGCTTTAGCCGTGAATCCTATCAGTTCTGCTCCCCCTCCAGATATTTCCAGTGATGAGGAAGGCGAAGGCTCTGAATCTAGCGAAGATCCCTTCGTTGACATGCCTCGTTTCTTCCCTTATGATAATGAGGAGCCAGTAGCGTTTTCGGACAGCGAAGAAGGGACTGAACTGAAGCTTCCCTCGCTTACCTCGTCTGATGTCTTCCCTAGCGAAGAGCTTTCGGAAGATGTTACTAAAATCATGGGGGATCTTCGCTTTTATCGCGAAAGGCGAAAGCTTGCCTGCGTTGACTCCGGATGGCTCTTGAAATCTCTTTATACTAATCATCTCAAGGTATGTTTTTATTCTTTTACTTATTTTCTTTTATTTCAAGATACGCTTTGCTCTAAAGCCTCTTTTTGTGTTTCAGTCCATTCCGGTTGTCGGTGCTATTGACACCCAGTTCCGCTTCATTCAAACTCGCCTTAATCGCACAAAAGAGAGGCTTCGCGAAGTTACGCATCAGCTTAACGAGAAGCGAACGGAGGAAAGGAAGTCTTTGACTTCTCTTTTTAATGTTTGCAAGAATTTGAGGGATGCCATAACTTTTCTTGGCGGTGGGGTTTCAGACTTCCCTTTGCCGAATGCTACGGCCCTTGAGTTCGCCGAATGGATTTCAGCGAACTCTGGCTCTCTGAAGGAAGTGGCCAGGAATTATGGCGTCGTTGCTAGAGCTGCTGGTATCGAAGAAGCCTTCGCGCAGCTGAGCTTGTCTGGAGGTAGTGTTAGTCCAATATTGGATGATGGCTTCGCTGTTTCGACCGAAACAGAATCAGTTGCGGGAGTGGCTCGACAGTCAGCGAGGAAGTTAATTCCTCATTGGAGCGCTGTTGGCCCTGGACGTATTTCTGCTCTCTTCGAAGCTTCTGTTGGAGGACCGAACGCAAGCCCTTTGGTCGACCAGAATGCTGGTTCCTCTAGTGGTCGGGGTGCCTCTGACAGCGAAGGTTCTAGTACTTTGAGTGAGTCTGATGATGATTCTTCCGAAGAATAATTGTTGTTATGTTTTGAATTTTGTAGAAGACTTTACTTTAAACGAAGGTTAACTCTGTATATTTATTTAGTTTGCCCTTCGATTAATGTATTTGAATGACCTCGTTGGTCTCTGCGCGATGTCTGAAATTTATTTTTAGTATTTCTCTTTCGCATTTCCTTTCCCTTGTTTTTGGGAGGAATTGTGCCTGATCGAAGGCTTCTTCTTTTGAAGCTTCGATTCGTAGTGAACAATGGACTTTTTTGTCTTTTGTTCTTTTCATGTCCTTTGTGGATGCAATCGAAGGGTGTAAGCTTTTTGGCGCTTTGTCCTTCGATTTTTACTTTTTTTTTTCATGTCCTTTTGGACGCGATCGAAGGTTATTGGCTTTTAACGCCTGACCTTCGACTTTTAGCTTTTGATGACTTTTTCTTCCCTTTTTTAGGGGATGTCGCATGTTCAATTTTGTCTTTTAGGACAGTAGACGCGAAGAACGTCTTATTGGAGGGGAAAGAGATTTTATTTCTCGGTCCTGCCTCGTTAAAAACCTTGCTCCCGTCGGAGGGATCCCCTTTTGCAAGGAAAAGAGTACATGCCGGTTTTTCTTTTATACATGATATTTTTTCAGCTTTTCTACATTCCATGTGTGGCTAACTTCCTCTCCTTCGGAGCTTAGCAGTCTGAAGGCTCTTTCGTTTACAGTCGCCTTCGCTATGAATGGCCCTTCCCATTTGCTCTGTAGTTTTTCCACAGTCTTCTCGTTTGGCTTTCGCCGAAGTACCAAATCCCCATCTCTTATTCCCTTCGGTCTGATGTTTTTGTTTTTCCATTTTAGAGTTTCTTCTTCATATTTCTGAAGGTTGAGGACAGCATCGTTGCGAACTTCTTCCAAGCTTTCCTTCGAAGTTATAGTTGACTCATCAGAGTTTCCTGCTAGGCTTCGAAGTGACTTGTTTTGAATTTCTTCTGGTGTCATTGCTTCTTCTCCGAAGAGTAACTTGAAAGGACTGAAACCAGTTGATCTGGATGGAGTTGTTCTTAACGACCAGAGTACTGAGTGAAGCTCCTCTGGCCATTTTCCTTTTTTGATGTTGAGCAGCCTCTTTTGTACTGCTTCGAATATTCTTTTGTTTGCACTTTCGACAGCTCCATTTGATTGAGGGTGATATAATGATGCGAAGCGTAAGTTTATTCCCAACGATTCGCAGAATTCTGTGAACAGATGACTGTCAAACTGTTTCCCGTTGTCCACTACCATCTTTTTAGGTACTCCGAATCTGCAGATTATCGTTTGCCAGACAAATTTTTTCATGTTTTCTGAAGTGATCGAAGCTACTGCTCTGAACTCGATCCACTTTGAGAAGTAATCCTTTGCGACGAAGGTGTACTGGAGATTTCCTGGAGCTGCCGGTAGTTTTCCGACTATATCGATGCCCCATTGGTAGAATGGCCAAATGGGTTGCATTAGCTGTACTTCTGCTGCCAGGCTTCGCTGATGTCTTGCGAAGAATTGGCATTCAGTGCATTTCTTGACTATTTCTTCTGCGTCCTTGGTGGCCGTTGGCCAGTAGAAACCCATTCTGTATACCTTCGCGACAAGAGGCCTTGATGCGATATGAGATCCACACATGCCAGAATGTATCTCATGAAGGAGTTGTTTTCCATCTTCTGGTAGAATGCATCGCAACCAGGCCTGACAGACTCCTCCTTTGTATAGTTGGCCTTCGATTAATTTGTAATTTCTTGCCTTTTGCGCTATTCTCTTTTCCTCGGCTTCGTCTTGAGGTTCATACTGGTTATTAAGGTGGGCTATTATCGGAGCCCTCCAATCTTCCCATTTCTGGAAGAGGTGGTGAATTCTTCTTACTGATTCTTCGGCGGTTGATTTGTTTAGAATTTCGAAGAAAACGTCTGGAGGGAGACCTTCGCCTTTAGCGGCGGCCTTTGCTATAGCATCTGCTTCTTGATTCAGATTTCTCTTTAGGCTTTGCATAGTGAAACCTTTGAAATATTTTTGCATTTTGATGACCGCTTTATGATACTTGATCAGTTCTTGGTCCTTGGTCTTGTAATTGTTTTCGACTTGGTTTGCTACTACTTCGGAATCTGTGCTAATGAGCACTCTTCTTGCACCCAATGCTTTTGCTTTGCGAAGCCCCAACAATACTCCTTCGTATTCTGCAATATTGTTGGTTGACTGAAAGTCTAACTTGACAGCATATCTTAATTTGATTCCCGAAGGTGATGTTATTACCGCCGCGGCTCCGGCTCCTGTTGCTCCCCATGCACCGTCAGTGAATATTGTCCAGCAAGATTCTTCGGTTTGGATAGAGGCTTCGGGAGTAGGAGGGGTCCATTCTGCTATGAAATCTGCAAGAGTTGCTGCCTTGATGGCTGTTCTTGCCTTGAACTCGATGTCGAAGGGCGCCAATTCTGTTGACCATTTTCCTATTCGTCCAATTGCTTCCCTGCTTCGCAGTGTGTCCCGAAGGGGGAAAGAGGTTGGAATTATTATTTTCCTGTCGCTGAAATAATGTTTCAATTTTCTTGAAGCCATTATCACTGCGTAAGCCATTTTTTCTATTTCTGAGTAGAACAGCTTCGCTCCCGACAGGGCTTCGGAGACGAAGTATACAGGTTTCTGAACTTTGTCTTCGCTGTGCTCTTGAACAAGTACTGCACTTACGGCCGATACCGAAGCTGCAATGTATAGGAGCAGGTCTTCTCTTGGTTTTGGGCTGGCCAGAGCAGTTAATTCTGTAAGGGCTCTTTTTATGCCTTTGAAGGCTTCTTGTTGTTCGGATCCCCATTGAAATTTTTCGTTTGCTCGGAGTGCTTTGAAAATAGGATTACTTCGTTCCGCCAGCTTCGGAATGAATCCGCTTAGAGAATTAAGCCTTCCAGCTAGTCTCTGCACATCTTTTAGGCATTTTGGTGGGGCGAGGTCTTGTATAGCTTCGATCTTCTTATTGTTAGCTTCGATCCCTCGTTGGGAGACCATGAATCCCAGTAGTTTGCCTGATTCAACTCCGAAAACGCATTTTGCTGGGTTCAGCTTTACATTGTGCTTTCTCAGATTCTCGAAGGTCTCATCTAGGTCTTCCAAGTGGTCAGCCCTTTCTATTGTCTTTACAACTATGTCGTCTACGTATGCTTCAACATTTCTTCCCAGTTGGTTTTCGAAGATCATCTTCACGAGTCTGGCGAATGTTGCTCCTGCGTTCCGAAGGCCAAATGGCATTCTTACGAAACAAAAGGTTCCATGGTAGGTGATGAAGGCTGTCTTTTCTTCGTCTTCCTTCGCCATATGAATCTGGTGATAGCCTGAATACGCATCTAGGAAACATAGCAGTTGACAACCGGCTACCGAATCAGTTATTGTATCGATTCGGTCCAGTGGGAAGTTGTCTTTAGGGCATGCTTTGTTTATCCTTGTGAAGTCAATGCACATTCTCCACTCTCCTGTCTTCTTTTTGACGAGAACGACATTGGATAACCAGCTCGAGAATATTGTTGGTCTTATGACACCGGCTTTTAGCAACTTGTTCACTTCGTTTGTTGCAGCTACCTTCTTCTCTTCCGACGCCTTTCTGATCTTGTCTGCGAAGGGTCTTATTTTTGGATTGACTTTTAACTCGTGCTGGATTGTCTCTCTTTTGACTCCAGTGATGTCTTGTGGTGACCATGCGAAGATGTCAGAGTTTTGTTTCAAGAACCTGATTATCTGTTCTCTTTTGTTTTGAGACAGACCCTTTCCTATCTTGACCGTTCTTTCTGGTTTCTTTGGCCATAAGATTACTTCTTCAACTTCGCTTGAAGGTTCTAGCTTTGCTTGTTCTGCCTTCGCTTGTCGGCCCTCGTGTTCGTTCTCTTTTGAGTTGTCTTCTTTGCCACTTCTTGGTCTGAAGGGGTTACAGCATATGCTGATGGTATCTTCATCATCAGGTAATTGTGATGGATTGCAGCTCCAAAAGCTACTATGATTTGTCTTCCGAAGATTGCGTTGTATTCGCTGGGTGAGTCTATGACTATGAACTCTGTCTCCTGAGTTATCGATCTATCTTCATCTTCGAAGGTTACTTTCAACATTACTTTCCCGATCGAAGATGCTTCTTCTCCGCCGAAATCCTTCAGCGTTGTTTTGCTGGCATTTTCATGGCTGTTGATTTGCATGCGCATCAAAGTATGTTTGAAGATGATATTTTCTAAGCTTCCATTGTCAATCATGATTCTGTGAACCATATATCCTTCGATGTCGGCTTTGATCACGAAGACGTCTGTATGTGGATAATCGGAGACTCTGCTGTCGTCTGTTGTGAAACGGATGGTTGAATGCTTCCATCCCTCCTGTTCTGTTTTTACCTTCGCAGCTTTCGCCTGATGGTAGTCTTGTTTTCTTTTCATCGTGGGTTCGGCCCACGGTCGGCGCCAAATGTTGGGGGATCGAAGGTCTTGATGGGACGGATCGAAGCCCTCCAACGGTTGATGGAAGCGTTCTGGTTCTGGCGAAGCCCTCGAAGGTTGTCGATGCCTTCGGTTTGCCTCGCGAAGCCCTCTTCGCTTGTCGTCGTTGCCTTCTGGTTGGAGCGAAGCCCTCTTCTCTGGTCCGCGATGCCGGACGAAGGGGTTCTTGTTCAGGTTCCCTGCAGTTTAGTTGCGCGAAGCCCTCCTTCACCCGCGATGCCGGGCGAAGGGGTCGAGTGATTAGAGAGGTCTGAATACGGTGCGAATGATTCCTCCTTTGGCTCGTGACCCCAAAAACAGATGTGATTACATGATCATCTCCCTCCATATTTATAGGGGGTGAGATGATGATATTTACAAGTGTGCCCTTGGCTGCTTTAACATGGCTCGTAGGTTGCTTTATGTGAGTGTGGCTTGGCCTTCGCTATCTCCCTTGCCGTGTACTTGTTGCCAGGACCCCAACACTTATCAAAAGGCGAAGCCACGAGCTCAACAAACAAAGTCAGGCAAAAAGCCTAGAACAAAGCGAAGGGTACACCAAAACAGAACTTGGTGTAACCCAGCTTGGAGGCAATGTGTTATAAGAAATAATACAGACTCCTCAGATACAAAAGTATCACAAAAACTTGTTCTCTGGACTCCAAAAAACGGAAAGCGAGAACAAGCAAGCGAAGCCATGGCCTCAAAGTGGAAGCCATTGGCTAAAACAAAAACCATCAGGCCTAAGGCCTAGAAAGAAGGAAAATCAGACGAAAAGTCTATGAACATACGAAGGGCAAACCAACTTGGTGCATCCCAAATTCGAGGGCTTATATCATAAAAAAATGGTATCAAGTCCTCAAGTTACAAATCGAAGGCAATAAGACAAATTATGGAATTGAACATTCCCTGTCTTGCCTCAGAATCAAAAATATCGCAAAAAGAGCTAAGACGTACGAGAGAAAAGCCCAAGCGAGGGCATAATCTCTCTCAAAAATTGGAAAAAAAATTTCCAAGCAAAGAATACCTTCGCAGGACATAGATCCAAAAAACTCAAGTTCCAAGCGTGAAAACGTCAATTTTCATAAGAAAACAGAAGGTCATCACGCAAGAAGCAAAATCTTCGCAAGGATATTGAAGAAACCTATTCCATAGCGAAGCAAACCGAAAAGGTTCCTTCAAAAAACAGCTCAAAAGCACAATTTATTCAAGGAGAACCATCGTCAGGCTCTTGCTTTCCAATAAGACCTAATTCTAATAACATCTGACATACGATGCTAAATTCGTCAACATCATACCCGCTCGAAGGTGAGTATGGCCTTTGAAAAATGGGATCTACTACACCGGTAGAAATCATTCGCTCAACATGCGAAGCAGCGTCAAAAGGCAAAGAAGGGCCTTGAGTATCAACAGGAGGATCGTGACGGCAAAGGCCGCTACTCTTCTTCTTGATTGCACCTCGACTAATAGAAGAACCGCCTCGAGGACGGCGTCCACGGGATCTTCGCTTCGTGCAACCTTGACGCCCTTCGGAAACATTAGCGTCAGGACAATAAACTCTACCAATAGCCACAAGGCTGCCTGGAGGAAAGGTAAAAGGACCTTCACCCCCTTCGATGAGAGACAAAGGATCCGAATCACTAGACAAGTCGATCTCCGAAGGAGAACTAAAAATCTCAATTGGAGGCTCTTTTCGAGCCAAATTATGAGAAGAAGGCTCCGGAGTCGCAAACTCGCTCAAGGAAATGTGAGACGAAGACTCCAGAACAGCACACTTCCCTGACACAACATCAGAAGAAGCCTTCGGAGTGGCAAACTCGCTCAGGGAAAAGTTAGAAGAATCCTAAAATTTCAAAGCCAAACAAATATTTAAAAAAAAGAGTAGAAATAATAACGAGTTTACAACACATGTCTTCACGACAATCTCAGTAGATACAAGTTCGAAGGGTCATGTCTCATACAATATCAAACAAAAAATGTTTATACCTCACTCTGAGGCGGTTGACCGATAGAAAGAACCCTGCTCTAGAAAGACTCGTCAATATTACCAGCAAATTTGACGAGGGCTCCGATCAAAGCAGGAGGCGTGCTGTCAGTAGTAGTAAAAGAAAAAGAATCACTGACAACCTTCACCAAGGCATCACTTCCCCCAGCCTCGAGCGAGTGAAGAACATCCCGAACAGCGAGCTATACAACATTCTTTGAGAAAGTTGTACAGGCTTCGATGACATATGGAATATTGGCAGCAAGCCAATCTTGGAAATGCTCAGTCGAAGCATCTTTAGGCAGTGGAATGGGTGCCGCTCCAACAGAAACAAGAGCAGCTCGAACCTGACCACAAATGTGAGCCAGTCGAAGTTTTTCAGACTCCACAAGACCAGCAAACTCTTGATCAGCAGCATCAACCTTGGCAATGAGGTCTTCATTATTTTTTACGGCATTCGCGAGGGACGCATTCAGTTCCTCGACTTGCCGATCCAAAGAAGCTACCTTCGCTTCAAAGTCTTTGGCAGACCTAACGAGCACCTCTTTCTCTAAACCAAGTTCAGCCAAGCGTTTCTCGCTAAGAGCGAGTGCCTCCTCTTTCTCCTTGACCTTCGTCTCAAGAGCAGCCAGGTCTTGGCGAAGAGTGTCACGATCACTCTTCATCTTTGACAGCTACCGATATTGGCAAAGGGAAGCATGGGTAATAGCAAGAGCCTACCAAAAGAAGTAAAAATCAGAATAAACAAGGTTCTAACAAAATACAAAAATAAGAAAGCTTACCTTCACTTGTGAAGACAGTAAAGACTTGTACATGGCATCTCCACCCTGTGACATCAGCTCTTCCTCCACTCGAGGAAGCCGAATTCTGTTAGCGGCAGCAACAAAAGGCTCAGCAGCCTGAGCACTCATGACGAAGGTGTTAGCTGGAACCCCATCACAAGTGAGCGAAGACCCCTCAGCGGCTTCTACTGAATCAAAAGTCACGTCAAAGGGGAGAAACTCCTCTTGCATCGCTTCAAAAATAGAGTGTAGAAAAAGTTCACCACCTGCCGAAGGGCTAAGAATATCACGGGGTTGAACATGAGGCTCTGGCGGAAGTTGAACCACAGAGCGATCTGAAAGAGGTCCCAAGTTAGCAGCTAACTAGCGAAGCTCAGACATTTCAAATAATGAAAAACGATGACTCAAAGTAGCACCTTCGCCCATATCCTTGTCCTGGATCTGGGCCTTCTCCGAAGCATTATGGACCCCCAGCTTGGGTCTTGTCCTGGATCTTAGCCTTCGCTCCAGGAGTAGCAGACACAATTGCACCAGCTTCTGCATCCTTGTCCTGGATCTTAACCTTCAATCCAACAGTGATGGATGTGTTTGCGGCAACCTCCGCATCCTTGTCCTGGGTCTTGGCCTTCTCGGAAGCTATAGATTTGCCAGCATAAGCTGAGGAAGAAGAACCCTTCACAGGACCAGCTAAACCCTTCGAAGGAGTTTCTTTTGAAACCAACAAAATCTTAGCGGAGCTTTGACTTCCACCCTTTGAACTAGTAAGGATATCCATCATGTGATACACTTTAGGAGGCCGAAAAGAAATGGCTGATTTATCAGAAGCCGAGCGGTTTGCTGAGTCCTTCGATGAAGGAGTTGGAGCCTTCGAAGGAGGCATTGAATCAGCGGCAACATAAGTCGCTTGGGAGCGACCTCCGCTAACAGCTTTATCAGAGCCGTTTTTGGAGGATGACTTATGGACCTTCGCTTTCTTCCTAACATTTTCCTCACTGGATCTCCGATCATTAGGCATCTTGAAAAAGAGTGCGAGAAAGGGATCTCTAATGGTGCGAAGGTAAGAATGTAAACAAAAGCAATGGAGACAGAGCTTAACAAAGCGAAAAACAGCGCGAGGAAACAAGGCTATCACTACAAATATATATATAGAGCTAAGCAGAGCATCGAGAATCGGAAACGACAAACACGTACACGAGTCAGAAGAGCACACGACATAATCTTCACTATAATAATAATTGTTTTTTACCTTGGTTTTACCAAAGTCAATCAACAATTGAGGGCTAATGTTGGAGATAATGCCGAAGGCTCCCTGAATCATGCGAAGGGTATTTGTTACCAGGCGAAGGTATCATAAGACGTGGCGAAGGACGTAGAGCAAGAGCTAGTCTGAAGCCTAATTCTAAGAGACGTAATAGAATTGCCTAATGGCATGGCTGTAATATTGATCACTCTTCCCCCTATAAATATGGAGGGAAGAGCTCCTGTAATGACATCTGTTTTTCGGGCCGCGAGCCAAAGATGCATCATTTACTCTCTCCAAATTCCTCAGTCGTTTCCCTTACCCCTTCGCCCAGCATCGCGGATGATTGAGGACTTCGGAGTAACGAAAAACGCAACACATCGAGAACAACTTGAACGATGAACCTGATCTAGTAGAACAGACGTTTCAGGAGGGCTTCGCCAAGGAGCTCAAGGACGATGAGGCGTCAAAGAGGGCTTCGCAAGGAGCTCCACAGATGCCAAGCACGCCTAGAGGGCTTCGCAAGGACGCGATCATCGTACATACTTCGTTGGAGGGCTTCGTCGATTCGAACAAGACCTTCGATCCCCCAACAGGCGGCTTTTCATAAACCAATCGCTCGAGACCTTTATTATAAAGACTCCCTTGCCAGACGTCGCTTCGCTTATTCCCTCCATCTGGTCAGGAAACACTCGCTTCGTTCTTCCTCCATCTCCGTAGTCTGAAACTCACCGGTTCCCACCGCACCGCAAGCAACCCGCCGCCATCCGAAACAAAAAAGTACCAGCACCTCCGCCACCAAAGAAACACGCTCGCATGGATCGCGGAGCCGTCCAACTACCATCGACCTACATCGAGTTCACCCTCGAAAAAGCCAATGAGGATAAGGATTCGGAGCCGGCAATTTTCAGGGAGACCAACGAGTTCATCGTTGGTGGGCGCCGGTGGAGGATTCGGTGCTACCCCAACGGAGATGGGTCCTGGAACTCTGGACATGTGTCGGTCCTTTTGAGGTTGATGGACGTCGCCCAAGAAGTCCGCGTCCGTTTCATCGTGGAGTCACGCAACAACAACTGGGGGGATGAAATCAGGTATTGGCGGGAATTCACATTTGGTACCGAGGCGTATAGTAGTGATCATGATGGTTTCAGTACGTTTATCCCGCACGACGAAACTGGGCAATCGGATGGACTAGCAGAAAAAAGTGAAGATTGCGTGCACCGTCGTCGTCTTAAGCGACAATGGCATTGACGTCCCCGCCTCTGACATCTGTAGTGACCTTGAAGATCTCCTACTACATGGGATAGATTTCGATGTCACCTTCAGCATCAACGACAGAGTACAACTGATCCATGCCCACCATTGTGTGATGGCAGCACGGTCGGAATTCTTCGCCTCTCTGCTGTACGGGCAAATGGTCGAGGCCGGCAAGAATAATAAAGTGGTGCCAGTAACAGTAGGTAGTGCCGAGTCGTTCAGTGCCTTGGTCAGGTTCGCCTACACAGACTCCCTGCCCCGCGACGAGGATCTCAGTGACCCTATCGGCGCCTTGGGAGATTTACTGCATCTCTCAGACTTCTACGGCATGGATTGAATGAAATCCTGCTGCGCGGCAAGGCTATGGGACGCTACCACGAAGAAGACGGCGTTTCAGGTTTCATGCTTTGCGAAGAAGGCTAAATGCAAGGCGCTGGAGGATAAGTGTCGTGACTTATTCCTCGCAAGTAACGACGACATCATGCGAGCCACTTTCTCGGTTAATTACATTTCATCGGCCTCAAATGATTTTGATATTGCTGAGAGGATGAGGAAGAAGTCACGCATCGACCATGGAGGAAGGTGCGGATGGCAATGAGAAGTATCTAGCCTGATCATGCATGTTATAGGCTCTACGTACCTCTAGCGTATTTGTGCAGTCTGTGTAATGTTCTGCTATGTCCTTTTTATATTTCCTTGTTACAATGTAATAAAGTGCTACGTATTTTAATTTGTTCTTTTTGTTCTTTGCCGTAATAAAAAACTGGTGTGCACATTTGTAGCTCGAAGTATTATTCGCTGAAAGAGCACATAAATGTTATATATCCCACATGTGTCAATAGAGAGCTGTCTGGTATGCACAACGTCTCATCCTGAGGACAATGCACACGTAATTCTATTGAAACTTCAGAAGAGGTCTCATGGAAATGGAACTAAATGTGCGTACAGTTAGATGATAACGCTCGGTAAAAGTTTGTAGGACGAGTTTATCCCCTGCATTGCATGTCAATGTAGCGGACTTGCCCGTGTGAGATGGCAAATTAACAAAGAGAGTCAAATAATACAACAGCCACCAAAATGGAACCAATAAACTCACAAGATAACTCAAATGGGTGATATAGATTATGATTTCTTCAGCCACGAGAGGAGAAACAACGATAATTACAGTTACAGATAACTACGAGTAATAATTACAAACCATAAGCGTTGGATCAAAGAGTCACGAACGGTCGATCTTCCCCTCCCTTTCACGCATTGCAATTCATTCTTCACTTTCTACTTCAGAGAGTGATTGATCAAATGATCACTAGCAGGTTTATAGGTGTACACGAAATGCAGCCTTTGATTGGCATATATATCCTATGTGAACTTGATCGACAATGTCAACCGAAAACATGTTCCAGGGATGATCCCCGGCTTAGCCAAGCACATGTTTATTTTTAGGGCCAATTACACGGTTGTGCTTGTGCTACTAGTTCAGGACGTTTCGTGGGTTCTACTCCCCGGGCGTCCCTTTTGTCTCTTCCCCCATTCGGTCAGAGACCGTTGTCAAAACGGCATTGCTAGTTGCCACCGCGTCCCTTCGTCTCTTCCCCCATCCGGTCAGAGACCTTTGTCGAGACGGCATTGCCACCGCGTCCCTTCGTCTCTTCACAATCCGGTTAGAATAAAAGCAAACTCCTCGGGCAAACTCCTCGCTCTGTTTTCGCACCATGGCCACTCTAAACTCGCTGGTGTTCCCATAAGCAAACCGCCGCATTCGAAACCAATCGCCACCACTGTAGAACCACCGCTGCCAGAAGAAACACACTCGCATCCACCTACATGGAGTTCACCGTCGAGAGCGCCGATGTGGATGTGACACGGAACAACTCATCAGATAATTTCATTCGGACCAAAGTGTTCACCGTTGGTGGGCGCCGGTGGAGGATTCAGTGCTACCCCAGAGGCAGTAGAGATTCCTACTATGGACAATCTCAGGGCTTGGAGGTCCAATTGGAGTTCATGGATGTTTCCCATGAAGTCCGTGTTCTTTTCACCGCGGAGTTGGCTGACTACGACGACGATGACGACGATGACGGTGAGTTCGTGCGCCAGCGAAAACAGTATGTACTCACTTTTGGTAAGGAGGAGGTTCTTAAGCGCCAAGGTTTTGTTGATTTCCTCAAGAGAGACGTTGTGGAAGAATTGATTGGACGGTGAAACTGCATCAAGATAGCGTGCACCGTCGTCGTGTTAAGTGACGATCGCATCGACGTCGCAGCTTCGGATCTCGATACGCAACTTGATGCTCTCCGGCTACAAGAGACAGGTTGCGACATCGCCTTCGGCTTCCTCGGAGAAGAACAACTGGTCCATGCCCACCGTTGTGTGATGGCAGCACGGTCGAAGGTCTTCGCCGGAATGCTGTACGGTTTCATGGTGCCCCCCGGCGATGTGGTGCTGATGAGTAGAGGTGGCGCCGCCCAGTTCGGCGCCTTGGTAAGTTTCGCATACAAAGACTCCCTGCCCAGCGACATGGAGCTTTGGGAAGATGATGATGCCTTCGTGTCCTTGGAAGAGTTGCTTCGGCTATCCGACTTCTACGGCATGGATCGCCTGAAATCCTGCTGCGCAACAAAGCTGTGGGACGCTACCAAGGACGAGACGCTGTCTCGATCGCTACGCGTTGCCGTTGAGGCAAAATGCGATGCACTGATTGAGAAGTGTATAGATTTCATTGTCGCAGGAAGGATGAACATCAACGACGTAGTTTCCTCAGATGATTTTATTTGAGCAAACAAAATGAATCCTGGCATTGCCGAGAGACTTTGGAAAAGGAAGGCCTCGACCATATGCCAAATGATGAGTACTAGTAGCGTATCAATGGCACGCAGTCTTGTTTTATCCTAGCTAGTTAATAAGTACTATGTATCTTGTTCATTTTGTCATGTTGGCTGTAAACAAAATAAACTGTAAACAAAATAAACGTAGTTGTGTTGTTGAACCCGGAAAAACGCTAACACAAGTTTATCCGGTGAGCTCCATGTCAAGACCAGTCGCTCAAAAACGTCACGGAGGGGGGGGGGGGTGGTCGGTGGGGAGGCCGGGAGGGGGCGGCGGCAGGTGGGACCCCAAATTTCCATCCTCCCGCCGAAACGACAGCGGCCCGTTCAAAAATTTGATGGACATGCGAAAATTCCATCTTATCCCTTTCTTTCCATGGTCATCCGTCCTCGTCACCCGCGCTCTTCCCCGTGTCCACAAAGGGTCTTTTGGGAAAGTGTACCAAGGCATCATCCTACTTCTACCCTTGCTGCTCCCAGATCCATCCTCATCCCACAATCCTACCCTCGCTACTCCCAGATTCATCCTCGTTCTCGAAACTTCTACTCCGTGCCCCCCGCACCCTTCGCAATCTTCCCCGCCACCGCCATCCCAATCCATCCTCGCTGCTGTCCCCGTCCCCTTCCCCTCGCATCGACCACTGATGGGCTGTCATCCCCAAAGACTCCGATGGCACCAGGGCGTACGCCGAGGAAAGGTATATTGCTTCCCTCTTTCCATAGTTTCTACATTGCTATATACATTACGTTGCACAGGCTGTTGGTTTGTTCAAATCTGTCGATTGGGGCATACAATAGATAGGTAGCTGTCACAATCCTTTTTACGAATCTGTAGAGCCTCATCAGGAAGGGTTTGAGCCTAACTATGAAGACGCTATACGGCAAAAAAAATTAGCTACAATACAATCCAAATTTGCTGGTCGGATTGGGGGCTCGAGATTTCAGTCATTTGTCAGTGCATCGACTAGAAGCAAAGCTGCTATTGATAAGGTGTTCTTGTTGCCTTCCATCGGCAAGTTTCTGTGTTCTTCTCTGTAGCTTTGATTATGCAATTTGTCCTACTTGAAACCAATAATTCTTTTTTTTTCCCTTTTAAGGCGTCACAAGTTTCTGAAGGTAAAGGGCGGAGCGGAAGGAGATGCAGAGAGTAGTGGCACCCGACAGACAAGTGCATGGTACCAGAATAACCAGGCAGCGGACAAGGGAACTGGCTAATTCAAACGACACTACACAAAAGGGGGCATTAGAAGTCGAGAACCAAGCGCAAGATGAAGGCACCCGTACACAAGAGGGGAGCACACAAGAGGATCAGAGGCAAGTGCAAGAGGAAGGCACCCATCCAATTTTGTTAGCTGAAGAGGTCACCAGTACACAAGCGGAGGGCACACCGGATGAGAGCCAAGCGAAAGATGAAGGCACCCGTCCAATTTTGTTAGCTGAAGAGGTCACCAGTACACAAGAGGAGGGCACACCGGAGGATGAGAGCCAAGCAAAAGATGAAGGCACCCGTCCAATTTTGTTAGCTGAAGAGGTCACTAGTACACAAGAGGAGGGCACACCAGAGGACGAGAGCCAAGTGCAAGATGAAGGCACCCGTCCAATTTTGTTAGCTGAAGAGGTCACGAGTACACAAGAGGAGGGCACACCAGAGGACGAGACCAAGCGCAAGATGAAGGCACCCGTCCAATTTTGTTAGCTGAAGAGGTCATCAGTACACAAGAGGGAGGCACACTAGAGGATCAGAGGCAAGTGCAAGAGGAAGGTAAGTATCTTGTTTGTGCTTGTGAAATATTATGATCTCTTTTGCTGACAGCAGGATAACGAGCTATCCATGAGATTTTGTTAGCTGAAGAGGTCACCAGTACACAAGAGGAGGGCACACCAGAGGACCAGGGGCAAGTGCAAGAGGACGGTAAGTATCTTCATTGTGTTTGCCAAACATTATGATCTTTTGCTGACAGCAACATATCGACATATCAATGCAATTATTTTCTTTGTGCTGAAGATGAAATCACTTCGCAACAGTGGACGGAAGTGGAACAGAGGTTGCGAGCTGGAGGCAAGCCTCTTATTTTTGCCTGCCAAATATTGTTGTCTCTTTTGCTGAGAGCAACACAATGATTAACACGTCAATGCATTTTGCTAGTTGAAGAAATCTTCCGTAGAACACCGGCTAGACCAAGAGCTGGCGCAGAGCTTCATAGGATAAATGGTACAATAGAAAGTAAGTTGGCAATCCGCATTGATGAAGGTATGAAACGGCCAGTAATACCAATTCAAGCTGCAAAGTTTGCAACTAAGGGCGGCATGGTTCTTCGCCAGCACATACCTGTCCTTCCAAGTTGGAAGGAGTACAAGATGGATCATTCTTATGTGTGTGACTACATTGCAAAAGTTTCTGTAAGTACTAGCTACTAATGTCTATCCTAAAGTGACTCTAGTTGATTTGTTGTATCAAAATTTTTCTTATGATTTGCATTCTCTTTTCGTAAATTTTTGCTCTTTACTAGGGAAATTTTTGCTTGGACACCACCAACAAGACAGTGAAAGATGCATGTGTTGACATGCTGAAATCCGGCACTCATCAATTGAGATATAGGCTGAAGAAGAAGTACTTTGATGGTGTACCAGCGAGTGAAGTGACGACAACATCCCCTAGGTCATCTATGACTCACGAGCAATGGGGAAAACTGGTGAAGATGTGGTCAAGCCCAAAGCACAAGGTATGCCAGGACTTCAAACTACCTCGTTCCTCTTGTCCATACCGCAAAGAATCCTTTCGGTCTCAATCTCATAGAAATGTGCCTTTTGCGGGAAATATGTCTTCCGGTGCTACATTGCACGGCTCCATGCCTTGGTAAGGAACCAATTACTTGACGTCTGTGATTGCTACTCATCAAATCCTCTCCATGTTATTTCTTCCAAGCTAATATTTGACATTTTTTGCATTTTGTTTAGAGAGATAAATATAAGGATGAAGACCCCACCCCGTTGGAACTGTTCAAAGAGTTTCATTCATCACAAAAAACAGGTTTCATTAGTGAGCCTGTACAGAAAGCTATTGTAAGTGTTTCTCTCCTTTTCATTCCCTATTATGCATGCACCACATTTGGAAACCTTGAGAACAAGATGGAGCTCTGACCTGTCAAACTTGTTGCTAGAATCATATAGAAGCGATGATGGATAATCCTGTGGAAGAGGGGCAGGAACCGCCGTCTACTGAATCTGCTGTTCGTGAAGTTGTACGATCAAATACCTTTCTTCGTGATGTGGGCATTTCACCGAAGAAACAAAGTAGAGTTTCCAGGTCTTCTCAGTTTCAAGATTTGACGTGGGAACTGTAACTTGGAGAAAGTCAGAAGGGATGAACTTCGTGAAACAATTGAACAACAGAATCTGCAGCTGGCTGACTTGAGGAAGATCTCAGTAGCAGCAACCAAGGCTCGCCGTACTACGACAGCCCAACTTGAGGCTTTGAGGAAGGAAGCAGCACGGAAGGCAGAGATGATTCAATCTTTTCGGATGGTTTTAGGAGTGGAAGTTCAGGTGCATCCTTCACCACTAGTATCTGAATGATGATCTTCTTTTCTAGTCTGATAGGTTTGGGTGTGTGATTACTGAACTCTTGTTCGTGGGGGCACCATTTTGTAATGTGAATGTATATATTGACTATGGGTTCAAATCATGTGAATGTGAATGTATATATTGACTATGGGTTCAAATCATATTTGTGATGATTCAAGCATATGGCTTGATATGATTTGTGACGAATTGGCCATTTGTGATGAAAACGGATGGGCCGAGAACGGCCACGTGGGACAATAAGAATATGACACGTGGAGCAACGAGAGGACGAAATGTGGGCGAACTGGGAATGGACACGTGGACCAGTCCGGGAAAGACACATGGATAAATATAAAAGCATCACGTGGACCAATGGGGAGAAGGCACGTGGGCTAACCAAAAAATAACACGTGGACAAATCAGAAAGCGACACGTGGACCAATAGTAAAATAACACGTGGACCAAGCGGAATAGGACACGTGGACCAATAGAAAACCAAAACGTGGACCTATTGAAAGACAACGCGTGGACCAATCGGTAGGCGACACGTGGACAGTTGCAGCACGTGCCACGTCTGCGATCGGAATCGATATGTTGACCAATAAGAAATTGACACGTGGATTGCCACGTCATCCTGTCAGCGTGGCGTAGATGCCACGTTGGATGCCTCGGTCACCCTGCCAACGTCGCAGAGTATACGTACGTATATGTATCTTAACTGGCTAACGGAGATAGTCTAACGGCAAATCTAAAAACGTCATAAATCACGACTGACCATGCTCGACTTGTGACGGACCCTAAAAGGTCATAAATCGCGATTTATGATGAAAATTTCGTCACTACAAGCAGTCGGTGACGCGTTAAGAACGTCACTAATCAGCATACCTGTTCTAGTGTTACTTGACCCTCGTCCCACGGTGTACGACACGCGGGCCCGCCGAGCGCTAGGGCACCACACGCGGGCGAACCAAAGCAGTGTCGAAAATTACTTGACCATGGTCCAACGTCGTTGACATGTGGGCCCACGAGAGCCACGTGGCATACACACCGGAGAAAGAAATCAGCAATGAAAAATTGCCGACCGTGGGCCCCACGTGGGCCCGCTTTGTCCTACGTGGTGCGCCACGTGGCAGAACGCGCCAGCAAACAAAATAAGCGATGAAAAATCTGGGGACCCATGGACCCTGTCACGTGGGCACCCTGTCGTTTTGTAGTGCGCTACTACATGGCATTATACGCGGTCAACGAAATTTGTGACGAAAATGGTTTGACCGTGGGTCCTACGAAGCCTGACACGGAGCCCCCACTTGCTGACTGGGATGGCACGTAGGCCAGAAACGTCCATGGGGTTGGGTTTATGACGAAAAATGTGGGCCCCTGTCGTTCTGTACTGCGCTACTACATGGCATTATACGCGGTCAACCGAAATTTGTGACAAAAATGGTTAGACCGTGGGTCTTACATAAGCCTGACATTGAGTCCCCCACTTGCTGACTGGGATGCCACGTAGGCCAGAAACGGATGTGGGGTTGGGTTTATGACGAAAATTGTGGGTCCCCGTTGGTCGCCGTACTCGAAACGGGATTTTAGTGACGAATCGACCACCCAGAACAGTGAACCGGCAACACCGGACAATACTGTTCATCGATTTATACGGATTTTTGTCACAAATAAGGCTTGTTAGTGACGGACCGGGAAAAATGTCATAAAGTTGGCCGAAAACGGGAAAAACACCCAAAATAGTGACGGATCTACAGTAAAATCATCACCAATCAGCAGATCTATACTAGTGAAGATCGGCGTATTCAACCACTCAGCAACTGTGCAGTGGGGTAGCTTCCCATCTGAAAACAACATTGAAGTAGGAGACATATGTGCTTTGAAACTCACATCGGATGGCAAGAATTGAAGGCATCACTTCAGAAGATTGTCAAGAAGACTAACCAGAAGTAGCAGTTCGTTGGTGGTAGTAGTAGTTTATTTTGACCAGGGCTATCAGAAGGATGACAAGCAGTTAAGATTAGTAGTAGTTTATTTTGACCCGGGCTGTCAGCAGGATGAAAAACGGTTAACATTAGTAGTAGTTTATTTTTACCAGGGTTGTCAACATGATGAACAGCTGTTAACATTAGAAGTTATTGCGACAGTAATTGCTAGTCGAGTGAATAACAGTTGGATGCGTCGACATTGGTACTGCTTTTGAGAAAATATCGTATATTTTGCCACAGAATGTTTTTTAGTTCTCGTCATCTATTCGAGATGCAACACTAAAGCCGTCTAGCCCGGTAGAAGATCGGGTGGTATACCCTCTCCGTTAATCCCTTGTTCCACCGGTAATATAATCTGCTGTTGATCCTGTAATATATCCTCCAATTCATCCGGTAGCATACCTTTCTCCGTTCCAAGTAGCTTCGCCTACAAAAAATGCATCAACATGTAGAATGAACAAGCAAATTAGGATCGATCAGAAGATAAAAGGTACGTACATGGCCTGGAGGAACAACATCAAAACACACCAGCGGTAAGCTTTATCGCGGGCCAATGCAAAACTCAGCGGCGGAGGTAAGAGATGCTGTAGATGTGCTGAGCCTGCAAATCCAGATCTACAAGGAAAATCCATGATCGCAAACTAAAATGAATAAAAATGGTGAATACATAAACTGATGTGTGAGGTGCATCTCCTACGGGTAATATATAGTCAACTCAACCTAAACAAGCATGCCCTCTGGCACGAATCATAACCGTAATATCCGGCACCAAATCACGATTTGTTGCCAAAAGTAACAATGATCTCCGTGATCTGCGGCATCAACTCACGATTTGTTTAACAAAGCAACAACAATCACAGTAATATCCGGTACGATAGCATGACAAACAGATCGACAAAGATATTGCGAAGGCTAAGCATGCGAAGGTTCCTTCTCAAATATACATGTCCTAGAAAGTCGAAGGCTAATTGAGGCATGGAGGTCACATCTTCATCAACACGTCACATTGTTGCGTGTTTGTACGTCGAATGTTTCTCATCATATGTTCGACACCTATAATGTCGAAGACTGTTAGGTGCGTGACGTCCGCAATTGAAATTGCAAGCCGCATACGTGCCTGTTTGAATGTCGATGGTTTTGCTCAAAAAGAGGGTGACATACACAAATATTCGCGACCCAACTCTCGACCCAACTCTCAGTACGAAAATCACCAAATCACGATTTGTTACCAAAAGAACAACGATGACCGTAATTTACGGCACCAACAAACGATTTGTTTCACCAAAATAACAATGATAGTCGTAATATCCGGTACCATACCATAACAAGCAGATCGACAAAGATTATACGAAGGTTTCTTCTAAAATCACCATGTCCTAAAATGTCGAAGGCTATTGTTGGCGTCTCTTACGGTCACGCGGGAAACACGCGACCGCGGGGAGACGCCGGGGGTTATGGAATTGTTCACTTGCACTATTTAACCAAATAATCCACAACTAGTAACAAGTACTAGATATGAATTATAAGGTTTGTCATGTTAAATAGAATATCCGCAAGCGGACGGATAACCCGTTGTAGCATTTCACCCGAGAGTATTCCAGGGTATCGTATTTATATTTTCCCAAAGGAAGACATGGTTGACAAGAGTACTTATGTTCATGGTGTTACAAACGATAAGTGATATAACCACATTCCAATGCAGGGGTAAGGTTTAATAATAATAGGGATAGTGTGACACACACGAAGGCATTCCACTCTCTCTAATAAAAGGCGAGAGACAATCCTAAGCAATGCTAAGTTAGACTAGCGAGCTACTACTCCAAAGGTACAACATTCATATAGCGTGCACAACCTCTACCTATCATCTAGCGTCATGCAAGCACAAGCAAGCGTCTAATGCCTAGGCAACATCGGGAGATCCGGCATACGCAAGGTCTGCCTCGCGACTCCGGCCTATTTACGTACTCCTATGCCGTGCCCGAACGTGGAGGGTTCCTTTGGATGGACAGGGCTGTCACTTCCTGCCACCTACCTCTACAAACCGTGGGACACGCACATACCCAAGGGTGGATAGACTACCCCGGCACCATGCCGGCGTTACTAACCACGACTCTAGATCCCTCGAGGCACCCCCAACCCTTCGGATCGACGGGGTGATAAATCTAGAGCACCTTTGCAGGACAATGAGCCCGATGCCTAAACATGAGAACATCTGGCCTAACTAGCATAAACTAGATAAAAGGGATCAAAGCTAGCACTAAGTCATGCATAAGCGTTCGTCGCTCAAGAACGAGCGACGAACGATGAACGATTAAACAAGTTCAAGAATAATCGATGATCGAGTATGAACGAACGAAGAACGAACGATGAACGAGCATGAACGAACAACGAACGATCGTACAAGATCATGATAGAACAAGCAAGCTCATAACAACTATATGAATACTTGTATTCCATAGATTAAATAACAAGTCTTACAAAGAGAGAAAAGGATACAAGAGCGCTACCCAATTCTCCACAAGACTTTGGGAGCAATAGGGCAGCCCACTACTCAGCCTAGCACTACCTAGAATTGCCTCTAGCTCTAGTGTGAGGAGGAGGGAATGATCCTTGTGTATTGTGTGTCTTGGAAGGAGGGGGGGTACCCCTCCTTATATAGTCCTTGAAGGTCGGCAACTTTGAGGCGGTTCCCGAGGTCGGTGGCATTTAATGTAGGGGGAACCGACCTCCAGAGGTCGGTTACAAACCGCCATAGAAAGATGGGCCCAGGGGGCCACCCTGCCAGGTCGGCCGCCCTGGCCTGGGGGGGTCGGCCGACCTGTGCCTGGCCCCTCCTGGGCTGGGCTTTGGCAGGTGGCTCCCCCTCTGGGTCCACTTCTCTGGTCCAGGTGTATTTGGCCTTAGTTGTGTTGGACTTTGACGAGATTTGGCCTTTTGTCTTGGAATTGTATTCCCGCGGCGAACGTTGTTTTGTAGAAGTGTTGATTCGTCGCCTTGGGGCATGAGTTCACCTGGATTTCTCCCTTATTCCACCTGCACACTAAAATCTAGAGGTACATGTGGAACTAGGTTATTCTTTAAATAAAGTGCATGTAAAGAGTGTCCAATCCTTCTTGTTTATTGAGCTAGTTGACGGTCGAAATTGGTCCGTAACGACCATCAACAACTCCCCCAAGCTTACCCCTTGCTCGTCCCGAGCAAGAAGTAGGACTTTAGGTTGTTGATCAGGAGTTGCTACAATGCCTACTTCTCAAAGGTACCAAGTGTATAACAAAGATACTCATCCTTGAGTTGAATAAGTTGGCCAAGGTAACTCACCTTTCCCTTAGTCCTTATGGGGCTTTTGCTTATTACTTCACCTTGGGCGGTTGAGAGAGAGAACGGTGTACGAGCATTTGTTTTCTCATTCCTTGTCTTGCTTTTATTCTCCGGAGGTTTTCAAAAAGATTTTCAAAAAATAAAACCAAGTTCCTCAAGTGATATTCTCGAGTCGCTCAAGTGGTGTTTTCATTCCTCACCAAGGCATGTGTGTTGCCTCATCCTACATCTAATAGGCTTTTTGTGGAGCTCAAGGTAGGATATGAAGAGAGGCATACTTGCATTCATATTTTGCAAAACCAAAAGAGTGGATCCACGGAGATAGCAAGCCATACAATCAAAGATCAAGATGTGCAAGTGTGTATATATGGATGGTGGTGTAAGTGACTACTCCACTTTTTGTTCACCTCTCTTTATTTTGTATTTTGGGCATGGCTATCTTTTCTTCTTTCTTTTTCCATGCTCAAGATGAGAGCAGATAAATTTTCTTTTTCTTTTCATGCTCATCTTCTGCGAGCTTTATCTTCTTTCTTTCTTTTGCATAGCCATGCCTACTTTTGATATTTCAAGAGAGGTGATAAATTGTGAGGAGTGTCTTTATTTTGGTGGATGGTATGACATGTTGCTAACTTCCGGTGTAGAAGTTTAGCATATGAGGTGGAATGTGTACGTGATCTTGATCATGAGAGTATGGAAAGCATCTCACTAGGGTCACACAATTTTGATAAAGCTCAATGAAATGACAAGCAGCATATGTAAGGTTTTTCATTAAGTACTACATATGGCTTTGGTAGGGATTTATCATCACTGAGGAACTTATAAATTTTTGTGATTTTCGAAAACAAAAAGGCTCCGGAGTTTTCAAGCTTAACTTGGAACAAGATTGCATCAACTCTTTTTACCATATCATCTCTCACAACAACTTAGGTTCAGTGCAAGCGTATGCTACCCACAAGTTTCAGGTTCTAAGCAAATATTTTTCAGCCAACAAACTCAAAACTTGGAGAGTACTAAGTTATAAACTAGGCACAAGAGAGAAATACGGCAGAGCAACTATTCATCATCTCAACATAGAAGGAAAAGAAACATTTTTACAGCACATAAAAAGAAGCTACACTAACTATTTTTGTTCTTTTTAGTTTTGTTATTTTTATTTTGTTTTTCATATGAGAAGCAAGAACAAGCAAAAACGAAAGGAAAAGGATACAAGTTGCGATACATGATACCTTAGCGGGGGGCATGGTGTCTCCCCCCCCAAGCTTGTTCTTGCTCATGGGTTTGGTGGATTGAACCCCATGTGGCGAAAGTAAGCCGAAAGATCGGCTTGTCCCCGCTCCGTCATGTTGGTGAGGTT
Organism: Eragrostis curvula; assembly: GCA_007726485.1. Lineage (NCBI taxonomy): Eukaryota > Viridiplantae > Streptophyta > Magnoliopsida > Poales > Poaceae > Eragrostis > Eragrostis curvula. The sequence continues at coordinate 30,535,096 of CM017441.1, read as the reverse complement.
GGTGAGCTGGGTGTCGGTGCGTTCTTGCCACTGATGGGTTTGTAGGATGTGTTGATTCAGCGCGTATTGAGTGTCTTCCGCCGTGGTCTCGAGCCTTCCCATTTGCTTGGAGAGGTTGTTCATTGCTTGCTCAAGGTGGAAACCTTGAGTCGCACCAGAGTCGGAGGAGTGTTCCTCCCATTGTTGTTGCGGAGTGAACATCCTTGGGTCATGTCCCGAGGTTTGCCACGCCGAGCCCCCGGCCATGTGTGGTGGCGGGGCTGAGTATACACCGGGAAAATACCCGGTGTGACCATACCCCGGGCCGCCATGAGCCATGGGCTGCGGTGTGGGTGCCTCGGAACTTGATGGCTGCTCCGACCTGCGCGTCCTCCTGCGAGAAGAAATACTCCTGCGCGCACTCTCCATTTCTTGGAGCTCAATGGTTAGATTTTTGCAAGTATACAAGCGAAGATCCGGGTTAGGTAACCGAAACTCGTTTGTATACCCGACAAAATAAAATATGAGGGAATCATTTGGACCACGCTTAAGTGTATGACCGCGAATAAGATAATCTTTGTTTATGAGCATGCGAGGAGTATCAATATATTCAACATTAGCATCATGCAAAGCACCTACTCCTGCAGCGATACGTGTAATCAATGAAGTGCACTCGATAGGTCCTATCATCCCAAAATTATCTAGCCATTGGTGAATCATGTATTGCACAGGAGAAATCTTAATTTTCTCAACCATAGCATAAAGAATTTTCATTTCATCCTCGCGCACAACTCTAATATCACTCCTAGGAAAAAGAGTGATGCCAATCCACATGTGCAAAAAGCGCAAAGTAGGGTGATGGATGTGATTAGTTCTAGGCTGCACACAAGTTGAAAAACCCGTAATCCTTTCCCAAAATGCAAGCTTTGAAAAATCAGGAAGGGCATTATCAATATCAACATTGCAGCGAGTATTAAAGCCGAGTATCATGCTAAGGTCCTTCCATTTCAAACGGTATTCTTCCCGGAAAAACCGAAAAGTAATACCTTCATCTACTACTCGTAGGGTGCATAAAAACTGAAGTGTAAGCAAGCGGGAACCCGGCTCATGTACACTAGCAAAATCTTTCCACCCTATAGCTTTGAATACTCGAGAAAATTCAGCATCCATACCTGTTTGTTGCAGCAGCTCCGTGTCAAATGCTCGCGTAGGAGCAAAGATACGGTTTTGAAGAAGTGCGTAGGCATTTGTCTCTTGCTCGCCCACCAAGTCGAGGTCGGTGTCGGCGAGGAGATGATGCTCGTTGTTGCTCTCTTCTTCGGCTGCATGTGGTGGACTTGGCGGTGGTTCGACCACGGGGCGCGCGCGCGTGCTTCGGCGTGAAGAGCTTGGACTTGAGCTTGAGCTTAGGGACTTCTTCAGCGATCCGTACAGCCGCTTCGCTCCCGACATGGCTGCAGCGAGGAGAGCAAGAACACAAGAACAAAAACTCCGAACGGGTTATGTTAGGGAAAATTGAATCGGCGAAACCGTCGGTTGTTCTTGTGAGCAAGAAAATCGCAACTCGGGAAAATCGAGCAAACAAAACTGAAAATTAAACCAAGAGAGAAATATTTTTGCAGAATTTTGAGGCAAGAACTCAAGTGAGCACAATGGAAAACTTGAGAGCAATGGAGTGAAGTGAGTTGAGGAGTGAAATGAGTGTGTGTGAGGGGGAGAGAGCCTCTGGCCGGCCACTCCTAACTTATAGCACGAAATGTAGCCGTTTTTGAACGTTGGAGGGGGAATATGACCGTTGGGAAAAGATGGGGGGCAGTAGTGGCTGCCACAGGTCGGCCGACCTGGCAAATGGGGGTCGGCCGACCCCCTGTGGGGCCCACTTGCTCCCCCTCTTGGCCCATAGCCTCCAACGGTCATATAGTTCATGACCTTGGCTGCTATGTCCAGTAAATCCTCGGAAATATTGCTCAGAAAGATTTCCAAATAAAATCATGCCTCGAAATTCAAATGGTTTTCGGAAAAATTGAAACTAGAAGAGAGAAAGTGTCGGAAAAATCCCAACATGTGGAAAATTTATTGTAGTGGTACAGAGGTACTCCAAAACCTTGCACAAAAGAGTGAAAAAGTTTTGAAGAACCAAATATTTTTGGAGATTAATTTTTGTATGCATGGCGAGATGAAAATTCAAATATGCTGGCGGAAAAATTCAAACGATTGAAATAAGAATTCTTGTGGTGAAATAAAATATGCAAGGTGATTTTAAAGTTTTTAAATGCAAGTGGTGGGTTTGAAAAGGAAAAATCAAAAAGGAATCAAAAGAAATGATAATGCCGATTATCCTGTCGGCCAGGGCTTCGCCGTTTTAAGTCCGGCGAGCAAGGACTTCTCCATGCGTTTCATTCTTGAGGTGCCGGTCCCGTCCTTGGAGAAGAGGATGAAGATGGCTGCACCTTCTTTACTTGCCACATTTGTTTGATCTTGGGTTGTGTTGGTGGCTTCTCAATTTGAGGGGTCGATTTCTTGACCCATAACCCCGGCCTTGTTGTTGCGGGCTTCTTGGGTTGGTACCATGACGGGTTCTCACGTTTGTCAATTTGCTTCCAAAGAGCAATGAGACTATCCGTCTTTCTCGGGGTCACTTCAACTTCTTTGATGTTTGAGGGGTTTGGCCCATACTTGATCTTGATCATCGAGCATTGTTCTTTTCGGGGTTGAAACTCGAACTTTTCCTCCTTCCCATTGATGTAGAGGCGGATTTCTCCAGCCCCAACATCAATTTGAGCCTTCGCGGTGCTAAGGAAGGGACGTCCCAAGATGAGGGGCGTCTCTTTATCAATGTCCATTTCCAGCACCACGAAGTCCACCGGAATGAAGTTACCACGGATTTTCACCGGAATGTCTTCGGCTATTCCCGCGGGGTAGCGGACTGATGAGTCCGCTAGTTGTAGCCTCATTGGTGTAGGAGTTAACTCCGTGTAGCTCAATCGATCGAAGACTTCTTTGGGCATAACGCTGACGCTTGCCCCAAGATCGCATAAGGCGTGTTCGAAGTGATGTGCCCCAATGGAGCATGATATGGTGGGGCAACCAGGGTCCTTCTTCTTTTCTGGAAGCCGATTGAGTATAGCCGCGCTACACTCTTCGGTGAGCTTGACCATCTCTGTCTTGGGCAGTGGTCGCTTGTTATTGAGGATGTCTTTGAGGTAACGTGCATATGTGGGTACTTGTACCATGTCCATCAAAGGCACGTTGACATGAATCTTTTGGATGACTTCCACAAAACGATCAAATTGTTCATCCACCTTCGGCTTCTTATTTCTGTGTGGGAATGGCATGAAACTAGTGTCTTGGAATTCTAGTGCCTCTTTCCCAGTGGTTGCCTTTGGTTCATCATTCTTTTTCTGGATGGTAGAAGGGTCTTCTTCTTCTTGTTCAACCCTGTCCTTGTTACCTGCATGGTTAGGATATGGCGGGTCCCGAGTGGATTTTCCTCCCCTCGTGGTAACCGCATTAACATTTTCTAAAGAAGACTCGGGTTGCCCCGGGATCTTCCCAGAATTAGAGGTAGGAACAAGAGCAGCAAGCTGAGCAAGTTGGGTTTCTATCATTTTGTTAAAACTCAGCTGATTTTTGAAAGCGGAAGAAAAACCTTCTAGCTGTGAATTTAAATTTTCTAAAACTTTATCGTTGGCAGCAAGCTTTTTGTTGATTGATTCATTAATTTTAGCTTGGCCAAGAACCAAATCTTTCAAAGAGGGCTGATTATTGTAAAAACCAGGAAAATTGTTACCTCTATTTTGATTTTGATTATATCCTTGACCTCCGTTTGGACGATACCCGTTGTTGTTGTTTATGTAGAACGCATCTTCTTGGGTGTGGGGGCAATTCTTCCCCATATGGCCTGTATCCCCGCATTCCTCACACGTCATGTGTGAGTCCAATGCACGAACACTACCACTTGAAGTGTGTTCATCCAAACGCTTCATGAGAAGGTCAAGTTTGGCGGACAACATGTCCACTTCCTTGACAGGGTGGATGCCTTTTGAGCGTGATTGGAGTCGATCATCGCTCCACCCTTGATTGGAGACCATCTTCTCTATAAGATCTTTTGCTTGAGTAACGGTTTTGGAGAAGAAGGCTCCTCCAGCAGCGGCATCCATATGTCCACGGGCTGTTGGTGTTAACCCGTTGTAAAAGTGTTGAAGAATGAGCCATTCTTCCATCCCATGGTGTGGGCAGGCTGATGTGTATTCTTGGAGCCTTTCCCATGCCTCGGGTATGGATTCATTTGTTGCTTGCTGGAAGCTTGCAATTCTTCCACGAAGAGCATTGGTTTTGCCCATCGGGAAGAACTTAGCGAGGAACGCCGTAGAACATTTGTCCCAAGTGTCAATATTGGCGCGGTTTGCATAGAACCATTGTTTCGCTTTCCCAAGGAGGGAGAGCGGAAACAAACGGAGCTTGATGGCATCTTGATTGCCTTCTCCCGTGCCTGACGTGTTGCATATTTCCAGGAACTGTTGGAGATGAGAGTTGGCGTCCTCGGAAGCCTTCCCACAAAAGGGTATGGCTTGCACCATCGTGATGAGGCTGGACCTTATGTTAAGTCCGGCGTCACCAACGTCGACGTTGGGTCCAATGGGCACATTGGCGACGGTGGGCGCGGAGTATTCACGAAGGGTCTTTTCAGCCATGACGTTTGACGTAGATGGTGCGGAAGATGCGGGTTCGCTTGTCGAGAGTACTTGAGGGGAGACGACGACGCGGTGTCGAGTCTTCCTCACAAGTGACTCGGGATTATCAACGAAGTTTTTCGGCAAGTCGAATCCACGCATACACTATCCTGTTTTCACATCAAAGAGAAAACAGATCAAGGTTAGCCTGCATGGGCAATGGTTAAACCACATCAAGTGTAATCATGAACAATCATTGTATTCTTGTTAACCAATGTCTTCCCCGGCAACGGCGCCAGAAATGCTTGTTGGCGTCTCTTACGGTCACGCGGGAAACACGCGACCGCGGGGAGACGCCGGGGGTTATGGAATTGTTCACTTGCACTATTTAACCAAATAATCCACAACTAGTAACAAGTACTAGATATGAATTATAAGGTTTGTCATGTTAAATAGAATATCCGCAAGCGGACGGATAACCCGTTGTAGCATTTCACCCGAGAGTATTCCAGGGTATCGTATTTATATTTTCCCAAAGGAAGACATGGTTGACAAGAGTACTTATGTTCATGGTGTTACAAACGATAAGTGATATAACCACATTCCAATGCAGGGGTAAGGTTTAATAATAATAGGGATAGTGTGACACACACGAAGGCATTCCACTCTCTCTAATAAAAGGCGAGAGACAATCATAAGCAATGCTAAGTTAGACTAGCGAGCTACTACTCCAAAGGTACAACATTCATATAGCGTGCACAACCTCTACCTATCATCTAGCGTCATGCAAGCACAAGCAAGCGTCTAATGCCTAGGCAACATCGGGAGATCCGGCATACGCAAGGTCTGCCTCGCGACTCCGGCCTATTTACGTACTCCTATGCCGTGCCCGAACGTGGAGGGTTCCTTTGGATGGACAGGGCTGTCACTTCCTGCCACCTACCTCTACAAACCGTGGGACACGCACATACCCAAGGGTGGATAGACTACCCCGGCACCATGCCGGCGTTACTAACCACGACTCTAGATCCCTCGAGGCACCCCAAACCCTTCGGATCGACGGGGTGATAAATCTAGAGCACCTTTGCAGGACAATGAGCCCGATGCCTAAACATGAGAACATCTGGCCTAACTAGCATAAACTAGATAAAAGGGATCAAAGCTAGCACTAAGTCATGCATAAGCGTTCGTCGCTCAAGAACGAGCGACGAACAATGAACGATTAAACAAGTTCAAGAATAATCGATGATCGAGTATGAACGAACGAAGAACGAACGATGAACGAGCATGAACGAACAACGAACGATCGTACAAGATCATGATAGAGCAAGCAAGCTCATAACAACTATATGAATACTTGTATTCCATAGATTAAATAACAAGTCTTACAAAGAGAGAAAAGGATACAAGAGCGCTACCCAATTCTCCACAAGACTTTGGGAGCAATAGGGCAGCCCACTACTCAGCCTAGCACTACCTAGAATTGCCTCTAGCTCTAGTGTGAGGAGGAGGGAATGATCCTTGTGTATTGTGTGTCTTGGAAGGAGGGGGGGTACCCCTCCTTATATAGTCCTTGAAGGTCGGCAACTTTGAGGCGGTTCCCGAGGTCGGTGGCATTTAATGTAGGGGGAACCGACCTCCAGAGGTCGGTTACAAACCTCCATAGAAAGATGGGCCCAGGGGGCCACCCTGCCAGGTCGGCCGACCTGGCCAGGGGGGGTCGGCCGACCTGTGCCTGGCCCCTCCTGGGCTGGGCTTTGGCAGGTGGCTCCCCCTCTGGGTCCACTTCTCTGGTCCAGGTGTATTTGGCCTTAGTTGTGTTGGACTTTGACAAGATTTGGCCTTTTGTCTTGGAATTGTATTCCCGCGGCGAACGTTGTTTTGTAGAAGTGTTGATTCGTCGCCTTGGGGCATGAGTTCACCTGGATTTCTCCCTTATTCCACCTGCACACTAAAATCTAGAGGTACATGTGGAACTAGGTTATTCTTTAAATAAAGTGCATGTAAAGAGTGTCCAATCCTTCTTGTTTATTGAGCTAGTTGACGGTCGAAATTGGTCCGTAACGACCGTCAACAGCTATTAGAAGCATGGCGGCCACATCTGCAGTAGCATTGGTGCGTGTTTGTACGAGGAATGTTCGTCTTCTCAAATCTTCAAGACCTGATAATATAATGTCAAATCTTTTAAGTGGCGTACGCATTTGAACTTGCATGCCGCATCGATGCATACACAAATTTTTGTGACCCAACTATCAGAATGTAAAATACACAAATTTCCCTGACACAAAATATCGGAACATAAAATACACAGTTTTGATGTAACCATCAATCTCGCCTAACCAACAGTCGACCCCACAATGGCATCCCTCAGCGATATGCCATCACGAACAATATTATTCCACGCACGCATCAATTCAACCTCCGATTCGCACTCCGACGTTGTAATGGCATCGCTCCGCAATCTAGCTTCACGACAATTCAACCTCCAGATTCGCTCTTCGATCCTGTCTGCTTCATTGTTCTTATTCTGATCATAAAAATACCGAATATCAGTAATCACAATACAGAGATTCATCATCGAAAATCGTCGAAGAACATACCGGCGAAGGTGGGGTCCACCCAAATACGTCGTCTTCCATAGGTGTAGCACGTATGGCCCTCGTCGCTTCTCTCCCCATTCGCCTGCTTCGTGATGGCCAATTGCTATCTCTGATCCTTCTAGCATCCATCTGAGCATGCAACAGAATTCTTGGCTCCAAAAATTCTACAGAAAATACGGTGTGTTCCATCTTCATAAGCACAAATCGATAAACAAACCTACCAAATATAAGTTTCAAGAGAACATACCAAGCATGTCATTGTAGTCATAGCTGATACCAAGTCTATCACACGTGGCCATTGCAGCCTTTGACATACGGTACTTCTCCCAGCGAATGCGATTTTGCTCTGGCCGAACATCATCTGGTACGTTACGCCTCTTCATCATCCTAGCTTCCTTTTCCGCCCTTTTGGTTTCTTCGTCCTGCTCGTCAGTAGGTTCGACGGAATAAGGAAATAGCCAGGCTTAATTAATCAACAAGAACAAACCAGACAAGGACGAATACCTTCGTGTTATCAATGTCGACCATAGATCCTGTACCCTGACCTAGAATGTTGTCGCCCGACCGATTTGTAGCTTCCGCATCCCGATCGGAGGTTTCCGTTCGGATGTCGACCATAGATCCTGTACCCTGACCTAGAATGTTGTCGCCCAACTAATTTGTAGCTTCCGCATCCTGATCGGAGGTTTCGGTTCGGAGATTCATTCACGCTCGCGTGGCTGACTTGGGGAGATCGAGGAACACTTGGGTGAGGGGAGACCGATTTTCAGGAGATGGAGGTCCTCAGGAGGAAGAGCGCCGAATTAGGGAGAATGGTGCCTTATACCCTGTGTTTTAACATGCCTGTTGAGCCTTTAGGGTTTACACACCAACGACGAAATAAACGCGGAGCGTCGGATCAACAACGAAAGGCGGATGCGTGACAACAGCTGCGTGCGGAGGGAGAGATACACACGAACGAAAAAATAAACGCGGAGCGTCGGATCAACAACGAAAGGCGGATGCGCGACAGCCGTTGCATGCGGAAGGAGAGATACACACCAACGACGAAATACACAGCAACGACGAAATGAACGCGGAGCGTCGGATCAACAATGAAAGGCGCACGCGCGATAGCACTTGTACCCACCAAACGACTGCTCGACACCAACTACGAAACGATCCTGGTTCGTCGGATCATGAACCAAAGGCAGATCAGAGTCCGAATACGCGAGGGCAGTCGCGTGCGGAGGTGCGGGGGGTCTATCACATACCAACGACGAAACGAACGTCCGTCCTACGATGCAAAACGGACGTCGATGCAGCACGTGGAATCGAAGGCGGCGCGGTATCGAAGGCGGTCCTTAATCGCTGACCCCACCATCGCACAGGGGGCCCACCTTGCTGGGGTGTGCTGACGACGGGATGTCTTTTATTATGTAGTAGAGATTAAAGACTTGTATTTATCAATCCATAAATTATCAGTTCATACGGATGGGTTGCATTATTCTCCGGGCAAGGTCGCTGACAAACGCTACACTCATTGAATATAGGTCCGGACTGTAACAAAAATAGAGGAAAGTAGCTCGGCCGGTTTGGACGTTGCACGTGTTGAGAGGGATTGCAGATTCAAATCCTGTCCGGGGCTCATAAATATCTTTTTTTGTAACTTCTCTCTCTAACCGTGCCCTACTTTTTTTTTTAGAGAGACGTTTTTTATGGAGCAATTGTGTTATTACCTTCATTTTGAATTCTAATTCTGATTTTATCTTTATTTTTATAACTTTGTGATTTTACTTTTAGTTTTTCAATATGAAGCCAGAGTTTACCTTTAGTAGGGATAAAATCAAGGGCAAACTCTGGCTTCAGGTTGAAAAGTAAGGGTAAAATTACAAAGTCAAAAAAGTAAAGGCAAAATCAAAATTAAAGTTCAGAATATAGGTAAAAATACAATTGTCCCTTTATTTTTTGAGAGAGACCCTAACCGCGCGTTGCTTGAAGCCGGCGTGTAGAGCGGCCCAAGACCTGGAAAGGTGGACGCGCGGCCGACATCATTTTACCGCAGGAACTAGGCAATCAACCAACCAATGAAGCAGCGAGCGTGGGATATGGGCAAGCGCATGGCAGCAGTTATGCTCAATAAAGAGTTTGATTCCCATCAAAAAAAAGTTATGTCTTTTTTTTTTCCCGCGTGCACAGCCGGAAGAACGTGTTCCATTTTTTGTCACTGGCTGCCCACTGCTGGCCTGAGAAGACCGGTTCTATGCAACCTGAACAATGCCCCCACAAAAGGTCAGTGAACTCATTGATACAACTGCATCCTGGGACAAGGAAAAGCTACAAGATTGTTTTTGAGAAAATTCCCTGTATGGCCTCCAAAAAAATGAAGCTTCCTCCTATGGCCTTCTCAAGGTTGAACTTCCTTCTGCGGCCTAACATGAAATTTTTCTTCCCTCCAAGGCCTTCTGTAACTTCTTCCGTCAAAAATCCCTTCCCAGCAACTCGAATTGTCGATTATACCCTCAGGCCCTCTCGTTCTCTTCTCTCCATCGCGACCAAGGAAAAAACAATTCGAAAAAAAAAATCAAACAGAGTCGCGACATGGCGGAGGGAGCCACCGGCGGCATCGGGGCGGCAGGCGCAGGCCCGGGCATGCCCGCGCCCCCTCGACGGCGGTCGCCGCGGGCGCGGCCATCTCCAGCCTCGCCGCGCCCGCAGCCTTCAGCAGCTGGGCAGGGGTCGCCCGGGATGCGACCCGCGGCCACATCGCCGCGCCCGCCAGATGCGGCGTCGCCGGCGCGGCCACGACGGGGGTCGCCGCGGGCGCAGCCACCTCGGACTTTGCCGCGCCCTCGGCCTTCGGCAACTGGGCAGGGCTCGCCCGGGATGCGACCCGCGCCCACCTCGCCGCGCGCATGGATTTTTCATGAACCCACCTTTATTGAAAGCCGTAGCTGGTAGGCCTAAAACCGAAAGGTTTAAAGGCAGTGGTGACAATAAAAGGAGAAAAGGCCAGCACCAGTGCCCTATTTGCTTGGGCTACGGACATCACTGGCATAATTGCAAGAAGGGAAGCCCGGAGGATATTGCTGCTATGAAAGCTATCAAGTAATAATCTTTCTAGTTTTACTTTACTTTCTATGTTTGTTTAATGAAAACAACTAACTTCCTCATTCTTATTTGTAGAGGAACACCAAAGAAGAAGGGAAAGAAAGCCAATTCTGCTCAAAGTTCCATTTTGCCTTTGGAGGAAGATGCACCAGCAGCATCCAAGTCTTTTCCACCAAGGTTTGCAGTTTCTAACTTCCTCTCATGTTTATTCACACTTGTGTTGGATTCTTAGTTCCTACTTTCTCATGTAGTCAAACATTGGAAATAACAACTAACAACAAGAGGAAACATGCCGAGTCTACTCCTGAACCATGTCAAAGGTAATTCAAATTAGTCCTATTTCTGTTGCTGTTTTGAGTAACCTTGCTGAGACTTTCGAATGAAAACTAATACACCACTTCCATTATTTACAGCCGGTCTTTGGAGGTTTCGAGTAAGAAAAAAGGACAACATACTAGCAGCAACTCTGGAGCATCAAAAAGGTCAAGAAGTGGCTCAAATCAGCCTGAGCCTCTTTCCATTGACCTTCCATTACGCATAGAGCAACCTGTGAAGGGCAAGCAACCAAAAAAGGCCAAACCAACAAAGAAGAAAGAGGTTCCCCTCAAGGCAGCAAACAATCCAAAAGTCCCACTTGAGAGCCTCTCAATGTGTACAAGAAGCAAAAGAGCTCCTGCTAGCCCGGCAATGAGCACAAGAAGCAAAACAAGACTCAGCATCTAAATTCTATCATGATTTAATCCTCCTATGTATGCGGCTATGCGTGTATCCCTCAATGTTGTATGTGTGCGTACCGTACTTATTTGTGAACTTATGCACTTGTACGCGTACCGTATTTATTTGTGAACTTATGCACTTGTGAAAACTTTGTATGTGGTTGTATGCGGCTATGATGATTTTTTTTTGGTCCAAACAAGCCATGATATACAATTCTTTGTCCGATAACAAGCCATGATATACAATTTCGAAATAAAATACAGTTGTAAAATAATACACTTTTTCACACAATTTATTTGAATATAAATGAAGCCCATTTCAAATGAGGGGTAAAATGGTACTTTCAACCTCTATTTAACGCCGTTAAGTCTCAAAACTAACGGAAGGGCCATGGAAGGAACTCTACACTACAAGAAATCTGGTGATCAATGACATTTGAAAATCGTCATAGATAGAAGAAAAAGCGTCATAAAACAGCATCCGTGACGAAACAATGATTCGTCATGTATCTCGCGTCATAGATTAACCAGGTGACGTTTCTTAATTTTCGTCACAGATCACTATCCATCCGTGACATTTCTTTCTCGTCACAGAATGGCCCAAGCCCAGGCCCAGCCCATACCTTAGTGACGAAATGAATTGCACATAATCGTCACAATCTAATCATGCCCTCTTTGTATCATTAATCATGCCAGGTTCACTCAGACCAAATATACAATTGCATTCCAGAACAAGCGTAAGATACGAAGCCATTATTCTCATTTCAACCCATTATATAATGTCAATGTACACAACAGATTCTTTTTCAGTATCACACAACTCGCAATAATACACCATGGCAATTCGACTAATCTAGTAATGGAAACTAGCAACATCAGGCTTCTGGTGCCGTGCTCCTCAGTCCCTCATCTTCCTCCTTGCTGCACTCAGGATCACTCCATACCTGGACACCTCCGTAGGAATTAAGCTAAAGAACACCTCTTGCAGTCCGTAGCACAGCAGCAGACAAAGATTAAGGTAAAGACCCCATTTGAGACTCAGCTTGTGCAGTTAGTAGCGAACCCTTTTCATCTCCAATGATCTGAAGCATCAGTTGACAAGTATACCAGAAATTAGCATCAAAACACCACTGAAATTCTGCTAGTAGGATGAACATGTCTAGAAGAATAAATAGCACAGCATAGGACATCATCTACAAAGCTGCAGTTATCAGTTTATCAACACATGCCCATCTGCATAAAGAATTACCATTAGAAAAATGAAATCTGAGCACTGACAAACCACTCATATTCAGAGACATACCACAAATAATACGAGCTATCTAATCCTCTTTCTGATATCAGACAAGTGATGTTCACTCCACATTCAAATAAACACAACAAACGATTATAGTTTTCAGGTACCTAACAATTGCATCTGAACTAGTACTACTTCTGCACGCAGACAGTTATATTCTTTTCACTTCAAAAATTGCAGGCTTGTCGTCTTGTACTGAAAACACAAATCAATTCAGTTTCTAGAATGTTACTGCTACTGCATCTACGCATGCACACAAAATAAGAAAAAACAGGGGAAGCAGGGGCTTATATCGCGGGGATCTTCCTGGCCTCCTCCTCCTGGTATGCGCCCTCGATCTGATTTTGCCGCGGAAAAAAAGGAACCAATCAGTCGTCAGCGACCACAACGATTGAGAGCAGGAGGGAACAAGATTACAATGAAAAGCTTCACCACGTGCGCACCTGTTAAGCCGACGTCACGGTGCCAAAGAGAAACCAGGGCAGGAACGCTCGGCTGACTGCACGGGCGGCCGGGGAGAGCGCGGACACGGAGGCGCCGCTGCGCGCGACGGGGAGGGCGAGGCCGGTAGGCCGTAGATCTGACGACGTCCAGGGTTCACGACGACCTTGATGGGGAGCGGGAGGCCGGGCGCGGGAGACACGGAGGAGATCGATCTGCCGGACACCCTTGCGCCGAGCGCTCCTACGTCGAGCGCCGCCACGAGAGGAGCCGCGCTGGTTCCCTCCGCTGGCTGTGCGGCGAGTGAGGACTGAGGAGAGGGCTGGCGGCGGCTAGGGAGAAAGGGAGGAGATAAAGCTGAGTGTTAGGGTTCCGGATAAACTAGGCTTTGGGCCAAAATGGCCGGCCCGTTCGTTTCTCGTGGCTGTGACAGGGCCATGACGAAATCTATCTAAACCCTTAAAGAACTAGTTGGGACGAAAATAATTTTTACCTGCCACATTGTACCCAACCCAGTATCAACCGTTGATCTAAAATTGACCCAAATTAAATACCGTACGATCTTGCCGTATTTGAATCCCGCCGTCGGGCCCACCACCATTGCGTGACGCAATGTCATGGGCAAGCCAAAATCGATGACGCCTGGTAATTTTTTTCACAAATCGGAATTTCCTACCCGCCCGCAATACCAGAGGTCGCTCATGTTCTTGCCTTCCATCCCGGGAGCGATCAAATGATGGAAATGTCTTTCCATCCCGGGAGCGAGGGACCGGAAGCTCGCGGAGATCTTGCCTTCCATCCCGGGAGCGGTTTCTTCGACGGCGCGGCTGAAGGACATCGGCGGCGCAGCTCCAACCCGAGCCCGACCTCCCCTCCCTCGTTACGGCGGCGACGCAGCTCTTCCCCAAGCAGAAGACGGCGGCGGCTAGCGGGATCCCCGACACGCGCGACTGAAGGACGGCGGCGGCGCAGCTCCTACCCGAGCCCGACCTCCCCGTCCTCGATCCGCGCGCGACGCAGCTCTTCCCCAAGCACAAGACGGCGGCGGCTCGGGGGATCCCCGACACGCGAGACTGAAGGACGGCGGCGGCGCAGCTCCTACCCGAGCCCGACCTCCCCTCCCTCGATCCGCGCGCGACGCAGCTCTTCCCCAAGCACAAGACGGCGGCGGCTCGGGGGATCCCCGACACGCGAGACTGAAGGACGGCGGCGGCGCAGCTCCAACCCGAGACCGACCTCCCCTCCCTCGATCCGCGCGCGACGCAGCTCTTCCCCAAGCCTCGATTCGAAGCAGAAGACGGCGGCGGCTCGCGGCTCGGCAATACAATTGATACGATGCGTAAGAAATCTGGTGACAATCGAGCAGGTACATATCCTGACAACTTTGTGATGTAAAATTCAGACTGTAAAATTCGGACTGTAAAATTCAGACTGTAAATTTCGGACTGTAAAATTCAGACTTTAAAATTCGGACTGTAAAATTCAGACTGTAAAATTCAGACTAGAAAATAGCAATCTGAGTTTTGAATTTTTACTCACTTCATTTACTAAATTTTTTGGTTAATTTAGTTATATGGAAATACAATCGTTGGGGTTGGCTTGGTTGACACTGGTATATAGTCTATATATCCTGACAACGTTACGTACTTTAATAATCCTCAACGTCAGTTGATTTCGTTCATATTTTATCTCATCCGTCTTGTTTGTATTTTTAATCCTGTCCAGAGGAGCAACGCGCACTGAGTAGAGAACGTTCCAAGCGTTACCGTGAGCGCCAAAAGGCCGCCAAGGAACTTGGTGATAAAGTCGCAGGTATGTTTCAGCTGAAGAATGCAATTTGCGCGTATTTGTGAATGACCCACGGATATTAGCCAATTAGGTTCCATATTTGATCCAGGTGGCAAGGAAAATGAGCGGATGGAGGACTTTAACACGCAATCGGGTACCTGTCAAACCAACCAGGGGACATTGAAACGCCGTATGGAACTTCTACATCACAAAGTTGATAGTGCTCTATAATTTTACAGTCTGAATTTTACAGTCTGAAATGTGGGGTGAATATTTTTTTCTGTATAGGTTTTGGAGAAGATATAACATTGCAAGTTGCAAATGATGCGATGCTCACCGCAAATACGTCAACAAAAATAAATAGAGGTGACAACATTAAGGTTATTGTGACGTGTTAAACTCAGGTCTCAAGTATTATCAGTTTTCATGGTTCTTTGTTGTCTCTTGTTAAATTCTGACTAGGTGGAGTTCTTAGCCCGGCTTTCATAAATACCCAAAGATCGACGCCCGTCTCACTCCGTATAGGTGCGTTCGTCATGATCTTCACATATAATGCTTGTAGAAATGTTCAGAATGACCCACGGATATTAGCCAATTAGGTTCCATATTTGATCCAGGTGGCAAGGAAAATGAGCGGATGGAGGACTTTAACACGCAATCGGGTACCTGTCAAACCAACCAGGGGACATTGAAACGCCGTATGGAACTTCTACATCACAAAGTTGATGATAGTGCTCTATAATTTTACAGTCTGAATTTTACAGTCTGAAATGTGGAGTGAATATTTTTTTCTGTATAGGTTTTGGAGAAGATATAACATTGCAAGTTGCAAATGATGCGATGCTCACCGCAAATACGTCAACAAAAATAAATAGAGGTGACAACATTAAGGTTATTGTGACGTGTTAAACTCAGGTCTCAAGTATTATCAGTTTTCATGGTTCTTTGTTGTCTCTTGTTAAATTCTGACTAGGTGGAGTTCTTAGCCCGGCTTTCATAAATACCCAAAGATCGACGCCCGTCTCACTCCGTATAGGTGCGTTCGTCATGATCTTCACATATAATGCTTGTAGAAATGTTCAGTACCCTTCACATATAGTGCTTGTAGAAATGTTCACTACCTTTCACCTATAATGCTTGCAGACACGACTCCATTATCTGCTATTACAAACAAAGACCTGAGTGTATTTACCAATGTTGAACCTGCCTCAAGGAATATTCAAAGTTACAATGTGGTCTCAAACCCTACAGGTGCAGCAACTTGTTATTATGCCTCAAGGAATAATGGGCACAGTTTTGAAAATATGGTCTCAAACTTAAAAAATATTCAAACTGACTTTCTGTATTTTTTTCAGGTGTTTCAGTAGTGACTGGAGCTGGTGGAGCCACACCGTCTTTCTGTATTTTCAAACTGACTTTGCTGTCTTGCGTTCATGCATATGTGGTTTTGCCCCTATGTACTAATTAGTTTTTTATATTCCTAATGTTGATATAGGCTGTAAACAAAATGAGAGTTCCATGGACGAACCCGAAACCTGCAGTGTTTCAATATTGGGAGATTCTGATCTCGCTGCTGTTGATGGTGACGACGAAAGCTGGCTTCATAGGAACACCGGCTGGGAATCACAAGTAGCTGTTAGAGTACCTAATTCCAATGTAATTGAATGTGTTACTGCTGGCTGCGATGAAACTGACGAACTCCAACGGAAAAAGTGGCGTGAAAGTACTCAACGATATCGGAAGCGTAAAGCTGAAGCCTCAACTCAAGGCAAGGATACACACAACTTGAAATTATAAACTGTTCTTTTCGATAAATTGTGCTGCAGCTCATACTATTTATGGTTTGTTACTGCAGAAACATCTACCCCGGAGGAAGTGATAAGAGCCCGATGGCGCGGTGGCAGCCAACGATACCGAAAGCATCAAAAGGATACGTCCGGTATCGCTTTTAACGATAAGAACATCGGATTCCAGCAGCAATATCGAATTCGTAATTCGACGCAGCCAAGTGGTACGTTACTGAATGGAAATTGGAGAATACCGTTGAACAGTTGAAATTAATAATGAAATGTTGAAACAATAAAAACTGTCTATATTGCTGACAGCTGGTCCGTCTGGAAAGATCAATCCTTCATTGTGTAAGGGCGAGCAGTCTCGTGCTGACGATGGCGTATATGATTCTGGTATTTGGGATCCGGATGCGTTAGAACAACCTGGATTTGGTAATTAAAAAGTATTTTCCTTTGCAAGTTTGAAATAAAAAGAAGAAGCATAACTTGACCCACTTTTTTTGTATATGACCCAGATGAGGAGAATTTGGAGACTCATAAGCCGATATATAACGACATCGATGAAATCTTTGATGATGAAGAAGGACGGGTTTTCACGCGACCTGGTATGCAAAGTGCCTTCGATTTAAATTTGACGTATTTGTCTCTCATATTGCTTGTTGTTCTAACTTGGAACTTTCAATGTTTCCCTTCACTAGACGTGCAATACAAGTCATATCGAGTTAATGGGCAAGGTGGAGGTGCTGAAGGCAAACCCGATCCCTACGAAGTCAATTAATGTCTTTAAATTCAATAATGTCGTAATCTTATCAGATTCTCGAGATTCTCGTGTTAATGTCGTGTTGGTAATTAAATGCAATGATGTGTCACAAAAAAGTGTGTCACAAAAAGTGTGTTAATGTCGTGTTGGTAATTAAATGCAATGATGTATCCACAATACATCATATTATTTTCTTTGTATCATAAAGTCCTGCCAAGTGAGGTCATTTGGGCGGACACGTGCGTGGCGCACGTGCATTTTTACTAGTCTCAGGAATGTCACAGATTTTATGACGGTTAGATGGAATTCGTCACAAAAGAGCTTTAATTGTGACGTTCTTTTTAAACGTCATCCGGGTTTCGTCATGGATCACCCAAGTTTGTTGTAGTGCTAAAATGGTTTTGGGCCTCAGGAGGAAGTTCATTCCTAAGAGGGCCATAGAAGGCATGGTCATTTTTTTGGAGGCTATATAGGGAATTTTCTCATTGTTTTTCCCCGGCAGATGTGGAGGTGATAGTGAATATTCCATTGTGCACGCGACGTGAGGATGATTATTGGGCGTGGAGGATGATTATTGTGACAACGAGGCGTCAGTGGTGACTTCGTCAATCTGGAGAATTTGCTGGTTTAGTCTTCAAAGATGCTCATAGGGGTAGGGTTTGCGTATGTGCGTTCATAGAGGTGAATGTGCATGCGTTGTGAGTGTTTGAGTTGTACTGTGTAATTACAAAAAAAAAAGTGGATGATTATTGAGCGTGACACTAAGAGAAGACTGGAGTTTTTTTCCGTCAGATCTGCTTATAGAATATAGAATGCTTGTGTCAAAAAGATCAATGGCGTCAAGAGCTAGCCGCTTTGAGGAATTAAAGTTCTATAACAAATTTGAGCGTTTTTGTGGAGATTAGCTAGAAGTTTGCTCCCGTCGAAAGACGTGCTACATCACAGGAATATGGCGGGCAATAGTGCGTGCTCTCTTTGCGGCACAGCGGATTCGTGGAGACATTCATTACTTGAATGTAAGGTGGCACGTTGTGTTTGAGCACTCACGCCGGAGATCACAGAGCATATTGGGGAGAACGATGGGCTCGACGCTAGAGGATGGCTGGTGAGTCTGATCAACTCGCTCTCGTGGGATGAGCTTATCAAGGTGACGGTGACTCTATGGGTAATTTGATATGCTCATAGAAAGGTAACCCATGAAAATATTTATCATAGTCCTTTGTCAACAAATTATTTCATCTCGAGTTTTATTTCAGATTTGCAGACAACTATACAACATGGGATGGTTAGAGTTGAGAGGGCTGGAATTCCACCACATTGGTTGCCACCACTAGCCGGTTTGGCAAAGATCAATGTTGATGCCTCTCTCTCAAAGAATTCTAGAATAGCGTCGGCAGCAGCGGTAGCCCGAGATCATGATGGGAAGTTTACTAGCGCATCTGCTTTGGTGAAAGAAGGTATATCTGATCCTAAAATCTTGAAAGCTATCACATGCATAGAATCTAGTTGGTGCCTCCGCGCTCTGCTGGGCTATCTGATTAATTAGGAATGACATCGTTTTCGATAAAGCACCTATGCAAACTTATATGCAGGTACTATTTAGGGGAACATACTGGCTCCGGTTGTGGTCGCAGTTGCAAAGAAATGATGATGACATGGAGATGGTGAGAGAGGCATGCCAACGCTTGGAGGTGTTGGCGATTCAAGTTTTTGCACACCATGGATGAAAATTTAGTAATAGACTTTGTCATTAATAATTCGATCTTATCATTCAAACTGTATGGTGTGTTTCAAAGGTCATACTTGTTTTTCATTCAAGCAGATGGAAGTGCTGCAAAAGTTGTAATAAGACGGCTGTAACCTCTTCATGAGGCCAAGGCCGTGATGCTTTTTCCCATTATCTAAAAAAATATCGTGCATAGAAGGATTAGCGTTTGGTAGTGATTTGGCGCTGCAAGATTTTTGACTGGCTTGGTCAAGAGCCTAAAAGGAGCAGGCATGAGAGTATATGGTCACATTATCCAGGAAGCAAGAGCAAGAGCGAGAAGCTTCAGAAAATCAGAGTTTGTGCATGAGAGCAAGAAGTCTAATGTTGATGCTCATGTATTAGCTAGGAGCTTGATTTATGCTGCCCTTGGAAGGCATATGTGGCTCCTAGATCCATATGGGGGCGTTTGTACCACCTATAATAGTGCTGATCAATAAAATAGGTGGCTATTTTCCTAAAAAAAAAATTGTATCACGCAGAGCACAATATACTTTATCAAACGTTCATCACGAGCCATTCAGGTAGGATATAGTCAACGACATTTTTTGTTCGAATAATCTAAATTAGATTTAAACTTAAAAAATATAAAGATTGATATATGAGAGTATTGAAAAGTACAAAATTGGTTCAACATTATAGATGACAAGAATCAACTTTTAATAATAACAAATTCAACATTTTTAATATGCAGTTCAACATTTTTGATATAAAAAGTTGATGAAGTGAAAGAAAAATGTTGAAGTGGTCGAAAAAATATTGAAATGATATATCTACAATGTTAATTAAAAAACCAAAATCTATATATATATATAATTATCCATGGGGGATCAAACATTGTGAATGATTAGATTCAACATTTGATAATAACTAATTGGAAAAATTGTCTGAGACATACCAACAAATGATGGCTTCATCCACAACACACCAACAAAGAAGAATTTGTCTGCAACATACTACGATTTCGGAAATTCGCGTCTGTGACACACTATGACTATTTAACAATTAATTTCAAAAATTTCATCTCAATTCCAAAAGCTAGAACCCAAAACTTGGCACCCAGTACATTCTTGCATTATCTATCATTATAAAATAGAGATGGATCTTTTTCAATTTTTTACATCATTTTATCATTGTTTTAATATTTAATTTGTCGAGTATATCATGGAAACCCTCGAAAAACTTCAGTTTCATTTTTTCATGATAGATAATGCAACAATGTATATCGATGTCAAGTTTCAAATTCTAATATATTTTGTAATTTGATATAAAAAATTGATAATAATTGTTAAATGGTCATAGTGTGTCAGAGACACAAATTTCCAAAATCGTAGCGTGTTGTAGACAAATTCGAATTTTTTGGTGTGTTGTGGACGAAACCATCATTTGTCGGTGTGTCTCAGACAATTTTACCCTAACTAATTTGCGTATACTATTTCAACACTTTTGTAAAATATTGAAACAACACAAGAACAATGTTAAAATGATACATTCAAAAGGTGGAATTTTTAAAAATAAAAAATACAAAAAATGTATCCATGTTTGATCTTGTTTTGTAGCATTAGTTCTAAGAATTATAATGGTTCAAAATAGAATTACGATTTGAGAGAAAAAATGATTTGAAGTTTGAAACTCAAAAAGATTCTTTGTCCGCCTCTGCCAACAAAACGATGACACGTGTCCATAGAGCTTCTCGCTCTACGCGCACAGCCAACGCTCAAACGTGGACTGTGTGAGCTTCGATCAAATGACGACCGTTGGTTTTTTTTTTCTACACCAATCTTCAAGCACGCTGCCCCAAAGCTAAAAGTAACGCACGCTACATATAGAAATTATCGTTAATCAGCGGGCTACGAAACCAGGCCAACTCATTGCAGGCTTGACGGGCACGGGTGTGCAGAGCATAATTACTTTGCTTGTTTATTAGCACGGCAATTCGGTTGTAATACTCTCTTTGTTCCAAAATAATTAACGTTTTTACTTTTCGATATTATGTTTGACCATTTGTTATTGAAAACATGTTTTAACATTAGCTATACTTTTATCATAACATGTTTGTTTTAGTATTTGCACAAAATTTTTAAATAGGATGGATGATTAAACATGTCATCTTAAAGTAAAAAATGTTAATTATTTTGAGACGGAGGGAGGAGTAGGTTTAGTTGCTGATTTAGAGCTTCAGTTTCAGTTCTTCAGTTTCACATTGTACTCTACTGCTTTAGTTTCACCTTGTACTCCAGTCACAATGCAATGAATGAATTAAAAAAAATCAGTTTTAGTTCTCGGTTGTCTATAAGAACAAAACTTACAAAACAGTGGAACGAGAAGTTCAGCTCTCTGATCTGCGATCATAGTCAGGTGCCGGGGGAAGCGATTTGTTGTGAAGTGTCACTCAGTCTACGTGTCACGAAAACCACTGTCAATCGTATCCACATCAGCAAAATTAGATTATATTTATGTTAAAAGAGGTAAAGTAAACTGGTTTAGTAAAATGAGAAAGCTAAGTAAACCAATGTTAGGTTAGGGATTATTTGGACTCAATTGGGGAATAAATTGGTCTCTCTCTTTTTGTTTATATGTACTTTATTTTTCATTTTCTTTGAACTATGATGTCTTTTAGATAGCTTTCGTGGCATGGGGGGAGCTAGTGGGTGTGGGCCACACCCACTAGCCAGCCCAAGCGAACCCAGGCAGCCCAGAACGCAAACAAAAGTGAGCCCAGAACGCAAACAAAAGTGAGCAGCCCAGCGGCCCTGCCCATCTCTAAACCCAGGCAGCCCAGCGGCCCGGCCCACACCCACTAGCCAGCCCAGTGGTAAGTGAGCCCACATTCGTATCCTTCCATTGATGTTTTGGACAAACGTCCTCCTCCATGCATGGCTACAAGTTTACAACCATTACTGATGGATTATGCTTGGAGTGCAACTGCAGCCACGATGACTGCCCATGTTAACCTTGACAAGTTGACATAAGCTGTCTTGTCGCCAAAGCGCTGCTCGCCGATTTCCACTCTAGTCATCCGCAACGCTATCACCGTCAACTTCTTGTCTAGTTTGATGGATTGCGATCTTCAGAAAATCTCGCAGCAGGCGGCTGGCCGCTCACGACCATGCATCACGCTTGATTACTTTCTGCGTGCAACTTCCTACATAAACGACGTCACTGAACTGTATTTCTCTCTCTTCGCGTGCAGGCAGCTGTTCAAAAGCTGCATGTAGGATGCGGCTGTAAATGATGCAAGGAGTAGCGTATCGACTGACAGTGCATATATTTTCTCTTCTTCAACAACCAAAGAGGGAGGGTGGACGGTAAATCTGCAACAGTAAATTCACGTATCGTGAGGGAGGGTGGACGGTAAATATTCGACGTCGGTGCAGCTGTTCAAAAGCTGCATGTACACATAAGAGCTATTTTTAAGTTAGCTTTTAAAATTTTTTATTAGAAAAAGAAAGAAAAGACAGCTAATTCTTCCTCCAGAGCTAACTCTTAGTAAAATATAGAAAATGAAATGTAAAGCCCACAACACATTATTCTCTTTTTGTAGCTCTTAACTATTTTTAGATTTGAGAAAGCTATAAAGGCTTCCCAAATACGCTAGCAGAAATTATTGTTTATTGACAAAGGAGATGAGAGAGAGTCTGTCTGGTGCTTCACCAAACGCTAGCTCTTGACATCGCGAGCAAGACGAGAGGAGAAGAATGCACCTGCCCGCCTGACACGTCCCTGTTGTTGCCTTAAATTAATATTAAAAAATTCTAATCTATGAGGCTCATGCTATCTAATTTGTCATCCAAAATTATACTTTTTTTTTATTTGCCATCAAAATTTTTCACATTTTTTATTTGTCATCAGATCTAATTTCACTTCTCTTATCTGCCTTTCCAATCACTTTAGCTCATAGAAAATTCTAATCATGTCACAATAGTGTTTAGGCTACAATACCAAAATAAGTTTGTCTCAATGTGTACATTATGCCAAAATAGGTTTTCAAAATTTTTGGATGAAAATTTGAGGTGATTTTGAGTTAAAACAAAATATTTCCTCTAATTTTCATCCAAATTTTTTTTTGAATTTTTCTTCACATATAGTATACACTAAGACGAATCAATTTTTCTACTACAACACAAATAATGCAGCGACGGAAGAACAATAATCTGACAACCAAAGTGATTAGAGTGACAATTAGATCCGATGGCAAATAAGAGAAGTGTAAAATTTCGATGGCAAATAAGAGAAGAGTATAATTTTCAATGGCAAATAAGAAATTTCCTCTTATCTTTTTAGAAAATAGATATAGTTTCCCGCATCAGCGTTTCCGCACAGAGCGTTCGAACTTATTACACATTTTTTCAGCTCTCCAGCTGAGTTCAAGGGACAAAATTATGGTGAGCCCGACGATGCATAGTTGTTTTTTTTTTTTTTTTTGCGAGGAGTGCATAGTTGAGAAAAATTAGTTGAATACTTGTCTGTTTGATTGGCTACAAAACAAGCACTTGTGTGTGTGAATCATTAGGCTTGCTCTAAGCATAAGCAGACAGTGGTCGTCCGCGAGACTGGATGTGCTACTTTTACGCATCAATGAACAGAGATTCTCTGTTATTTTGCAGGGGCGGCTGCTGTGTAGCCTGATTACGGAGGTCAGCTTGCCATGCCCTGTTGCACTGTACTTGGCGAGTACAAAAGGCGTGCTGCCATTGGAGTATAGTGGAGTAGCCTATGAGCTGCTTGGCTGCTTGCATTGAATACGACTACTACTGCAACTCGCTTGTACTAGCAAGTCTCAAAGGAACAAAAATATGGTGATAAAGAGATGGCTATGGATGCATGATTTTTCAAGTGCAACAAAATTATGATCTCAACCATTTCATTTCAGTGACATCTGGTTCTGGGATGTTACTCCTCAATCCTCATGCAGTATCGAGGCTAGAACGGTAGCTTTTCTAAAAACAAAAGAAAAGAGGAAAAATATACACTACTAAACTCTCTCTCTCTCTCTCTCTCTCTCTCTCTCTCTCTCTCTCTCTCTCTCTCTCTCCGCGTGCAATCTTCAACGTCAGTGCACCTGTTCAAAAGCTGCCGGCCTGTACGCATTGATGCAAGCCCAAACAGGCCAGCTAGCGTTCTCGGTGACGTGGAGGGGAGAGAGATGAGAGAAGGAAAAATGCCCGAGCTTTTACCGCTGTACAATGCTAGTATCATTCTGTTCGTAGTTGTAGAGCAAGTGCTTGGGCCTTGTGTGAAAGCATGGTGAAAACCTGTAGTACGAAAAACTTCCGTATCAAATTAACCACTCAAAGCAGAAGCTACTGCTGTTGGCTTGGTAAGGCAGGAGTGCTTCCAGAAGAAGCTCAGCTTGTGTTCGTGTCTTGATAGGCTGGGAGCAGCTTGTGTTCCTCAGTGTTGGCATGTTCTAACCTTTCCGCGTTTTGCAGCAAAAATAGTTACACTAGAAACTTGTGTGCACGTAAAAACATTTTGTCTGATGTGTACGTTAGTAGTAAGTACAGAGATAAAGATAAGACAGAAATAAGAGAAGATACTTGTCCCCGTTCAAAAGCTGCATGTAGGATGCGGCTGTAAATGACGCTAGGAGGAGTAGCTAGCGTATCGAGTGGCGGTGCATTTTATTTCTCTTCAACAACCAACCAAAAAGGGAGGGTGTGGACGGTAAATCTGCAACAGTAAATTCACGTATCACCGGGTCCAGGGGTGAGTAGAACTGAGCTGAGCTAGTAGTACTCCATAAAAAGGAAGAGGCAGGCCATGGGTGTGGATAGTGGTGTGACTTGTGAGAGTGGTGTGTGTGTGTGAGAGAGAGCGAGGGGCCTCCGGGTCCGGCATTATATAAAGCAAAGAAGAAGAAGAAGAAGCAGCAGCAGTGCATAGTAGTATCCTCGATCAGCAGTTGCAAGCCCATTGCTTAGCGAGCCAAGCCAGAGAAAGAAGCCTCGGCCATGGCGAGCACCGCCGGCCTCCTCGTCCTCCTGCTCGGCCTGCTCGCCGGAGTCGCGGGAGACGCGACTGCTGCTGGCCGTTGCGCAGTTGCGGCTGACGTTGCGCAGTCGTGCGCGCGTGGCGTGGCCACGCCGGAGTGCTGCAGGTCGGTGGCGGCCATCAGCGGCGGCGACTGCCTCTGCCGCGACATGGCCGGCCTCGACCTCCTCGCGCTCCACGCTGCATGCGGAGGCGCCCGCCGCCTCCCCACCGCCTGCAAAGGTGCGTCCATCTCATTCTCAAACGCCCGGCCCGAACGGAATACCTTCTTCGATTCCTTCCCCGTGTTCTGCATATATTCCCAATCTTCTTTCCCAAAGCTTCCCGAGTTTTGCGTGTCTCCTCACTTGTTTGCTACGCGCGCTACGCACTGCAGCTATGGCAACCGACACCGGCGGCACGGCCGTGCCCTCCTTTTCCGCTGTATCACGCCAGTCGCAACCACGTAAGACGCACCCTCCCTCTCCTGCCATTAATCCACCGTGTCTTGTATTGTGTGATACGCTTAAATTCCTTTTCTTCATGAGTGTTCTGTTCAACTCTTTTAGGGGGAGCACCTGGATTCCCTGAGCGTTCGAATGGCGATGAGCACTTGTTCTACAAGATGTTTGCCGTTGCATTCTTTGTTCAAGTAGGCATATTCCTTCTGTTTGCTGCTGGCGAGTTTCTCTATAACTGCTGCAAGAAGCGCCTCACAGATGGTAATTTTCGTTCATTAATCTCTTAATTATTAGAATCCGGCGTTACTGATTAAACTTTGTCTAACTGTGTACAGGAGACCAGTAGATGGAGCTTTGGATCTGTGAGCAGCAAAGGCGCTTCTGTCCTTGTTGATGGAGGAGCAGAGCGAACGTCGTGAGCTGCATTGGCACTGTGTTTCCTGTAGGAGTCTAGAAGCCTGGAGGGGAAAAGCAATCAATGGCTCTCAGCTGTACCGTAGTATTAGCTTCCTCTGGGTGTTTAATTATGTACTTAAGAGAGCACTAAGTTCCAGCTGTACTGGAATTCGTAGCTCTCTGAACTGCAGTAGTTTCGCTTAGATGTCTGCTTCTAGTGATGAAGAAGTTGCAGAGCTGATGGCTCCCTGTGATGTAGTAGTAGTGAGGACCTGCTTCAGTTATGTGTCTGCTTGAATTGATGAATAGACTGCCAAGTTTCAGCATCTACTGAAAATCGATGGCTCTCTTGTTTCGTTTGTCTCCTTGCAGTGAACAGACCTCATGCTATTGTACAGCAACTAAAACTCTAGTCTCACTGCCATCTGAAAAAAAAAAAACCTCTAGTCTCACTGCACGCATTGATATAATACAGGCAATATGTGAAACTCAATTAGAATACACGCAAAAAAAAAAAAAAACAGAGAACACCGGTTTATACGTATACAGGGAAAAGCCAATGAACACACGGTCACGAGTTAGGTTAATTTTGGACGAGCTAAATATGTCCGCGTCCTGCAGATCTTCAAGGAGTAAAACATTTTTTACATGTGGGTGTCACACCGATGAGAGAGAGGAGCTGGAGAGTAAAAGAAATTTTGTAAGAGCATCTCCAACAGTTATGAATAAACACTTCCCAATCCTTAATTTAGGGTGTAATCAACACATACACTTAATTTCCAACAATTCTTTAAAAGAGGTCCTTACATTTAACTTTCCCTAAATTTCCTCTAAGGGCTCGTTTGGCATAGAGGATTTTCAAAGGAATTTCAAAGGAATGAGTTTCCTATGGATTGCTGACATCAGGTAGTGTTTGGACTGAAGGAATGGTGTCTTCCGTTCCTCTGGAAAGGAACACTTTCCTCCACAAAACACAGGAATCAAAAAATAAGGTCTGAGCTCAGGGAAAGACAACACTTGCTTAGGCCCTGTTTGGAACAAAGGAATGAAAAATACAGGAATAGGAAAAAACGCAGGAATGGAGAAAACACAGGAATTGAAAAGGCCATAAAACCACAGGAATTCAAAACAGAGGAATTGAAAGTTTGAGTTGTTTGGAATGCAGGAATAGAAAACATAGGAATGAAATATGTATTAGAACTAATGAAACAATTAGTAACCAATTTATCATTATCTAATGCACTTAAAGTAAACTAATAGCCTGCAACCCCCTTTACTATTTATTTTAATCTTAATGACGTGCTCACATGCGGATTCTATCCATAACCTTTATGGTCATCGCTAGATACAAGAGGCCTGGGCCATTAAGGTGGCGTATTATATGTGTTTGTATGTGGGTCCATTGCAACCAACACGATCAGCAAAGCACAGGAAAATTTCCTTTAGCTCAGACTTCAGGTTTTGCTTCCTGCGTTTTGCACGGCATCCATTTCCTTTCCTCCGGAATGAAAGTCACGGTTCTTTTGTTCCAAATAGCAAATGTAGGAAACATTCCTTAGGAATGAGTTCCTTTGAAATTCCTTTGGGGGGCTTTTGTAACGCGGGATTTTTTCCTGTTTCTGCGTTTTTCCTGTGAACAGTCAACTGAATCCTGTGAAATTCCTGTACAATTCCTATGAAAATCCTGCGTTCCAAAAAGAGCCTTGAATTTTCTTTGTTCCAAACAAGCCCTTATTAGTTTTTTTTTATCGTTCTGCTGAAACCAACGTGTAAGAACACGAACGTGCAGGAGGTTTTAGCATCTACTGTTACTATTAGCAGTGGGCCCATATCCCTTTTTGCCCATGCGGCACTTAATTTGATTGATTCTTACTCGGTACTACTAATATCGTGTAAACATCTATAATTGCTTATTCAAAAAAACAAAAAACAATTCTATAATTGCTCATAAAGCTTTTATTTAGTTGCACTAATATTTTTGTTCCTGTGTTTATCTGCATTCCAAACACATGAAGTTCCCCGTTTCTCTGTTTTGGATTCCTGCGGTTTTTTAACTTTCTCAATTCCCGTGTTTTCTCCATTCCTACATTTTTTCCTATTTCTGTGTTTTTCATTCCTTCGTTCCAAACAGGCCTAAAGCATCGCTACATTTGACAATGGTTTCGGGGCTCCCAACCCACCCAATCCCGCTGTTTCCGCGGCAAATTGGTCGTGACCTGGACTATTCGCGCCATGAGACGTTCCATTTTCCTCTCGACGGCGGCAGCGAGGCCCTAGCAGCGGATTGGAGCGACTTGTGTCTGGTCTCGCGCATGCGTCATCTTCAACGAAAATCGTTGCGGCGGCGGCTGGAACAGGTTGCACGAGGAGGCGGATCCGGGAGCTGCCCAAGCCGATGCCAGGGCAGGCCTCTTACCCGGGAAGGCGGCACGGCGGAGAAGGTCTGCGTGCCATTTGTGGAGGCCACGCCAAGAAGCGGCACCGCTGGAGGGGTCGTCCATGAAGGCCATGTTCGTCAAGGAGCTCACCCTGCGGGAAGTCCGTGCTCCTCGTGTTCTAGCGCCGATCGACGCCATGGAGAATGGGAGTCACGATTTCTGCCTTTTTGGTCGCGCCGCGCCGCTTTTGGTCAGAGGCCGGCCAATTTGAGCCTGCCCGCATTGCCGCCGATGGCACCGCCGACCTAGTTAACCACGCCGTACGTGGCGTGCACCTTCGACTTCGAGCAATGTCGCTCGTCCCACTACAAACTCATTCGGGTGAGCAGATTCTTGCATTGCATTATCGATTTCTTAATCTTTTTTTTCTCTTAGTCCTGTGTTAACTCGGGTAAGCACTGCGTGATCAAGGGAAGCAATAAGAGCATGCCACCTCGTACCGGCAAATGAGCTCTCGTCGCGGACGAGATGCTGAATGAAGCAGCAGAACGTGGAATCGCTTCTCTTCTAGGACCCACATAATGGTGACGTGGTAATTTTTAAGAAGTATTTTGAAACTCATATTGGGAATGGTTGGAGGAGGTGCATTTTTTACGCCCAATAGCTGTTTAGAAGCTCCATAATCAGTATTTAGAGACTGTTTTTTTACATATCTAAAGGAGATGCTCTAATGGGGTTGAACTTTGTTGGGGAGTTTAGCTGTGGAGTACTTCTATACTCTCTCCATTTCAATATATAAAGCATTTGAAGTATTTAAAAGTTTTTCCATAATGTAAACATTTCTAGAGATAGAACAAATATGATGGGTTGGTGAGTTGAGTTAAAACAAGAGATATGGATGACATTATTTACTTAATTATTTTTGCATTAAAATTCTAAAAATGTTTATATGGTGTAGAATGGAGAGAGTACTCTACTTATGAGATGGAGTAGAGACCTTGTGGAAGCGGAAAACACTACGTGTACAAAACTAATCGTACGAAACACCTACGAAGCTCAATTTTCGCGTGACCGCCGGCCACCAATCACTTTAACCACGTACTTGGGTCCAGCCCATTGCGACTGTGCTCCAACCAAAGCTCCCAATGATCCACTAAATCAACTAAAAAATTGATCGTGGTAAAGGCATCGTGGGCACGTTATAATGGACTTCTTTGGTGATATGCAAGCTATGTTACATTCATATCTCTTTGCTTGCATCCAGAATTTTCTTTCTCGTGATCAAACCAAAACATTTTACACCTAGACTAATCTATGTGACAGGCCGGGGTAGGAACATATGGTTGGCCGGAGGCTTGAGCCATGGGATCAGGCGCCACTGTCGCCGACCGTCGTCTTCTCCGGTATCCTTGCTTGCTTGGTCTTCAGCTACCCTCGTTAATCACGTACAAGCATCAAAAAAAGGTAATGTGCGAGAAGAGAAGGCTGTTATGTTGGCTCGAGGGGCCACCAAGCCACGTGATGACCATTCTTCGTAGCCACTTCGTACGATTTTGTTAGTACGTGTAGCAGCGTCCTGTGGAAGCCTTCCAGCATCATTGAGAATCTCGCAGCAGGCGCCTCACGACTAGAGCCCGTCATCGCTGAACTGGATGTGCTAGTTTTACGCATCAATGAACAGAGATACAACTCTGTTAGGCGGCTGCTATAGCTTGATTACGGACGTCAGAGCTTGCCATGCTCTGTTGCCCTGTACCTGGCGAGGACAAAAGGCGTGCTGCCATTGGAGTATACATCTGTAGCAGTGCTAGCGTATGAGCTCCTTGAGATTTCTTATTTAGCCACCGCAAATTTTGATCTTCCTTATTAGCCCACTGTGAATTTTTGTTCCTTATTAGCCACTATTATTCATTTCATGACTTAATGGTGTTAAATGGAAAGAAAAAGATCAAATTACCCCTGGTTGTATTTTCAACAAGAGTTAAACTAGGGGATATGGTCATACGGCATTTAGAAGGTTTATGGACCAAGGAAAAATATTGTTGGGCATAATGTCGAAGGCTTCCTGATACATGCGAAGGGTCTAATATATGAGGCGAAGGCCATGAGAGAACAGGCGAAGGGTGATGAGCATAAGTAGAGTTAAACCCTCGATGAAGAGGCATGACAGAATTGGCCAATGGCATCTTTGTAATTTTGGTCTTCCCCCCTACTATAAATAGAGAGGGAGGAGACCCTGTAATGACATCTGTTTTTTGGGCCGCGAGCCAAAGACACATCATTTACTCCGTCCACTTTTCTCTGCCGTTTTACTGACCCCTTCGCCCGGCATGGCGGACGACTGAGGGCTTCGGCGTCATGTAAAACGTAAGGCTAAAGGTATAAAACCTATTTCCGATGACACTAACACCTCAGGAGGGCTTCGCCGAGGAACCTGAGGTTAACAAGCAAGCGAAAGACCTTCACCAGTAGGGCCTTGGACGCCAGAAACACGCGAAGGGCTTCGCAAGCTCGCAGAACGAACACTGAACCCGTTGGTGGCCTTCGTTGAGTCCATCCAAGACCTTCGATATCCCAACAAATATACTTCAACATTCATACGATAATTACATCGTTATTTTTTTTGTAAATAAGATCAGTTTTGTTACGCGAAAAGCACCATAGTTACATCAGTTTTGTGACTTCAAAAGCACCATAGGCACAGACTTTACAAGAACTCATTAGAGCAACCGCAGTGTAGTTGGACTTGAACTATCATGTCACAATGGTGCTTCATTTCTCCTTTACTCCTATCTCACAGTGTGACCATCGGCGTCTGGTGCAGAGAATGGGTCCTGTTAAAAGTAAAAATCAACCAGACATTGCTCACTATTCTCTCTCTCTCTTATCTGCAAAAGAAACATTGTTTATTCAATCGGAGATGTTGGAACCGGGTGTGCATGTACAAGCTGCTGAAGCCAAGTTTTTAGTTCAGGCACCGGTGGTTGCAATGGGCGGGCTTCGGCGCTTGAATGCAAAGATTCCTTCAAGCACCGGTTTCAGACACTCACTGCGGCTGGTCTTATAAACTGACCCATTCCTTGGCTTATAGTGGGAATCATCATAAACTGAGCCTTCTTTACATGTTTGATATCCAGTAAATAGCAAGATTTAGGATCATCTCTGTAAATCGAAGGCAATAAAAACAAACCATCAGGAAGCCAATGACGCGTGCGTGCTGATGCGGTGGCCGATGCGTAACGGGTTAGGCAACATGTAGTGCGGTAGCTTCAGTGCTCCGGCGAGGTTATGGACAGCAGCGCCAGGGCCGGCTCTATATTTTCAAGGGCCCTAGTGCGAAATTGACGTCGGGGCCTAAATATATAATACACTGTCCCCTCGCAAAAAGTATATACAATGAAAAAAATCAATAAACTCCAGAGCAGAAGTCAATAATAAAAGATAATACTAACAAGGTTCACGTCTCAACTACTAAATAAAATATTACAATGAATATTTTCACTTCTACAATCATCTAACCGGGATTCAAATACAACAATAATTTACAAATACACCTTTCTGTGATTCAATAAACAAATACACCTTTCTGTGATTCAATAAACAAATTTTATTGTTTCCTTTTTCTAGCACAAAACAAATGTAGTGGAGGCACCATGATTTAAGCAAACAAGAGTGCATGATCACCTGATATTAGAAAGGGGAAAATCCAGAAACGGGTGGATAAATAAAAGGCCCAATGAATTTACTAATACGAAACAAATGTTCCAACTTTAAAATTCCTAGCACAATTTTTTCCACAGCAGGGCCACAACAATTCCAAGCGGCAAAGCGAAGAAAGGAGTCGGGCGGACAGCGCACGCAGCCAAACTAACTGCCAAGCGTAAGCAGGCCTGAGCGTGCGGCGTGCTACAGCGCACGCAGCCAAACTAACTGCCAAGCGTAAGCAGGCCTGAGCGTGCGGCGTGCTTCAATGCTTGATTGCTTATACTGGACTGGAGCATTCGGCCAATTGGGCTGCAGATAGTTTCTGGGCTTTAGATTTTTTTTTCTCTCTCCTGAGGCTTTAGGCTTAGGCGCGCTATCAAATATCAGAATTAAATCATGGGCCTCTTCTTGCCGTGGTCCCTGGGCCGTCGCACACATGGCCATGCCCCAGAGCCGGGCCTGAGCAGCGCGTCTGGTTGAGCGGCGGTGATAGATGAACGGTGGCGTCGGGCTCGGAGCAGGGCGGACCAAACAAAAGCCAATTTATAAAAGAAAAATATAAATTCATTAATTAATTGTAAAATTACAAAACTAACCTCAAACTAATGGCTAGTAGTTTTAAAAAACTAATGACTATTATTTTGAAAACAATTCTTCTAAAATTAAAGCCCGAGCTGCTGTCTGTTGCACTCCCGCACGCTGCTCCAATCTGCCACGCAACACCTACTCTGTCGCACGCCCGCACTACCAGAAATCCGATATCTGCTGAGTGTCAGAACTTTTGCCGAGTGTATTTTATCGGGCACTCGGCAAAAGTATGTTTTGCTGAGTGCCAGACAAAATACACTCGGCAAAACTAACACCCTCGGCAAAAATGGGCTTTCTCGAGTGCTCACGGCGGCCGGAACTCGGCAAACGCAAAGCACACGGCAAATTAACTTTTGCC
This sequence comes from Eragrostis curvula, assembly GCA_007726485.1. NCBI lineage: Eukaryota > Viridiplantae > Streptophyta > Magnoliopsida > Poales > Poaceae > Eragrostis > Eragrostis curvula. The sequence goes on along the minus strand of CM017441.1, from coordinate 30,502,338 downwards.
GAGTGTCAGGGCAAGTCGACACTCGGCAAAAGTCCTTGGTCCCACCCTAAGGCAGACAACGGCGTTAGGGGGTGACGGCGTTTGGAGGTTTGCCGAGTGCCTGCTCTGTGCACTCGGGAAAATAATTTTTTTTTTCAACTTTTGGTTACCAAATTTTTTTTCCATGCCTAAATACACCTCATTATACTTCGTGTTGAAGTTTGATACATTTTACGATCCGTTCTCTAAATTTTGTAACTTATTTTCTTTAATTATATTTTTAGTGATAAACTAAAATTGCACTATGAGTGGTTAGAATAATCGAATCGAGTGAATGAAAAAAATGATATTCTTGTTAATGGGTTCAACGTAAGGCCGTATCCAGAAAATGAAATCAATTTTTGCACATTTTGTTCATAAAATATGAAAAGGAGCGTGTGCCCAATTTTTTAAAAATTCTATAAAATAGAAATAACACCAAAAAATCATGAGATTTGTGGGGATGTCATGATATCACACTGGGATGTTGTGATAAAAAGTAGATAAAGTTGCACGTAAGTTGTCACGTATGTTGTTTACAAAACGGACAATCTCCGAGGAAGTGACATAGAGTTTATAGTAGGCCATTAAGATTTGGAGGCACTTGATTTTTTGAATTTGAATTTGAGTTCAAACAAATTTTTATAGACAATAGGTCATCTAAATTGTGTCATGCCAAAATTTTATGATTTTTTGAAATTGTTTGATATTTTTTTAATTTTTTTTAGCTGCTCAAGAATAATTATTGCTGAGTGTACATAAAATACACTCGGCACAAGTGCCCTTTGCCGAGTGTAGGACATGGCACACTCGGCAAAAGTTGAAAGTTTTTGCGAGTGAAAAAAAAAATAACTCAGAAAAAGTTTTTACTCTCGGCAATGGTTAAAAAAAAGGGCCCTGGCGGGACCCCTTCTTTGCCGAGTGTCCTGGATCATGGCACTCGGCAAAAGTGGGGGACTTTTGCCGGGTGCCCTAATCTAGGACACTCAGAAAAAGAGGGGGGGGGGGGGGGGGGGGGAGGGGGAGGGGGAGGGGGCTTCAGGACTTAGTCGCGTACGCGTTCTGCCTCCCTCCGCCCTCGCGCACGCGTTGTCAAAAGAAAAAAAAAATCGCCGCCGCCGACCTCCGCCCTCGCGCCGCCGCCGACGTCCCCCGGCCGCGCCTCCCGTCGCCGCCCCCGGACGCGCCACCTGCCCCCGACCCCGGCTGCGCCGCCCCCCGCCCCTGGCCGCGCGCCACCCGCCCCGCCCCCGACCGCGCCACCCGGCGCCGCCGCGCCGAGGCCCCGCCCCCGCCTCTCTCCGGCTGCGGCCCCGGCGCCGCCGCGCCGCTGCCCTGCCCCCGCCCTCCCCTGCCTTCTCCGCCCTCCCCTCGACCCCCCCGCGATTCCGGCGACCCGCGTGCCCTCGGCGACAAGGCGGCGGAGGCAGCAGAGCTGGTGCGCTCGCTGCTGCGGAGGACGGGTGGCGGCAAGGAGCGGCTGGTGGCGGTGCTGGACCGGCACGTGCGGGTCGTCCGCACCGAGCACTGCTTCCTCCTCTTTGAGGAGCTCGGCCGCCGCGACGGCTGGCTCCAGTGCCTTGAGGTGCGTTCGTGCCGGATGTCGCTGCTTCTGATTTCCTCTGAATTACTGCTCCGTTCTCTTAGCTCATTGTGTGGTGACTGGATGCTTTGCCGTTGTTGGGGATTGGCGGGAAGATAGCCAAACCCGGGAAAGCCCCAACGGGCGAAGCCCGAAGGAGGCATTGATTGATTAACTGAGAAGTTTCACATCACTCTCTGGTGAAATTGTCGTCCCTTTAGGAATCAAGCCGGCCACCCGGAGCGAAGCTCGCCGCGCTGATGGAGCGCGCGGCTTGGAAGGAGGCTTCGGGTCCCCGGGAAGCGAAGCCGCAGGCAAGCTCGTCGTGAAGGAAGGCTTCGGGATCAGCGATGGCGCTGGGAGCGTCGTCACCCGAAGGCTTCGATGGTGGGCCATCATCTGTGAAGGCCTGACGTCATCGTCAGGCCTGGGTTTGAAGGCCACCAAGGGGGGCAGAGATGTAATGACCAAAATGCCCTTCGGACAATAATGTACAGAATATTCCAGGAATAGATAGGCCCAGATGAGGGGTAGTTTAGGCCATCTCATGTAACCCTGATCTGGGTATAAATACCCCCTCACCTCCCCTGTGCAGGGGGACGGTTGATTGTAAGCTCAGAAGAGCCGACATGCTGTCGAAATGAAACACTTCGTGTCAACATTGTTATGCGAAGCATCTCGATGCTAGCCCGGTGTTAGGGAAATTACCTAGGTAAAATCCCAACATTTGGCGCCCACCGTGGTTTAGCACGAAGAGAAAGCTCGCATGGCACCACCCAAGAGAGCAAGGACAGTGTCCGGGACTTCGGAAGTAGACCCGGTACCACCGAGTCTTACAACGAGGTCCCAGACATCAAGGACTCCGCAACGGGACCCCGAAGCGTGAGTAACACCACAGGGGCTTCCCGTTCCACGGACCGCGGGCCTGCAAACAACCAACGGCAATCCGGGGCAACAACCCGCAGTCACTGAGCGCGACAACGCTTCCTAGAGGAACAATACTAGTCGGCAAGTGGAGCCGTCAAGAACCAATGAGAACCCGGAGCAGGCGAACACCTCCGCAAGAGAGGATATCACTGCCCAAGGAAACAATGTAAATCAACAGACGGAGCCAACGGAAGAAGACCTCCTAAACCCACATGACACAGAAACCGAATCAGACGAAGATCAAGATCGAGCAGACAGAAATAGAAGAGTAACATTCGATATCCCGGAGACAAGTGATGCTCCAGTGCAAAGAGCGCAAAACGCAGCAGAAGAAGAAGAACTTCGTGAGTTACTGAGACTAGAAAGACAGTTGAGAAGACTCAGAGAAATCAAAAGTGCACGCAATGAAGAGGCGAACAGACATTCAAGAACAAGGGTCCAATCCAGAATCGAAGAAACCAGAATAGCCAGACTACAATTGGAGAACGAGTTGAATCAAGAAGAACAACAACAATTGCAAAATCAACACAATGATCCACCAAACGGGTCATCAAGCCGAAGAACAACCGGAATCATCAGCAAGTTTGACAAAAACTCTCCATTGTCCGAAGGCATACAACTCACACCTTGGCCATCAACTTACAAACCAATTCCGCTACCAAGATACAACGGTCGCTCTGATCCAAGGCAATTCCTCATGAGCTATGAAGCAGCAATCTCATCCGCTGGGGGGAATGATGTAGTACTAGCGAAGAAGTTTGTAACCGCAGTCGAAGGTCAAGCACTGGATTGGTATTCAACACTTCGCCCAAGTACAATCTATTCCTGGGAAAATCTAAGGGATAAGCTGGTACAAAATTTCCAAGGCTTCCTCAGAAAAAGGGTAACAGCACTGGACCTAAGGACATGTATCCAAGATGAAAAAGAGCCACTGCAGGATTACTTCCGAAGGTTTGTAGAAATGAGATCGCAGGCTCCGGACGTAGAAGACAGTTCAGCTATTGAAGCGGCAATCCTGGGGCTTCGGGCAGGGCCTTGTGCGACGCACCTTTCAATGAATTACCCAACCACAATTGAAGAGCTATACGCAGAGCTGGCGAAGTATTGCAGAGCAGACAATGATTACAGAAGAAGAATAGCAGCCCAGAATAGCCAAAAGCAAGCAAACAGAAGTGCAAGCAAAAACCAACAAGAGTGGAACAGCTCAAGGAGGCGAAGCAGAGAAGACAACCAACCTCAATACATAAACCAAATAGAAAATACCCAACGACCCGAAGTGGTGCACGAAAGTAACCAGCACAGGGGTGGAAGAAATGGAAGAGGAAGAGGCCGAGGCAAAGGTAGGAACCAAGAGTCTCGCAAACCATACTGCATTTTCCACGGACCCGATCAAGGGCATACCTCTAAGGAATGCCCGGAGACAAAAGGAGTCCTGGAAAGGATGAAATCAAGAGATCAAACCCAAACATCAGCGAAGCCAGCAAACAGTACATCCGCCAGTGCACAGTGGCAACCGCAACCACAGTATTCACCAATGCCAGTACCACCTCCGCAACATTTCATGTCGCAACCCTTGACACCAATGTACCAGCACATAATCTCTCAACCCTCCGTTTTCCAGCCAACGCAATTCATCCCAGCGCCACAAGTCAATCATATTCCGAAGATGCTACCAGCGGTACAACGTGTACACCCCGCACAAGACGAGTTACCACCACCACCACCAATAGCACCGAAGCCCGAAGTTTCGCATCAAGCGGCAAGAAATCAGCCTGACCCACTGCCTTCATACGGAACAATCATGCCAATTACCGGGGGTTCTTCTATTGACTTCAAAAATAAGAAGCAAAGAAGAGACTATTTCAAAGCAGTCAATACAATCTTTAATGCAGCACCAGTTAAGAGAGCGAAGAGATCTCATGTCCCAATCACCTTCACCGAAGAAGACCTTGTCCGATGTGACTTAAAATTGCATCCGCATTGTGATGCAATGGTAATTCAAGCCGACATCTACGGATGGTCAGTCACTAAAATATTGGTGGACAACGGGGCTTCGTCGGACATCCTCTTCGCTAATACTTTCGACAGATTGAAGTTGGATAGAAAGTTATTGGAACCAACAGATACCCCATTGTATGGCTTCGATGGGAAAAGGATCACACCTCTGGGAAAAATTACACTCCCTGTGTCTTTCGGAGACATGTCTAACCCAAGAACAGAGCATATCACATTTGATGTGGTGGAAATGAACTACCCGTACAACGCTATCTTCGGGAGAGGGATAATCAATACCTTCGACATCACAATCAGAAACTCTTTCCTCATCATGAAAATGCCGGCTCCGAATGGGGTAATCACTGTCTTCAGAGACCAACAAGAAGCAAGAAACATCGAAAAGGGTATTACCCCAGGGCAAAAGAAAGTCTACGTCCTGACAGAAGAACCCGAAGATAAAGAAAAATACAGATATCTGATCTCAGAAAAGGAACTGGACAAGGATGACAGAAACGTCAAAGAAAAAGAATTAACAAAAAAAGTATTGCTAGACGAGCAAATACTAGATCAAAGCGTGTACATCGGCAAGCAACTCCCGAAGGAAGAAGAAGAAGCTTTGATTGAACTCCTTCGCAAAAACAAAGATGTCTTCGCTTGGTCCTCCAAAGGCCTCCAAGGAGTGAGCAGAAGTATGATAGAACATAAGCTGGACATAGATGAAAAAACGAAGCCCAAAAAGCAAAAACTAAGAAAAATATCGGACGACAGGGTGGAAGCAGTGCGAGCCGAGGTACAGCGTCTTCTAGACGCAAACGTTATCAGGGAAGTCAAATACCTTACTTGGCTAGCCAACACCGTGCCAGTCAAAAAGAAGAACGGAAAATGGAGAATGTGCGTAGACTTCACAGACTTGAACAAAGCATGTCCAAAAGATGACTTTCCTTTACCAAGAATCGACAAAATAGTGGACGCAGCGGCAAGTGCGGAGCTATTGTCCCTATTGGATTGCTTCTCCGGGTACCACCAAGTTTTCATGAGAAAAGAGGACGAAGAGAAAACAAGTTTTATCACACCCTTCGGGACCTTTTGCTTCGTCAGAATGCCCGAAGGACTAAAGAACGCAGGACCTACTTTCTGCAGAATGACAAAAGCAGTACTCAAGGAATTGGTGGGTAAAATAGTACTGGCATACATGGATGACATCATAGTGAAAAGTGACAAACGCGGAGACCACAGAAATGATTTAGCACAAGTCTTTGCAAAGTTCAGACAAGCAAACTTGAAACTCAACCCGGAGAAATGCATTTTCGGGGTCTCGAAGGGACAGGTGCTCGGCTGTATAGTGTCAATAAAAGGCATCGAAGCAAACCCGGACAAGATAAAGGCAATTCTGGATATGAGGGAACCCAGCTCAATCAAGGAAGTGCAGAAGCTAAACGGAAGAATAGCGGCTCTAAACAGATTCATCTCCAGATCAGCTGAGCGAAGTCTACCATTCTTCCAAGTACTAAAAGACACTGGAAAGTTTGAATGGGGTCAAAGTCAGAAAAAAGCCTTCGCGGAGCTAAAGGAATACCTCAGAAAAATGACAGCTTTCGCAAGCCCGAAGGCAAATGAAACTCTGTATCTTTACATTGCGGCTTCGCATAAAATGGTCAGTGCAGCACTAGTGCAAGCTCAAACGAAGAAAAATGCAAAAGGAAAAGAAACAAAATTCCAAGTACCAGTATACTACGTGTCAGAGGCATTATCAGGATCCAAACTGTTCTATTCAGAATTGGAGAAGATAGCATATGCAGTAGTAATGGCTTCAAGGAAACTAAGGCACTATTTCGAAGCACATACAATTAAAGTGCTCACGAATCAACCTTTGGCAGAGATATTCGGAAACAGAGAGGCTTCAGGCAGGATATCAAAATGGGCAGCCGAGTTATCAGAGCATGTTGTTGACTTCGAAAGCAGAAGTGCAATCAACGCTCAAGTGTTGGCCGACTTCGTCACAGACTGGACAGAGACGAGCTCTTACACCGGAGGCCCAGTGTTCGAGAAACCGTGGGAAATCACCTGCGACGGAGCCTGGTGCCATCTTGGGGCAGGGGCTGCAGCCATACTATCATCTCCGTCAGGAATCAAACTAAGATACGCTGTAAGACTCGACTTCAACAAAGAAGAAGACAGATGCACAAATAACATTGCAGAATATGAAGCTTGGCTCCTAGCATTAAGAAAGCTCCGGGCCTTGGGAGTCCTAAACTTCATCATCAAAACCGACTCAAAGATAATCGAAGGACACATGGAAAAAACCTACACAGCCAGAGAACCAGAGCTGGTCAAATACCTCGAGCAAGTTCGGAGCACAGAAAAATACTTCAGGGGCTTCTCCTGCGTACACTTCGAAAGAAGCGACAACAGCAAAGCAGACGCATTGGCGAAGGCTGCAGCAAGAAAGGAACCGTTACCGCCCGACGTGTTCTTCGAAACTCTCACTACACCATCAATCAAGAAAGCAAAAAGGGAATACAAGTACATAAATGCCATATATAGCGAAGACTGGCGAGCACCAATCATGGCATATCTTCGGGGCTATTACGAGCCAATCGAAGAATGCGAAGACAAAAGAATGAAAGCAAGAGTAAGGAACTACATAATCGTTGACAATCAGTTATATAGAAGTGGAATATCAAAACCACTGCTGAAATGCATAACACAACAAGAGGGAATTGACCTTCTCCAAGAAATACACGAAGGAATCTGTGGGTCGCATTCAGGAGCAAGATCAACTTGCGAAAAAGCGCTTCGCCAAGGATTCTTCTGGCCAACTGCAAGGAGCGACGCACAAGAACTGGTCAAGAAGTGCGAAGCATGTCAAAAATTTGCAAACAAACAACCAGGCATCGCGTAGCTGTCACAGCTTATTAAACCCACATGGCCGCTGCAAAGATAGGGAATCGACATAGTAGGACCATTGCCAGCTGCGCAAGGCAACTACACCTTTGCAGTAGTAGCCCTTGAATACTTGACCAAATGGATCGGAGCCAAACCCTTGGTAAACATCACCGCCTCAGCAATACGAAAGTTCTTCTGGCAAAACATCGTGTGCCGCTTCGGAGTCCCACAGGAAATAACAGTGGACAACGGAAAACAATTCGAAAGTTATGAATTTGTGGAATACTGCAAAAGCATCGGAACGAAGGTTCACTTCACATCGGTTTATCACCCGGAGTCCAATGGAGCAGTGGAAAACGCCAACATGCAAATCTTCAAAGGCGTCAAGAAATGCCTCATAGACCAAAAGAAGGGAAAATGGGCAGACAAAATGCCCAAAATCATCTGGTCGCACAACACTTCGGAATCAAGAGCAACCAAGTTCACCCCTTTTAAATTGCTCTTCGGAGAAGAAGCAATGACTCCCGAAGAAATAAAATTCAAGGGCCCAAGGGTCAAAGCAAACGCAAGTAATGCGGAAGAGAACATTGTGTCCAAGGACATGATGGAAATGGACAGAATGAAAGCAGTCCAAAATTTAGAAAAATATCAACAGGAAACAAGAAAATGGAGGGACACCAAGGTCAAGCAAAGAAACTTCATCCCAGGAGACCTCGTGTTACTCCGAAGCCCGAGAACGGAGAAGTAGGGAAAATTAGAGCCAAAGTGGCAGGGCCCATACATTGTAACAAGCACCAACATTCCCAGAGCATATCATCTCCGTGACGAAGAGGGCAACGACCTACCTCATCCATGGAATGCTGACAACCTGAAGAAGTACTATGCTTGAAATGTAAGGGGCTTCGCGGAACTATAAGCGGAGTCCCCATTTTTTCCTTCTAATTTTGTTTTTTAAGTTTTAACCTTTCATAGGGCTCATACTCTTTTCCTCACAGGGGAACCCCTCTTCGGGGGTGAGGTTTTTAACGAGGTGGGATCCCATTGTTACCCTTGCAAAATCAATGCAATCCTTTCCCCAGAAAAACAATTGTCCTCTATCTCGATGCAAACTCCGTCGAGAGTTTGCCACATCTCGCGAAGTCAAAACGCGCAAAGTAAACCTGCGCTCCTCGCACAAGTGTGCTTCGTTGCGGCTTATCTGGAAAAAGATACCGTAGCAAAAACCTCAAGAGGGCACAAAGACGCTAAAATCAAGCGCGGCTAAGTTTTTGAAGAGCAAAAACTAGCGACAACAAAACACCAAGGGGAAGACAGATGTCACAAAAGCAGACAGGCAATTGAAAAAGCGAAGAGCACCGACGCAAAAAACAAGAATGAACAAGAATAACACTATTCACTACCCGGAGGGCAACGCCAACAAACAGCAAAGGTCAAGTAACCCTTCGGCAAGTGTAAGAGCCGCTGGAGTCGACTATAAAACGGAGCCTAGGGAGAACCCAGGCTCAAAACCAGCCTTAACGACAGCAATGGCGAGCAACAACTCAGCCAGAAAGCAAGCCGAGAGATACAAATAGGCGATGCAAAAACTTAGAGTAGCAGCAGGGCAAGAAGGCCCTTCTCGACAACCACCGAATCAAGAATATCAATGGAATCCCCAACAGCCATCGATACAGCAACAACAAGCCCCGAATCAAAACCAAAACTTTGCAATGGTACCACTACCAGAGCAACCTGAACCATTAGAAGTAGTTCCACCAGATAACCCACCACTACCGGAGTTCATCGATATCTCTTCGGGGGAGGAAGGACCGGAGCAAACCAGGAGAAGATACCTACCAAACAACAATGAGCCATGGACCTCCAAGAGCGGAGGAATAGCAAGCAGAACAAGAAGCCACGACCGTAGAAGGTAGAACTCCATGCTATCCAAATATGTAACTCCTTTCATCAAGAGAATAAAGGGACGCTTTTTCCGAAGTAAAAAGGCTTCGCGTCAAACCTCGCCCTCGTTTGCCGGGGGGGGGGGGGGACGCTTTTTCCGAAGTAAAAAGGCTTCACGTCAAACCTCGCCCTCGTTTCCCAGGAGGGGGGGGGATGCTTTTTTCGAAGTAAAAAGGCTTCGCGTCAAACCTCGCCCTCGTTTGCCGGGGGGGGGGGGGGGATGCTCTTTCCGAAGTAAAAAGGCTTCGTGTCAAACCTCGCCCTCGTTTGCCAGGGAAGGGGTCAAACCTTGCCCTTGTTTGCCAGGGGGGGGGACGCTTTTTCCGAAGTAAAAAGGCTTCACGTCAAACCTCGCCCTCCTTTGCCAGGGGGGGATGCTTTTTCTGAAGTAAAAAGGCTTCGCGTCAAACCTCGCCCTCGTTTGCCGGGGGGGGGGGGGGGGACGCTTTTTCCGAAGTAAAAAGGCTTCGCGTCGCTTTTTCCGAAGTAAAAGGCTTCGCGTCAAACCTCGCCCTCGTTTGCCCGGGGGGGGGGGGGGGGGACCTCGCCCTCGTTTGCCGGGGGGGGGGGGGGGGGGGACGCTTTTTCCGAAGTAAAAAGGTTTCGCATCAAACCTCGCCCTCGTTTGCCAGGGGGGGGGGACGCTTTTTCTGAAGTAAAAAAGATTACACGTCAAACTTCTCCCTAGCTTGTCAGGGAAGAGAAACAGAGCGGAAGAGAAACGAAGCTTAAACTATACATCCCAACCTCAGATGAAAAGTTAAAATTCAAATCACACTAAAGTCAGAAAATTACATTTCAATGAACAGCCCGGGGAGACCATCACCAGAGTTAACATCATAAACCCAAGGAAAATCATAAAGCCCCTCCGTCTTCACGGGCTCATCCTTCGGAATAGTCAACGGAGGCTCCCCAGCACGACGCGGAGCAGAACGAAACAAAGCAGAAATTTCGGAACGCGTACGAAAGTACTCGTCAAACGCGAAGCTCCATAAACGACCAAGCGCCTTATCACCGGTCAAATTAGTAACCCGAGAATAACAAGAGCGCGTCAGTCGGATTCTACCGTTCTGATAGCACAAAGGTTCGGGATCAGGCTCCTCAGCGGAGACCTGCAGCAGTACACCACAAAATATTACAAAACATTTAAAGTTTTTGCCCGAAGGGCCGAATGATCATCTAGAAAGCCCTAAACCTCCGGGTCAGCAGCGGCCTTCGGATCAGAAGACTGCGGAGTGCTCGACTTCGACGGAGGATGTTTGGAGGCACCAGTCTCAGCGCTAGCCTTCGCCTTCTTGGTCCTCCCCTCGTCGTCAGTGGACGAAGGGTTGGCAGAGGACGAAGCCTTCCTTTTCTTCTCCACAACCTAAGACAAAAGTCAGAGACGTTAGAAATGACAAAACGGCAGCAAAAAGGCAAACAAAGCAAGAACAAAATAATTAACCTCTTTAGCCCGAAGCAAAGCACTCTCGCGGGCAGCAGCAGCACCAATCTTAGTCCAGTAGTTCCTCCAAAAACGCTTCGCGACGGTTTCAATCTCAGCATCTTTGGTATGAGCGTCGGCGGCGGCGAAGTCGGCGGAACTAACAGATGATGTGCCAATGTCGTAGTAGCTGGCAATCTTTTTCTTCTTCATCAGATCAAGCAGAGCGAAGAGGCAAGTCCTCGCACCGTGATCACACATCATGTTCACGACTCCGGGAAGGAGCTTCGGCTCCTTCTCGAGCCAAGAAAAAAAGCGTGTCAAGCGTGATCTCATTGCCCACGGAAAGGTCTTGGGCCGAGCGGCCATAATGAGAAAGAAAGTTGGAGAATAACATGTGAAGCGTCACAGTCCCGACTTTAAGCTTGTCGGAAAGCTCCGACAGAGCAACGGAGAGAGCAGCGCAACTTCCTTCGGCCTTAGAAATAGCATCGGCGTGCTTTCTCTCTGTATCGAGCTTATAAGCCGTGAACACATCCGACTTCGTCTTGGCTTCGGATTTAAGGCGAAGGATCTCATTCTCAAAGCTCGCCTTTATGGTTTCCCACTGGGCTTTCTCCTTGCGGAGAGCAATCAGCTCAGCTGGAGCATCGCCAGCACCTTCTCCGGAGCCAATCTTGCTGCGAAGAACCCTAGAAGTCTCTAAAATCTGCAAAAAACAGGGTAAAGGTTTACTCAAAGCAAGAGAGAAAATATAATAAGAAAAAGTTAGAAACGAAGTACAGGCGTACCACACGGCCCTGCCGCTCCAACAACTCAGCAAGATCCGGAGCCGAATTAGACTCCAGGTTAGTCCGAAGCTCTATATACAAAAGAGAGTAAGAAACAACGCCAACTTAAAAACTAAAATCAATAAGAGAAAGCTACATCGCCACGACCTTCGAGATCAATCTCAACAAAACCACTCATCATAGTGGCAGCAACGGAGGATATCTCATCACAACCAATCGCGTTAGCGGAGCTCTCAGCACTAGAGCTCGTCTCGCTGGAGGTTTCAGAATCCGAAGACCCTGTAGTACGCCCAGAGCTCGACCCCGCATCGTGCACCATCTCGTGCACATCGCGAGCCAGACCGACGTCATCAATCGTCGTGACATCAACATCACCCTTCAATCCATCCAAAAACTTTTCAGAGTCAGACAGATCAATGACTGCATCTTCGAAGCCTTTTGACTCCGGAATCTCAAGAAGAACCTTCGAGTCAGAGACTTCAAGCGCGGGAGGTATCTCATCAGTCAGATCATTGTTTCCTCCAGCAACGGACTCTTCGGCATGAGATCCGGAAGCAGGCTCCGTCCCGGTGGAATCCGGGTCAACGGACCCACAGACACCTCTGCTCACTGTACGCTTACGCTTCGAGCGCTCCGCCTTGACGGTGCTCAAACTAGCAGCCACGCTAGTCTTCATCTTGCGTGTGGCAGCGCGCGAAGACGACCGGCTACTGACCGTAACCGAAGGACCAGCCCCAGCAACGGCTTCGGCCTTTTTCAACCACCCCCTCATCTGAATGTAGCTAGTGGTGGGTATTTCAGGCTCTTCGTCCTTCTTCAGTCTCCTTCGGCCCATAGGCACCTCATGATCAGAGTAAGTGATTTTCATGCTGTCAAAGATCCTGTTCACGCGACACTTCGGCAGCAGCCCTTCTTCTACATCTTGTGCCTCCACGGCAGTGAACGGATCGCACAGCAGATTAGCTGTGTCCTCAACAATCTCAACAAATTGATTGGGGCGCAACTCTTCGGGTTTCTGCAAGCCATCAAAGCGGGGGCATAAATAACGGAAGTTCATATCTGCAATCCGGCGCTCATCGAAGCCACTAGCCATCCAACCCTTGCTCAACGGCCAAATCCCGGCGGCAAGAAACTCCTCAACAGCGGTGCGACCGCTAATCACCTTGCAAGATGACCTAAATGCCTTACAGCATAGCTGAAACGTAGAGGTAGACTCATAATCCGGAGAAAAGATGGGCTCCGCATTCACTAGCTTACTCGCAAGCGGAAAAGCCTCCGTGCCATCATCATTCACCTCCGAGGGAACCTCAGCATAAAACCAGTAATCCATCCATTTACCCCACCGGTTCTTTTGGGCGGGGACAAGAGCAACTTTCTTCGCCCTCGACTTCTTCCCGAAGGACCTCGGCTGAAACGTGCAGAGTCCATACTGAGAATGAAAGACGTTATTGTCGAAGGTGACCTTCCTGTTCTGCAGATGGCAGCTGAAGAAACGAATGAAAGCATCTGAGCTAAGCTTGGCATTCTGAGAATGAACGGCCCAAACGAACTTCGACATCTGGACAAAAGCGTTCGGAGTCAAGTGATGAATCTGAACGTTATAGCGCTCCAAGACACGCTCAAGAAATCCAAAAGCAGGAAGGCGAAGAGCAGCCTCATAGTAGTCGCGAAAGACTATAGCGTCGTTCGGCCTTGGCTGTGGGATAACCTCATCTCCAGGCGGTCGGGCTTTGCCAGCCTTGAAATAGCCTCTTTCCACATATTTAGCAATCTCATCGGCGTTCACAAGCGAAGGCTTTAGCCGAAAAGTTTTCTCATACACTGCAGGCACACAAAGCCGAGGGTCAACAACTTTTGGAGGCCTTCCTCGGCGAGAACCAACTCCTCCTCTGGCAACTGAAGAGCTCGCTTCACCACGAGATAAGCTACGCTTACGTAAATGATCACCTCAAAGCGCACTCTCTATATACTTATCAAAATCACTAGCCTCACCTGGAGCCGAAGCCGAAGGAGCAGAAGCATCCTTCGAAGGGGGAACCGCGGGGTCAGCCACTGGCGCGACAGGAGCGCGGCACCCATCCTCAACGAAGGTCTCAGCGTCTCCCGCCTTAGCCTTCGAGCTTTCACCGACGTCCTGACCGTCGGAGCTCTTCCTCATCGAAGAATCCAGCAACTGCTCGGACTCTTCGCTTCCAAGGGACATAACCCCCTCGTCTTGACTAGCAAGCTACTCCTCACCAGACATCACGGGTGCCTCTTCGATCGGCTAAGCAGTAAACTTGATCCTAGCCATAAAAAAGCTAAGGCTGAACAAAACGGAGAGGGAGTAGTAAAAGCGAAGCCCCGAAAAAGTAAAGCCAGGACGAAGCGGAAAAAAAATCCATACCTCGAAGCCACCCGAAGCAAAAGGATCGAGCAGAACAGCACAAGCTCTAAACCAAACCGAAAGCGAAAACCCGAAGACAAAACAAAAACGAGAGCGAGAGCGTGCGGAATGACCCGACCCCCTCCCCTCCTTATATAGGGGGGTAAAACCAGGGCAGTTAATGCACCCTCGTTTCCTGTGAAATTCAGTAAAAAAAAGAGAGAGAGAGGGAGAGAGCAAGAGAAAGTCAGGACTTCGGGAAAAGCACGCGAACCTTCGCTCAGCGTAGCCGGACTCAACTCCAACGAGCAGGGACGCTTTTTCCGGGTTTGGCTCCCGCCACCTTTCTTCTCTTCGGGGGTTCTGCTCATCGGAGTTGAACCTCGCCCACGAGGGGCTGGTGTTGGGGATTGGCGGGAAGATAGCCAAACCCAAGAGAGCCCCAACGGGCGAAGCCCGAAGGAGGCATTGATTGATTAACTGACAAGCTTCACATCACTCTCTGGTGAAATTGTCATCCCTGCAGGAATCAAGCCAGCCACCCGGAGCGAAGCTCGCTGCGCTGATGGAGCGCGCGGCTTGGAAGGAGGCTTCGGGTCCCCGGGAAGCGAAGCCGCAGGCAAGCTCGTCGTGAAAGAAGGCTTGGGGATCAGCGATGGCGCTGGGAGCGTCGTCACCCGAAGCCTTCGATGGTGGGCCATCATCTGCGAAGGCCTGACGTCATCGTCAGGTTAGGGTTTGAAGGCCACCAAGGGGGGTGTTGGGGGATCGAAGGTCTTGATGGGACGGATCGAAGCCCTCCAACGGTTGATGGAAACGTTCTGGTTCTGGCGAAGCCCTCGAAGGTTGTCGATGCCTTCGATTCGCCTCGCGAAGCCCTCTTCGCTTGTTGTCGTTGCCTTCTGTTTGGAGCGAAGCCCTCTTTTCTGGTCCGCGGAGCCGGACGAAGAGGTTCTTGCTCAGGTTCCCTGCAGTTTAGTTGCGCGAAGCCCTCCTTCACCCGCGATGCCGGGCGAAGGGGTTGAGTGATTAGAGAGTTCAGAACACGGTGCGAATGATTCCTTCTTTGGCTCGTGGCCCGAAAAACAGATGTCGTTACATGATCATCTCCCTCCATATTTATAAGGGGTGAGATGATGATATTTAGAAGCATGCCCTTGGCTGCCTTAACATGGATTTTAGGTTGCCTTATGTGAGTATGACTTGGCCTTCGCTATCTCCCTTGCCTTGTACTTGTTGCTAGGACCCCAACATTAGCCCTCAACTGACGAAGTGGCACATGTAACGAGGTCCTGAGTCAGTTTCTTTCGAGTTCTGCAACAAGTCTGTTCGTCACGTCTTTTCGTCTTAACGTCGCGTCCTTTCGTTGCTCGATGTCTGACCTGCTTCCCGGTGTGTTTCGGTTGCTATAAGAAGGGTGTCGATCTTGGCTTACTGCTTGAGTTCTCTTTTGACTCTTGTTGCTTGCCTTTCCTTGTCTCCTTCGCTTCTTACGATCTTTCCCCTTCGCTCATTTAGTGCTTGTTTTTTGCGAAGATGGCTCCGAAGAAAATCTCTTTGGCTCAAAGGTCTTTTAATAACAACTTCGGTCCCTCTGACTGTACCGAAGCCTTCCTTGATAGCGCCTTTCTTTCCGCCTTCGGAGCCCGGGAATATGCTCGTTCTCCCGGTTCTCACACAGTTCCTGAGCCAGGACCTGATGAAGCCGTTGTCTTCCTTGATTATTTTCTTTTTGGCCTTCGCGTTCCGGCTCACCCCTTCGTAGCACAAATCCTTCGTGCCTTCTGTTTGGAGATACATCAATTGACTCCTAGTGCCTTCGTTAGGCTTGCCTCTTTTATTTGGGCTTGTAAGTCCGAAGGCGCTGAACCCAGCTTGGCTGTCTTTACTCGCAATTATAAGCTTCACTTTCAGCCTACCTCCGCTGATCATTCAGATAGCTTCGGCGTGATTAATTTCGTTCCCATTAGACATGGGTATGCCCCTTCGTATAGCTTGACCAATAAGGTTCTCACGCCTTGGAAGCACAGATGGTTTTATGTGAAGTTTGTCGGAGGTTCAGGAATTGTTAGCACCATGAAGCATCCTGAGTGGCTGATAAACGTCCAGGTTGAACCAGATGCTAACTTTGAAGTTTGCACTGATGCTCTTCAAAGGGTTAGTTCCCTTTTGAGTACCCGTGACCTTGTCGAAGAGTACATCTCTGCTGGGGTTAGTCCCCTTGGTTCCGGCTTGGAGCTTCATTTTGCAGAGGAGAGATATGCCAATGGCCTCCGCAAATATTTGTTGACTGGCGAAGGTCTTCCTGTTGCCGATGTTGAGAGTCAGGTCAAGGGTGTTCTTGGCTCTTATATTGAGAAGGAAGCCGTAGGCCGCGAAGAAGCTCATCTACCGGCCCGTTTTAACCGGTCCTTTACAGCTCGTGGTCAGGCTTATGATGACTATGGGGCTCCTGCCCCGAAGAGGCAGAAACGCTCTAAGGCTTCGACTGCTGAAGATGCTGGTACTTCGCGGAAGCGTCGTCGTGCTGAGAGCGGTTCGCATCGTGGACCGGCTTTAGTCGTGAATCCTATCAGTTCTGCTCCCCCTCCAGATGTTTCCAGTGGTGAGTAGGGCGAAGGCTCTGAATCTAGCGAAGATCCCTTCGCTGAAATGCCTCGTTTCTTCCCTTATGATAATGAGGAGCCAGTTGCGTTTTCGGACAGCGAAGAAGGGACTGAACTGAAGCTTCCCTCGCTTACCTCGTCTGATGTCTTCCCTAGCGAAGAGCTTTCGGAAGATGTTACTAGAATCATGGGGGATCTTCGCTTTTATCGCGAAAGGCGAAAACTTGCCTGCGTTGACTCCGGATGGCTCTTGAAATCTCTTTATACTAATCATCTCAAGGTATGTTTTTATCCCTTTACTTTTTTATTTTATTTTATTTTAAGATACGCTTTGCCTTAAATCTTTTTTTTTTTTGTTTCAGTCCCTTCTGGTTGTAGGAGCTATTGACACCCAGTTCCGCTTCATTCAAACTCGCCTTAATCGCAGTAAGGGGAAGCTTCGCGAAGTTTCGCATCAGCTTAACGAGAAGCGAACGGAGGAAAGGAAGTCTTTGACTTCTCTTTTTAATGTTTGCAAGAACTTGAGGGATGCCATAACTTTTCTTGGCGGCGGGGTTTCAGACTTCCCTTTGCCGAATGCTACGGCCCTTGAGTTCGCCGAATGGATTTCAGCAAACTCTGGCTCTCTGAAGGAAGTGGCCAGGAATTATGGCGTCGTTGCTGGAGCTGCTGGTATTGAAGAAGCCTTCGCGCAGCTGAGCTTGTCTGGGGGTAGCGTCAGTCCAATATTGGATGATGGCTTCGCTGTTTCAACCGAAACAGAATCAGTTGCGGAAGTGGCTCGACAGTCAGCGAAGAAGTTAATTCCTCATTGGAGCGCTGTTGGCCCTGGACGTATTTCTGCTATCTTCGAAGCTTCTGCTGAAAGATAGAACGCAAGCCCTTCGGTCGACCAGAATGCTGGTTCCTCTAGTGGTCGGGGTGTCTCTGACAGCGAAGGTTCTAGTACTTCGAGTGAGTCTGGTGATGATTCTTCCGAAGAATAACTGTTGTTCTATTTTGAATTTTGTAGAAAACTTTACTTTATACGAAGGTTAACTCTGTATATTTATTTAGTTCTCCCTTCGATTAATGTATTTGAATGACCTCGTTGGTCTCTACGCGATGTCTGAAATTTGTTTTTAGTATTTCTCTTTCGCGTTTCCTTTCCCTTGTTTTTGGGAGGAATTCTGCCTGATCGAAGGCTTCTTCTTTTGAAGCTTCGATTCGTAGTGAACAATGGACTTTTTTGTCTTTTGTTCTTTTCATGTCCTTTGTGGATGCAATCGAAGGGTGTAAGCTTTTTGGCGCTTTGTCCTTCGATTTTTACTTTACTTTTTTCATTTCTCATGTCCTTTTGGACGCGGTCGAAGGTTTTTGGCTTTTAACGCCTGACCTTAGACTTTTAGCTTTTGGTGTCTTTTTCTTCCCTTTTTTAGGGGATGTCGTCTGTTCAATTTTTGTCTTTTAGGACAGTAATCGCGAAGAACGTCTTGTTGGAGGGGAAGAGATTTTATTCCTCGGTCCTGCCTCGTTAAAAACCTTGCTCCCTTCGGAGGGATCCCCTTTTGCAAGGAAAAGAGTACAGGCCGGTTTTTCTTTTATACATGATATTTTTTCAGCTTTTCTACATTCCATGTGTGGCTAACTTCCTCTCCTTCGGAGCTTAGCAGTCTGAAGGCTCTTTCGTTTACAGTTGCCTTCGCTATGAATGGCCCTTCCCATTTGCTCTGTAGTTTTCCCACGGTCTTCTCGTTTGGCTTTCGCCGAAGCACCAGATCCCCATCTCTTATTCCCTTCGGTCTGATGTTTTTGTTTTTCCATTTTAGGGTTTCTTCTTCATATTTCTGAAGGTTGAGGACAGCATCGTTGCGAACTTCTTCCAAGCTTTCCTTCGAAGTTATAGTTGACTCATCAGAGTTTCCTGCTAGGCTTCGAAGTGACTTGTTTTGAATTTCGTCTGGTGTCATTGCTTCTTCTCCGAAGTGTAACTTGAAAGGACCGAAACCAGTTGACCTGGATGGTGTTGTTCTTAACGACCAGAGTACTGAATGAAGTTCCTCTGGCCATTTTCCTTTTTTGATGTTTAACAGTCTCTTTTGTACTGCTTCGAATATTCTTTTATTTGCACTTTCGACAGCTCCATTTGATTGGGGGTGATATAATGATGCGAAGCGTAAGTTTATTCCCAACGACTCGCAGAATTCTGTGAACAGATGACTGTCAAACTGTTTCCCGTTGTCCACTACCATCTTTTTAGGTACTCCGAATCTGCAGATTATCGCTTGCCAGATAAATTTTTTCATGTTTTCTGAAGTGATCGAAGCTACTGCTCTAAACTCGATCCACTTTGAGAAGTAATCCATTGCGACGAAGGTATACTGGAGATTTCCTGGAGCTGCCGGTAGTTTTCCAACTATGTCGATGCCCCATTGGTAGAACGGCCAAATGGGTTGCATTAGTTGTACTTCTGCTGCCAGGCTTCGCTGATGTCTTGCGAAGAATTGGCATTCAGTGCATTTCTTGACTATTTCTTCTGCGTCTTTGGTGGCCGTTGACCAGTAGAAACCCATTTTGTACACCTTCGCGACAAGAGGCCTTGATGCGATGTGAGATCCACACATGCCAGAATGTATTTCATGAAGGAGTTGTTTTCCGTCTTCTGGTAGAATGCATCGCAACCAGACCTGACAGACTCCTCCTTTGTATAGTTGACCTTCGATTAATTTGTAATTTGTTGCCTTTTGCGCTATTCTCTTTTCTTCGGCTTCGTCTTGAGGTTCATCCTGATTATTAAGGTGGGCTATTATCGGAGCCCTCCAATCTTCCCATTTCTGGAAGAGGTGGTGAACTCTTTTTGCTGATTCTTCGGCGGTTGATATGTTTAGAATTTCGAAGAAAACGTCTGGAGGGAGACATTCGCCTTTAGCGGCGGCCTTCGCTATAGCATCTGCTTCTTGATTCAGATTCTCTTTAGGCTTTGCACAGTGAAACCTTTGAAATATTTTTGCATTTTCATGACCGCTTTATGATACTTGATCAGTTCTTGGTCCTTCGTCTTGTAATTGTTTTCGACTTGATTTGCTAATACTTCGGAATCTGTGCTAATGAGCACTCTTCTTGCACCCAATGCCTTTGCTTTGCGAAGCCCCAATAATACTCCTTCGTATTCTGCAATATTGTTGGTTGACTGAAAGTCTAACTTGACAGCATATCTTAGTTTGATTCCCGAAGGTGATGTTATTACTGCCGCTGCTCCGGCTCCTGTTGCTCCCCATGCACCGTCAGTGAATATTGTCCAGCAAGATTCTTCGGTTTGGATAGAGGCTTCGGGAGTAGGAGGGGTCCATTCTGCTATGAAATCTGCAAGAGTTGCTGCCTTGATGGCTGTTCTTGCTTTGAACTCGATGTCGAAGGGCGCCAATTTTGTTGACCATTTTCCTATTCGTCCAATCGCTTCCCAGCTTCGCAGTGTGTCCCGAAGGGGGAAAGAGGTCGGAATTATTATTTTCCTGTCACTGAAATAATATTTTAATTTCCTTGAGGCCATGATCACTGCGTAAGCCATCTTTTCTATTTCTGAGTAGAATAGCTTCGCTCCCGACAGGGCTTCGGAGACGAAGTACACAGGTTTTTGAACTTTGTCTTCGCTGTGTTCTTGAACAAGTACTGCGCTTACGGCTGATACCGAAGCTGCTATGTATAGGAGCAAGTCTTCCCTTGGTTTTGGGCTGGCCAGAGCAGTTAATTCTGTAAGGGCTCTTTTTATGCCTTCGAAAGCTTCTTACTGTTCAGATCCCCATTGAAATTTTTCCTTCGCTCGGAGTGCTTTGAAAATGGGATTACTTCGTTCCGCCAGCTTCGGAATGAATCTGCTTAGAGAATTAAGCCTTCCAGCTAGTCTCTGCACGTCTTTTAGGCATTTTGGTGGGGCGAGGTCTTGTATAGCTTCGATCTTCTTATTGTTAGCTTCGATCCCTCGTTGGGAGACCATGAATCCCAGTAGTTTGCCTGATTCAACTCCGAAGACGCATTTTGCTGGGTTCAGCTTTACATTGTGCTTTCTCAGATTCTCGAAGGTCTCATCTAGGTCTTCCAAATGGTCAGCCCTTTCTATTGTCTTTACAACTATGTCGTCTACATATGCTTCGACATTTCTTCCCAGTTGGTTTTCGAAGATCATCTTCACAAGTCTGACGAATGTTGCTCCTGCGTTCCGAAGGCCAAAAGGCATTCTTACGAAGCAAAAGGTTCCATCGTAGGTGATGAAGGCTGTCTTTTCTTCGTCTTCCTTCGCCATATGAATCTGGTGATAACCTGAATACGCATCTAGGAAACTTAGCAATTGACAACCGGCTACCGAATCAGTTATTGTATCGATCCGGTCCAGTGGGAAGTTGTCTTTAGGGCATGCTTTGTTTAGCCTTGTGAAGTCAATGCACATTCTCCATTCTCCTGTCTTCTTTTTGACGAGAACGACATTGGATAACCAGCTCGAGAATATTGTTGGTCTTATGACACCGGCTTTTAGCAACTTGTTCACCTCGTTTGTTGCGGCTACCTTCTTCTCTTCCGACGCCTTTCTGATCTTGTCTGCGAAGGGTCTTATTTTTAGATTGACTTTTAACTCGTGCTGGATTGTCTCTCTTTTGACTCCAGTGATGTCTTGTGGTGACCATGCGAAGATGTCAGAGTTTTGTTTCAAGAACCTGATTATTTGTTCTCTTTCGTTTTGAGACAGACCCTTTCCTATCTTGACCGTTCTTTCTAGTTTCTTTGGCCATAAGATTACTTCTTCAACTTCGCTTGAAGGCTCGAGCTTTGCTTGTTCTGCCTTCGCTTGTTGGCCCTCGTGTTCGTTCTCTTTTGAGTTGTCTTCTTTGCTACTTCTTGGTCTGAAGGGGTTACACCATATGCTGATGGTGCCTTGTTCCGAAGGTATCTTCATCATCAGGTAATTGTGATGGATTGCAGCTCCAAAAGCTACTATGATTTGTCTTCTGAAGATTGCGTTGTATTCGCTGGATGAGTCTATGATTATGAACTCTGTCTCCTGAGTTATTGATCTATCTTCATCTTGAAGGTTACTTTCAACATTACTTTGCCGATCGAAGATGCTTCTTCTCCGCCGAAATCCTTCAGCGTTGTTTTGCTGGCATTTTCATGACTGTTGATTTGCATGCGAATCAAAGTATCTTTGAAAATGATATTTTCTGGGCTTCCATTGTCAATCATGATTCTGTGAACCATATAGCCTTCGATGTCGGCTTTGATCACGAAGACGTCTGTATGTGGATAATCGGAGACTCTGCTGTCGTCCGTTGTGAAACGGATGGTTGAATGCTTCCATCCCTCCCGTTCTGTTTTTACCTTCGCAGCTTTTGCCTGATGGTAGTCTTGTTTTCTTTTCATCGTGGGTTCGGCCCACGGACGGCGCCAAATGTTGGGGGATCGAAGGTCTTGATGGGACGGATCGAAGCCCTCCAACGGTTGATGGAAACGTTCTGGTTCTGGCGAAGCCCTCGAAGGTTGTCGATGCCTTCGATTCGCCTCGCGAAGCCCTCTTCGCTTGTTGTCGTTGCCTTCTGTTTGGAGCGAAGCCCTCTTTTCTGGTCCGCGGAGCCGGACGAAGAGGTTCTTGCTCAGGTTCCCTGCAGTTTAGTTGCGCGAAGCCCTCCTTCACCCGCGATGCCGGGCGAAGGGGTCGAGTGATTAGAGAGTTCAGAACACGGTGCGAATGATTCCTTCTTTGGCTCGTGGCCCGAAAAACAGATGTCGTTATATGATCATCTCCCTCCATATTTATAAGGGGTGAGATGATGATATTTACAAGCATGCCCTTGGCTGCCTTAACATGGATTTTAGGTTGCCTTATGTGAGTATGACTTGGCCTTCGCTATCTCCCTTGCCTTGTACTTGTTGCTAGGACCCCAACAGGGGGCAGAGATGTAATGACCAAAATGCCCTTCGGACAATAATGTACAGAATATTCCAGGAATAGATAGGCCCAGATCAGGGGTAGTTTAAGCCATCTCATGTAACCCTGATCTGGATATAAATACCCCCTCACCTCCCCTGTGCAGGGGGACGGTTGATTGTAAGCTCAGAAGAGCCGACATGCTGTCGAAATGAAACACTTCGTGTCATCATTGTTATGCGAAGCATCTCGATGCTAGCCCGGTGTTAGGGAAATTACCTAGGTAAAATTCCAATAGCCGTATAGTAAACCTGGGTTAGGATTGGCGCATTGGTCTAGATGAATCAATTTGACAATGTGAATCAATTTGGTTTGAAAAGATGAATCAATTTGACAATGTGAATCAATTTGGTTTGAAAAGATGAATTCGAGACTAGGAATTGTGAAGTGTAAATCAATTTGATTCTTCAACTTAGCTCACAGGCTGCTGAAGTACTTGTACTTTGATATGCATACAACAACTCGTGTCATTGTGAAATAGAATTCATTGTGAGATAAAATTTGCTTGGAAACGAAGAATTCGACAATAGAAATTTTGAATGTCATTGTGAAATAGAATTCATTGTGAAATGAATTTTCTTGGAAACGAAGAATTGGGGATAGAAATAGCTGTCATTTTCAATTGCTATATGTGTTGTGGTTGTCGGCCATCGTGCCGTTGGTTTTTTGTAGGTATTGGAAACCTCACCATGTAGGGGAGGTGCTGCCGAAATTTAGAATTGACATTGTTGTGCTTTTTTTTGTCAGGTAGAGGCTGTTGGACCATCTTCCACTCTTCCTTAGTTGTTACTTTGCAGGATAGCAAGGTGAGACCTAAAAAACCTCTCTTTTCCATTCATGTTTTTAGGTCACGCGAAACCTAGTTAGGCGTCTTCCGTTCCAAAGAGATACGGTTGGGAATATGCAATTCTTTGCATATGTATAGCCGTATCTGTTTCTAATTGTCCACGTTATTTGGACAGCCCGACGATGTGTAGATGGGTTAGTTTTTGTGCTCTTTTCCTATCCGAGGCAGAGTTTCGGCACCATCTCCCAGTTGTTCTCCGGATACACAATCTCCTTGTTAGGACGTGTATTTGGAGAACAGCGGGGAGGTGTTGCCAAAATTCTGTGTCAGATAGTAATAGAGCATGAAAACTAACCTCATCTACACATCATCGGGTGGGATTAGGTCCTATCTTCACCTATTAGACTGTATAAGTGAACAGTAGATGCCATATATTTATCTATTACTCGATGATATGTTAGAGGATGGATGACCGTGAGTGGATATACACGGGCCGTCAAAGTCAGAGTTCGTGGACTAAAGAATGGATTAAGAAGACTCAAGTTTTCATGAATCAAGCATTTGCCAATGTTCAAGGGTCGCATCCTCGGACTTTTTGTCCATGTAGTGAATGTGAAAACCGTAAGAAGCAAACAAAGGAGGATATGGGTAAACATCTCATAAAGTATGGATTCATGGAAAACTACAAACGGTGGACCAGTCACGGTGAGGCCGATCGTGTGCGACACGAGGTCGTTAGACCACGCATCGATGAGGCTTTTGACGAGGATACCGGGGTAGCAGACATGTTGAATGACTATGCAGAGGCACACAACTTCGAGGAAGGCCGCAGGGAGGAGGAGCCAGAGCCAACTGCGAAGGCGTATTATGATATGTTGGATGCGGCACAGCGGCCCCTTCACGAGCGTACCAATGTTTCTCAACTGGATGCCATTGCGCGCCTGATGGGCGTAAAGTCCCAGTTTGTCCTGAGTCACCGCAATTTCGATGTTATGTTGACAGTTATTGCCAGCATGCTTCCGGAAGGTCACATTCTGCCCAAGAACATGTATGAGTCACATAAACTACTTCGTGCACTTAAGATGCCATATGAGAAGATACATGCTTGTCTGAAAGGATGCGTGTTATTCCGTAAAGAACACGCAGAAGCCTTGTACTGTCCAAAGTGTTCATCCTCACGGTACCTGGAGGTAGAATCAGGTGATGGTGAAAAGCGGCAAACGTCGGTCGCTGCGAAAATCCTACGGTACCTCCAGTTCATACCGTGGATCCAGCGTCTTTATATGACCGAAGAGACCGTGAAACAGATGACATGGCACAAAAAAGGAGTGCGATACCATCCCGAGAATCTTGTGCATCCGGCCGATGGTGAATCCTGGACACATTTTGATGAAATCCATCATGAGAAAGCAGATGAGCCTCGTAATGTACGTGTGGCACTAGCAACAGATGGGTTCAATCCTTATGGAATGGGGGCTGCCCCATACACTTGTTGGCCCGTGTTCGTTATACCCCTCAATCTCCCCCCCCCCCCCCCCCCACCCCCGGTGTCCTCTTTCAACGACAATACATATTCTTGTCCTTGATAATTCCTGAACACCCGGGGACTAATATGAATGTGTTCATGGAGCCTCTGATCGATGATTTGGAACGTGCTTGGAAGGAAGGGGTATTGACATATGACAAAGCAACAAAGACAAACTTCAAAATGCATGTTTGGTACCACTATTCTCTGCATGACTTCTTGGCATATGGGGTATTCTGCGGGTGGTGTGTTCACGGCAAGTTCCCATGCCCAATATGCAAGTCAAAGCTGATGTTTCATTACTTGAAGAAGGGTGGCAAGTATTCTTCGTTTGACAGGCACAGACAATTCCTCCCACTTGACCATCGATTCAGAAGAGACATAAAGAACTTTACAAAAGGTGTCGAAGTTAACGACCCTGCACCGCAGATCATGACATGTGTCGATGTTCGTGCCGAGTTAGATGCCCTCAAGGTCAATGAAAGTGGAGATGGTTTTGAGGGATATGGTGAGCTACATGCCTGATTTCATATCTCGGGCTTGTATAGGCTTTCCTGTATGGACGACATTCTTCTTCCACATAACATTGATCCAATGCACACAGAAAAAAATATTGGGGAGGCGTCTTTCTGTACGATCATGGGCTATCCTGATAAGTCTAGAGACAATGTTAAGGCAAGAGTGGATCAAACAACCTTATGCGACAGACCTAAGCTTGACATGGCGCCTCCTAAACCTGGCAACAAAAGATGGATAAAGCCTAAGGCAGATTTCGTCTTGACGAGGGCCCAAAGGAGGGAAGTACTTGAATGGTTTAAAACGTTAATGTTCCCTGATGGATTTGCATCGAACCTGAGGAGGGGAGTGAACTTAGAAACTATGCGAATCAGTGGGGTCAAGAGTCATGACTATCACGTGTGGCTTGAGCTGCTTCTTCCCTCGATGGTTCGAGGCTATGTCCCAGATCATGTATGGCAAGCGCTGGCAGAGTTGAGCTATTTCTTTCGACAACTTTGTGCTAAGGAGATACCAAAAAAGGTGATTGCAGACATGGAAAAAATGACTCTTGTGTTGCTCTGTAAGTTGGAGAAAATCTTTCCATCCGGCTTCTTCACATCGATGCAGCATATGATTTTGCACCTCCCATATGAGGCACGAATGGGTGGGCCTGTGCAGAACCGTTGGTGCTATTCCATTGAGAGATGTCTAAAGGTTCTCCGAACTAAATGTAAAAATAAATGCAAAATTGAAGCTTCCATGGCAGAGGCATACCTTCTCGAGGAGGTGTCAAACTTCACTACAAAGTACTATGCTGACAACCTTCCTAGCGTGCACAACCCACCTCCTCGTTACAATGTTGCCGAAAATGAGTCGAGCCTCAGCCTTTTCCAAGGGCAACTCGGAAGTGCAAGTGGTGCGACTAGCAAGTTCTTGGCATATGAAGAGTGGCGCACAATCATGCTATATGTGTTGACCAACCTTAAGGAAAATGTGTCGTACATATAGTAAGTTCTCAACAAACCTACTTTCGATTAGTCATTCTTCTGCATCAACCCTCTAATCTTGTTCGTCGTTGGCATAGAGAATTTGTTCATCAATTCTGGCGACGATCAAGGGATCCTACATCGCACAAAATTGACACCCTGCTTAAACAGGGTGCGGGAAGTGGAAAACCCGATTTCATTTCTTGGTTCAAAAAGAAGGTATTGTCAAACCATTTTCATTTCATATCTCGTACTTAGTTTCACATGCAGTACGTTGCTCTTAATTGATGGCCTATCCTGCTCTATCTTGCAGGGCCAAACCAATGAATCCATGAATGCCGAGTTGAGACAAGTTTCCAACGGCTTTGACTATAGGGTTCGGTCATTTAACAGTTATGACGTCAACGGGTATCGCTTTCACACAACAAGCTATGAGCAGAGTCGTCCTAATCGAAGAACCACGAATACGGGAGTTTTTACGGCCGGCGATGATGGTGTCGAGTATTATGGAAGAGTAGAAAAGATATATGAATTAGTTTTTTCTGGTTGCAAACCTCTGAATCCTGTCATCTTCAAATGCCATTGGTTTGACCCGGGAGTAGTGAGACGGACTCCTAATCTTGGGCTAGTCGAAATTTGACAGTCAACCGTCTTACCAGGAGACGATGTATATATCGTGGCTACTCAGGCCACGCAAGTTTATTATCTCCCATACCCGTGCCAAACCGACGAACGTCTCCAAGATTGGGATGTTGTGTACAAGGTATCACCACACGGCAAACTACCTATCCTAAACGATGCCGATTACACCATAGACCCAAACACATATGAGGGAGATGACTTCTTTCAAGACAATGGGCTGGAAGGGAGTTTTGAGATAGACTTAACTAAAGTGTTCGGAATGGAAGTAGACAATGAGGACGCTGGAGATGAGGTTGATGATGCGAAAGACTTACAAATTCTTGAGCGATTACATCTGGACAGTGATGACGACATTCCTCCTCCTTCGGACAACCTGCATGATTATGTCGACATGCACGATATTGATGATGAGACTCATGAACCGGCTATTATCGACGATGATGATTATTTCTAATACATGTATGATCCATAGTAATTAGATTACTGTTTTTAATTCTATGTGATTTCGGTTTCAGTTTTTTCATTTATAATACTATGTTATCTCTTTTATAATATGCTGACTTGTTGACTTGTTTTAATTGCAGGTGATTGGAGAACGATGGTGGGCGGCGTAGGCAAAGCTGTGACGAGGTCCTTGTCCTTTTTTTACCGGGATGACGCCGAGGGTAGTAAGCGGAAAGGTGCACGCAAGGGTGGAGGGAGAGGTGGTGGGAGAGGTGGAGGGAGAGGTGGAGGCGCCAGAGGTGGAGGGAGAGGTGGAGGCAGAGGTCGAGGTGTAGCGAGGTCACCGTTGCCTGAGGAGGAGCACGAGGAGCAGCAGCAGTCTGAGTCGTCTGAGGAGGAGGAGGTGGAGCGCGAGGACAGGGAGGAGAGCGAGGACAGGGAGGAGGACGAGGACGGCGACGAGGAGGCCGAGGACGGCGACGAGAAGGTGCAGCGCTCGGGCCACGCCCAGCCCCCTGCACTTAAAAAAGTGCGAGGGGCATCACAATTGCCGAAGCGACCGATATCTTTAGACCGTCGTCCGGTAGTTGACCTTATGTTAATAACCTTTGGGGGGGTTTAACTCACTTAGTAACATAGGTGCTTTAATAAGTGTCTTAGTGGTAGTTGCTTTCTGCTATAAACCATGTCATTAGCCTTCCTTTCATATAAGCTTGCATATCATCTTTTCCTACACTTGCGGAGTACAGCTGGTACTCACACTTGCTTTTTCCCCTATAATTATCAAATGCTGCTCAGAGAGTGAAGACTGACCGATTCGGAGATGGTGAAGACCAAGCTTGTGGAGCCCCCGGTCGACTACCTGTGGCGTTATGGAGACTTTCGCTAGAGTTGTAATATTTTTAGTCTTTTCAGACATTTATTATAATAAGGTACGATATATTTATGACATTGGATACTCTGTTTTACTATACTTTGTCCTATATGTGTGAAATTCGATCCTAGGCACACATATAGATGAGCATTCGGTTTTGGCCTTGAAACCGGGTGTGACAGAGTGGTATCAGAGCCATGTCGACCGTAGGACGCAAACTTAGATAGAATGGTTACCGTAAAGTCTTATTTTCAAAGCTATTTTGAAAAAAATATATTTCTATTCTTTGTCTATTTCATAAATTGATTTTTATCCTTTCCTATCTTCAAGAGAACCACCATTATCCCTAGGAGCTTGCCCCAATCTTCTTCACTATGTTGTAGAACGTTGTTGTTTGAGTGTGGTGTGCCACGTTTGATTTGGTTCTTTGTTTGAGTGGCGGTGTGTTGTGAAGTGTTTGGCTTCACATCGCATCCTTGTTAATATAACATAGTTAGATTAGTATAGTTGGGTTTCCCTTTTCCATCCTTCTCTTCTATATCTCTTCTATGTCCCTTCTTATCTATTCTACAAGACATAGTCCAAATTTCAAGACAAGTCAAGAAGGAAATTTTTCTACCAGCGTAATATGCTTCGAGACGACGCCAACAATGAAGAAGATGAAAATGCAAGACAATACTGTCTTGTACCAAGTGCTAACCTAAGGCGGGTAGAGTTCAACTCAACAATAGACGACAAAGGAAAAAGTGGTTATTCTTGGAATGGATTGTGCAGGGAAAAACCGTCAAGTTATCCCTTTATCCTATTTTCTTGCTAGCCACTGAATCTCGGGGCGAGATTCCTGTTAAGGGGGGTAGTTCTGTCACACCCCAAAATTTCAAATTTTAGAATGTGACTTTAGTGTCACTAAATTTTGAAACTTTTTGAAATAGATTTAAAATTTCCTAGATTTATTTGGGGTTGTAACATTTATTTTAGGAAAGAGTTATTTTCTAAATTAAATAAATTAATTTAGGTTATTATATTTGTTTGTTGCATTCATGCTGGACTAGTTTGCAGTAGGGATTTTATTGTGTGAAAAATGTATTTAAAATTTCGGTAGAAATCGTTTTAGTTTAGTATAGAAAGTAGAATAGAAAAGAGAAATAGAAAAAAAAACCCGGAGCACCTTTGGGCTGAATCTCTGCGGCCCAGTTTTTGTTTTTCTTTTTCCTTTCTCTTTTCTTTCCCTCACTTGGGCTGGCCTCTTCCTTTCCTCGGCCCACTAAACTCCAGCCCAGCCCGGCCCAACCCGCCTGCCCCTTCTCCTACCTCCAGCCGCAGCCACCGCCAGGAACCGCTGCCGGCGACCGTCCGCGTCGCGAATCGTCGCCGCCGCCTCATCTCCACGCCGAAACGCCTCCCCACCTCTTTCCCTTCGTCTCCTCTTCGGTTTCCCCCACTCCTCTCCCCCACTTAAACCTCCATCACGTCGAATAGATGCAGTCAGCCATGAATGGCAATTCACTCCGGCAAGCTACTCGCCCGGTCGTCTCCCTCTACCCCGCACTATAAAAATCAACGCTGCACTTGTCCTCGGCACTCCCCTCGCTCTCCCGCAACTGCTGCCCCCAATCCCCTCCTGAAATCGTCACCCCCAAGCTCTTCTTCTCCGCCTCCGGTAAACCGCACCACGGCGTCGATCTCCGTCTCAAGCTCGACCCCTCCCCGATTGATCTGCAGGTGAGCCTATCCAGCATCACGTGAGCCTCCCCAACCAGTTCGTACGCCATCTCCCTCTCCCTGTCGTGCTCCCCACTAGCCGCCATTGCCGCCACTTCAACTCCCCGTCGCAGCACCACTTTCCAGTAGCCACCACTCAAAATTCCACCTCAAATGGAACTGCAGTACCATGGGCATCCGATTCCCCCAGTTTCTGGCGCCATATCCCCCATCCCCCATGCGGATTCGAGCTCTGCAGTCTATCCATGGTGAACGGGAGCAGAGGAGGATGAACATTCTGTATCGATCCCCATCCGCTTCCCTGTCCCCCGTGTTGGGCTTCCCCAGCAACAGGCCACATGGACCCAGCAGGCCTTTCCTTGTAACCCGAACTACACCAGCAGCCTGTACCACGTGCTGACATTTCTTTTCACTAGCAAATTGCCCGTACGATGCTACGGGCTTTGAAAAATTTTCACTATTAATTCAATCCACTTGAATTCATATAAACAAAGCGTGACTACAGACTTTTGTAGATCATAAAAAACACATGGCTCTGATTACTTTGAAATTAAAAATGTCAACTTCAAAAATGTAAGCATGCTCTGTATTTAATCTCTTACTGTCCCAATATATACAAGATAATCAATGGAGCAAAACTAACATGCATGATGAGTTTCACGCACATGTCAAAATATCGAGGGATTTGATGACAAATGCAGCGGCACAACCAAGTTAGAAAATCCTAAGCATTTAGAAAGCAAGATGGCACTAATAGCAGACACAAAGCTAAAACTATTTTTGAATACAACTTAATTAACTAAGTCATAACCTTTGATTATGAACAAGAGTTTAAGGGAACTGACATGAACATCACACAATGATAACTGAATGATGTACTTTGGCTTTTAGGCACTGCAGTGTCCAGATTGATGGTTAGACTGGGTAATTTTTCAGGACCAATGCATCATGTGGCAAGAGCACCAGAAATAAGAAAATGATTAATTTTGTTACCCAGAGGAGATATATCCTGTCCCCTTGCTCTCCTCTCGCTAATTACTTCTGCCCTGTGACCAGGAAGAGAAAGCAAAACATGTATAATACGAACCAAACTAAGAGGAAGAAGATATAAAAAGCATATCCACGAACCTGGGTACAGATGACGAACCGGCCGTATACTTGTATAGGGTCCCGCTACAACACCAGCCATCACGGCAGACGAGACCCAAGAGCAATATACCACAGAGACGCGGTGCTGCCGGACAGGGTGACAGCGTTACAGTCCTAGGCGTAGATCGATGCGATGAGGACGGAAGAGCGACCGGACAGGTTCAGGCGGTCGAACTGGGCAAAATCTTCTCGGGAAAGAGACGGGATTCACCAGGGAAAGAGATGGGATTCACCAGGGGAGGCATGGCAACGCCGACGACGACGGAGGGAGGATGTGCAGGTGAGGTGGCGGCGGCTTGAGGTGGTGTCTGCTCGGTTGCGCGCGGTCGAGTGGCGGTGGTGGGCTCGCTACTCTTTAGCTCCCGTTGGTGGCTCAGTATGGCCCATATGATCGCACCATTCATTACTTTTTCATTCGGCCCGTTGGCGACATCTCCCATCTTCTTCCACCTTAGTCCGGGAAAACTCAGCACGCCATTGCCGGCGATTGGAGCTCGCGGATTGACGAGGTTAAGGCACATCAATGACAATAGAAGATCAAAATGGATTCGAAATAGCCTTCCCTTTGTTTCCCATATGAAGTGGCTGGTGATCTGAATTGTTTCAATGTCGGAATTCAACTTGCACAAAACAAAAACTTTGAGTCAGAATCGGGGGCAGAGATCTGAAAACTGAAAAATCCGGCTGAAATTTGTGGCTGACGACTTCTTTTAGACTTTTTAAGTAGTATATAGAGATTTTCGGATTTAATCCCACAGCCAGCACTTAAAAATTAATATCTCCACCATCCGAGCTCCAAATAATCTGATTCTTCCTTCTAAATTCAGGTAAAAGCAAGCTCCATCTATTCCTCTCAGAATCATATTTTGTTGAGCTCCTTCTCAATGTATTTTATATTTATTTGTGTTTATTTTCTTGTTTGTTTGTTTGCCGGTGTGCTTTGCATGTTATCGCTAATAGAGAACGGGTCGTTCGAGCACAACCACGATGAAGGTCAGGTTTCTTGAAGACTCTGAGCAGCAACATTGGGATTAAGGCAAGTGTCCTTGATGCATTTTGAACCTATTTGCATTCTCCCTCTAGTTTAGTCATGCATTGCGTTTAAATTGAATCCTATGTGTCTTGATCCTGTTCCTTATTATTCCTTGTCGCCTGGGTGTGGTAGATGATAACGGTTTATGGGTAGGTCATGCTTAGCTTGCTTGTCTTGGGATGGGTGATAACTTGCTTAATAATCTCGACTAATGGCTCACATGAACCTTAATCATGGGAATGGTAATCCTTTTTAGCAACATTGGAAAACTAGGGGATCCAAGTAGGAGGATGGTTTGATGATGGTGCGGGTATGCACGAGTACTTGCTTTGTACTCATGGTTGTGTGGTTAGTACTTACTTTGGATCCTAAGGACCGGTTCGTGGAGCGGCTACCCAGGACAACAGTGCCATCACGAGGCTGATATGGAGCAGCCTGGTTGAGTACCAAGATGTTCTTCCAGTTGGCGGCATTCGAGGAAGAGGAATGGGATGGAGTAATCTCATTCCTAGGTGATGGATGGAGTAATCATAGCCACGGTGCAAGAGGGGGCTTCTGTCTGGATGGTGTAATCCCACTGCGGTGGAACCTTAGCATGGAATGTTTGCCAGCTGGGAGACTCTTTGAAAGACCTTGTAGTGATCTCCTTGCCGCACACCTATGGAAGTGTGTAAGTGCAGCGCAGCACGGGCACCAAGGAGGATTTAGTCCACATGGCAACAGGGGATGAAATCACGACTCGTGGGTAAAGTGGTACGACCTCTGCAGAGATGTAAAACTGTCATGACAGCCGTGCTCACGGTCAAGAGCGGCCTGGATCCTCGCATGATTAGTGGGAATGGTTGGATGGATCTGGTGGGGTAACCAGATTGGGGTGGAGTAACCCGTTTATTCTACAAGTGGAGTAACCTGTAGGTTGGTTGGGGTGGAGTAACCCTTGACTTTACATGTGGAGTAACCTGTGTATTTGACCTTATGTTAATAACCTTTGGGGGGGTTTAACTCACTTAGTAACATAGGTGCTTTAATAAGTGTCTTAGTGGTAGTTGCTTTCGGCTATAAACCATGTCATTAGCCTTCCCTTCATATAAGCTTGCATGTCATCTTTTCCTACACTTGCGGAGTACAGCTGGTACTCACATTTGCTTTTTTCCCTATAATTATCAAATGCTGCTCAGAGAGTGAAGACTGACCGATTCGGAGATGGTGAAGACTAAGCTTTTGGAGCCCCCGGTCGACTACCTGTGGCGTTATGGAGACTTCCGCTAGCGTTGTAATATTTTTTGTCTTTTCAGACATTTATTATAATAAGGTACGATATATTTATAACATTGGATACTCTGTTTTACTATACTTTGTCCTATATGTGTGAAATTCAATCCTGGGCACACATATAGATGAGCATTCGGTTTTGGCCTTGAAACCGGGTGTGACATGAAGGAAGAATACTTGTAGGTAAATATAGAACAAGCTTTCATGAGACTTAGTATGTTTAATTTGATCTTCTTATATGTAGTATGCTTGATGACGTGCAGGCGATTCCGTGGTGGATGGCAACACATCCCGATTGCTGGCAGGTGTTGGTGGACAAGTGGTGCGCCGAGGACTGGGCGGAGAGGCATGAGGCTTCCCGACAGCGTCGGTTGTTGATGCAAGGTGCATCACACCACCAGAGCAGTCTTAGCCTCAGCGAATATGCGGCCAGATATGTATGTCAAATCATTTATTCACTCTCGATCTCTGAATAATGCATAATTACTAATCATCTTTTTTTCTCCCTCCCTTATGCTTCGCATCATGGTGGTGAGGAGATCAACACTTTCGAGGCTTTCGCGCTCTCTCACAAGGGCAAGGCGACGGTGGACATCCACTACAACCCGGAGGACCCGCCCAGGGCGTACAGCAATCCGGGCGCCTATAGCCGCCTCAGCTCGTACTCAGAGGTGGCAAAGGAGGTCTACGGGCAAGACTACGATCCGAGGTCACATGACCTTGATGGAGAAGTTGTGATGAGGGCGGGAAAAGGCAAGAAGCATGGGCGGTACTGGCTCAGTGACAGCGTCATTGACACGGCAAGTACTCCCACGCTCTCCCAGATTCAAGCACGGACCGTTAGCGGTGGCCCGAGCATACGCGAATGACCGACCGCTACACAGACCCTCCAGGTTATTACTGTTACATTCCTTGTTTGTTTAATTTTTTCATTTGATTCAATATTGCACTCGAGTATCACAATTGATTTCATATTGCAGGCCCAGCTTGAGGAAGAGAGGGCCAGACGGGAGCAGCTCGAGGCAAGTTTGGCCCAGCAGGTGCAGGCGCAGGTGCAGGCGCAGGTGCAGGCGTAGGTGCAGGCGCAGGTGCAGTCGTAGTTGCAGGCGCAGACACAGGAGATGTTCTCCTACTTTCAAACTCAATTCGCGGCGATAGGTCACCCATTGCCGACACCTCCGATGTGGGATCCTCATCCTCCCATTTCTTCTCTGGTGAGTGTATTGGCAACCTTACACAACCTTAGACAACTTAGAAACATAGACAAACTTAGAGACTTAGAAAACCTAGAGACTTAGAAAACTTAGAGTTGTGCTATACATATTGAATCACAAATGTTATGTCTTCTTTTGTGCAGCCGATGCCTGGGTCAGCGGGGTTGAATGCTGGGGCTGGGGTTGTGGTGGGAGACGTGGATCTATCGGCAGCTCGTAATCTTTTTCCACAAGGACCTCCACCCTTTGATCCATAGTTTGTGTTTTATGGACTATATGTGTGGCTTGTTTGTGGTTGCGGACTATTTATGGACTTGTAAGCGTTTGTGGACTATTTGTGCACTTATGACCGTCTGTGGACTTGTTGGAGATAATGCCGAAAGCTCACTGAATCATGCGAAGGGTATTCAACGCCAGGCGAAGGGTATTCAACGCTAGGCAAAGGTACAATGACAAGAGCCAGTGTGAAGCCTAAACCTTAGAGATGTAACAGAATTGCCTAATGGCATGGCTATAATATTGAACACTCCTCCCCCTTTAAATATGGAGGGAGGAGCTCCTGTAATGACATCTGTTTTTCGGGCCACGAGCCAAAGACACATCATTCACTTTGTCCACAATTCTCTGTCGTGCTTCAACCCCTTCGCCCAGCATCGTGAACGATTGAGAGCTTCGGGTAGCACCCAACGTAAGTATATAGAACGCTAACACTCCAGGAGGGCTTCGCCAAGCAGAAAGAGAACCATCCGAAGGGCAACAAGGCTTCGCGAGGCGCGTCTCCGAGCACCAAGGCTTCAGGAGGGCTTCGCGAGGACCAATTTCAACAACCACATCCGTTGGAGGGCTTCGCCGAGTCTCCCAAGACCTTCGATCCCCCAACATTTGGCGCCGTCACGCGGGGCAAACCCACGACCACGATTAACAACTCAAGATGGCGAGAGGCAAATCATCAAAAACAGTAGACACTGAAGCACAACACGCGGAAGCCGAAGAAAGAGAGCGAATAGCAAATGAGGAAGAAGATACAATCGCGAAGGAACAAGAAGCACAGGCCGAAGCTACACGAGCTGAACAGGCAGCCCGAGCAGAAAAAGCAGCAAGACAAGAAGAAGATCTAAGGCAGCAAGAAGCTCTAAAAGGAATACAAAACAATAACGAAAACGCTTCGCAAGCAGGAAGCGCCCTTCCGGAGGATGATGAAACAGCAGATGACGAAGCCGATTCTATAGCAGAGCGACTTCGCATCCTGGAGAAGGAAAGAGTTGAGAGGGAAAAACGCTTGGCTGTCGTTGAGAAAAGGTCAAAACTGAAAATAGACATGCTGCAAAAGATAAGGCAAACACAGAAGGATATCGAGGAAATGGATGAAAGGCTAGACCAAGTCAACGAGGATATGAACAACCTCAAGAAGCTAAGCCAGAATCACTCAAAGAAGGTTCAAAAGAACAACGAAGGGAGAATTGTCTATGAAGTGAGCAGCACAAGCAAAGACGCTCAACCAACCCCGATATTCAATGAAAACTCACCTCTAAGCGAAGAACTGCAAAATGAGCCATGGCCTATCAACTTCAAGATGCCAAAAATAAAAGCATATCAAGGAAAATCTGACCCAAGAGAATTTTTTATGTCCTTCGAAGCTGCAGTGGAATCGGGCGGAGGTACAAACTCCACATACGCGAAGGCACTGGTTATGGCAATCGAGGGGACTGCAAAGACCTGGTTCTCCACTCTAGAACCGGGATCAATCAATTCATGGTCCGAATTGAGGAAAGAATTCATAAACAACTTCCAGGGCTTCCAAGCTGAAGAAGTTCATCAGGGAAAGTTATTTTCTTGCAAGCAAAGAAGCGACGAAAGCCTCAGGGAATACATGCAGAGGTTCATGGAAATTAAATCGAAGGCCAGAGGAGTAGGGGCTTCCACATTAATCGATGCACTAATGGAAGGATTGAGGTCCGGTCCTTTTCACTCCTCGTTGGCAAGAAAGAAACCCACCACAATCTTCGGATTGCTCGATATCTTCGAAAAGTACACAAGATCAGATGATGAGTTCAGAAGAAAAAAGGATGATGAAAAGAAACAAACTCAGCAGCTAAGAGATGAGAAAAAAGCTAAGGAAGACAGGGAGTCAAGCCGAAGTCGAAGGCATGACAATAACAAGGAAAATACCAGAGACCATAGCGGGCGAAGGGTACACAACCTAGAAAACAGAGAGGAAAGAGGAGATGAAAAGAGAACCAGAGAAGACGAAAAAGGAAAAGGGCGAAGCAACCATGACAAAGACCTTGAAGAAAGAAACAGAGAAAGTGACCAAAAGACTAACTCCCGCAACTTAGTTTGCGAACTACACGGCGAAGGTAAAGGGCATACAACTAAGCAGTGCCGAGACTTCCTGGCATACAAGCAGAATTGGCTAGCAAACAGAGAGGCAAAGAAAGCCATTCGCCACATGGGCAACTTTCGTGAAAATTGGTCCCAAAGCAACACTCGTTCATTCTATCCTTCACATTCCGTAAATCATGTGGTCAACTACCCAACAGAAGCTTCGCAACAAATGCAACAGCGCACCTATCATCAACCACAAAGTCTGGCTGCATTACCACCACCACCAGAAATGAACCATCAAAACAACACTAGACAGTCAGAAGTTAACAGCGAGGTGCGAAGGCAAAGAATAAATGCCATCACTGGAGGATCAACTCAACAATTGGATTCAAGAAGGGCTAGAAAAGAACATATGCGAAGGGTTCAGCATGTCTCTTCGGGAGCTCCTTTCGTCAAAACAAGATGGTCTCATGTGGACATAACCTTTGGACAAGAAGACGCAAGAAATCTAGACCAACCACATTCAGACCCGCTTGTCATCCAAGCAAACATCAACGGATTTGACGTCCTCAGAATACTAATCGATGGGGGAAGCTTAGCCAACACCCTCTTCGCTTCGACATTTAGAAAAATGGACTTGGAAAATGAAACTCTGCGACCAGCAGGAATCCCTCTGGTTGGCTTCACTGGAAAGATAATCCAGGCTCTAGGGAAGATTGAACTACCAGTAACCTTCGGTGAAGGAGAAAATGCAAGAACGGAAGACATAATCTTCGATGTGGTCGATCTCATCTACCCTTACAATGCAATTTTTGGGAGAGGATCCATCAACAAGTTCGAAGCTGTTATACACCAAGCTTACCTGTGTATGAAAATCCCGGGACCAATCTCTGTGATTAGGATCTTCGGAGATCAGACACAAGCAAGAGCCATCGAAGACAACGAAACTCCTGGAAGCAAGAATATCCACCTCGTAAAGGAAGCGCAAATTACGCCCGCCTACAAGTTCTTCGGCCTCAGGAGCTCGACGAAGATACTTCAAGACCTCATCAACCGCTACTACCAAGAGTTAACAGAACAACTCTTCGGTAGAGCGAATGATGCTTATGTGTAAAACATAAAAGACATGCGGGGGGTGCACTCTTTTTCCTCACAAGGGAAGCCCTGCGAAGGGTGTGAGGTTTTTTAATGAGGCACCCTCTAAGACTGTACACCAGTTTTATAATTACCTTTTTGCCTCAAAAAATTCCAGAGCAATTTACTGAGGAGACTCATCAAAAGGCGAAGCCATGAGCTTAAACAAAAATTCAGGCAGAAAGCCTAGAGCAAAGCGAAGGGTACACCAAAACAAAACTTGGTGTAACCCAACTCAGAGGTTGTGTGTTATAAAAAATAGCACAGACCTCCCAGATACAAAAGTATCACAAAAACTTGTTTTATGGTTTCCAAAAAAATGGAAAACCACAGCAAGCAAGCGAAGCCACATCCTCAAAAGAGAGAAGCCATTGGCTAAAAACATGTCAGGCCTAAGACCTAGAGCGAAGGAAAATCGGACAAAAGTCCAAGAAAACGCGAAGGGCAGCCCAATTCGGGGCATCCCAAAATTTCAGAGCCCATGTCATAAAAAATGACACCGGGCCCCCAAGATATAAATCGAAGGTTTTGAGACAATTTAAGGAGTTAAACCCTTCCTTTGTTGTCTGACCTCGGAAACAAAAATCTCAAATTTCAACGAGATAGAGGCTAAGTCTAAACGAGATAAAAGCTAAAGCGAAGGGACAGTCTACCGCAAGGACTGGGAAAAATTCAAGATAAAAAACAATATCCTCGCAGGGACGCTGATTCAAAAAACTCAAGTTTCAAGCGCGAAAACTCCAAATTTCAAAAGAAAATAGAAGGTCATCGCGCAAGAAGCAAAAGCTTTGCAGGATATTGAAGAAACCTGTTCTTTACGCGAAGCAAACCGAAAAGGTTCCTCCAAAATAATAGCTAAAAAGCACGATTTATTCAAGGAGAGTCATCATCTGGCTCCTGCTTTACAATTAGACCTAATTCTAATAATATTTGACATATGATACTAAACTCGTTTACATCATATCCGCTCGAAGGTGAGTAAGGTCTCTGAAAAATGGGGTCAACGACCCCAGAAGAAACCATCCGCTCAACCTGCGAAGCATCATAATGCGACGAAGAACCTTTGCAATCACCAAAAGATCCCAACGGCCAACACGACCACGACTATTCCGCGAAGACCCCCGACGGGAAGAAGAACCCCTTCGGGAGCAACGTCCTCAAGACCCTCGCTTTCCGCGGCCTCTATGCCCTCTGGAAGCATCATTTTCAGGACGATAAACTCTGCCAATAAAAGCAAGGCTACCAGGAGGAAAAATAAGAGGCTCTTTTGCACTTTCCACTGGAGACAAAGGATCTGACTCACTAGACAAGTTGATCTCCGAAGGGGAACT
Organism: Eragrostis curvula; assembly: GCA_007726485.1. Classification (NCBI taxonomy): domain Eukaryota; kingdom Viridiplantae; phylum Streptophyta; class Magnoliopsida; order Poales; family Poaceae; genus Eragrostis; species Eragrostis curvula. The sequence goes on along the minus strand of CM017441.1, from coordinate 30,462,912 downwards.
AAAAACCTCAATCGGAGGCTCACGACGGGCCGACTTCATTCGCTCCGGAGTGGCGAACTCACTCAAAGAAACATCGGATGAAGAAACCTTCGGAGTGGCAAACTCGCTCAAGGAAATGTCAGAAGAATCCTAAAAATCCAAAGCCAAACAAATATTAAAAGTACAAATAATAATAAGTTTACAACACATGTCTCCAGGACATTCTCAACAAGTACAGGTCCGAAGGATAACATCTCTTACAGATCAAGCAAAAAGTTTTATACCTCATCCTGAGGCAGCTGGCCGATAGAAAGAACCTTGCTCCAGAAAGACTCGTCAATAATTCCAGTAAACTTAACGAGTGCTTCGAGCAATTCAGGAGATGTGCTATCGGCGCTAGCAAAAGAAAAAGAATCGCTGGAAGCCTTCGCCACAGCATCACTCCCCTCAGCTTCGTGCGAATGAAGAACATCCCTGACAGCAAGCTGCACTGCGTTCTTTGAAAAAGCCCTACAGGCCTCAACGACATAAGGGATATTAGCAACAAGCCATCCTTGGAAGTGCTCAGTCGAAGCATATTCAGGCAAGGGAACAGGTGCTGCACCAACGGACACAAGAGCGGCTCGAATCTGATCACAAATGCCAGCCAAACGAAGCTTCTCAGCCTTCGCAAGGCCAGCAATCTCCTGGTCAGCAACATCAACCTTGGTAATAAGGTCCTCATTTTCTTTTACGGCCTTCGCGAGGGACGTATTCAGTTCCTCGACTTGCCGATCCAAAGAAGCCACTTTCCCCTCAAACTCCTTCGCAGACTGAAGGAGTGCCTCCTTCTCTGAACACAGTTCAGAGAAGCGCTTCTCGCTAAGTACGAGCGCTTCCTCCTTCTCCTTAGCCTTCAGCTCAAGGGCAGCAAGATCTTTGCGAAGAGCATCTCGATCACTCCTCGCATTCGACAGCTCCCGATACTGGCGAAGGGATGCATGGGTAATAGCAAGAGACTGCCAAAAGAAAGGAAGGATCAGAATAGAACAAATATCATAACAAAAAATAAAAAACAGGAAAGCTCACCTTAACTTGCGAAGACAATAAAGACTTGTACATGGCATCTCCACCCTGTGACATCAGCTCTTCCTCCACCTGAGGAAGTCGAATCCTATTAGCAGCAGCAACAAAAGGCTCAATAGCCTGGGCACTCATGACGAAGGTGTTAGCCGGAACATCGTCACAAGCAAGCGAAGACCTCTCAACAGCTTCAACTGAATCAAAAGTTACGTCAAAGGGGAGAAACTCCTCTAGCATCGCCTCAAAAACAGAATGAAGAACAAGTTCACCACCTGCTGAAGGGTTAAGAATACCACGAGGCTGGACGTGGGGCTCTAACGGAAGCTGAACCGCAGAGCGATCTGAAAGGGTTCCCAAGTTAGCGGCCATCTGGCGAAGCTCAAACTTTTCAAATAACGAAAGATGACTCGAATTAGCACCTTCGCCCAAACCCTTCTCCTGGATCTGGGTTTCACCCGAAGCCTCATGGGCTTCAGCTGGGGTCTTGACCTGGATCTTGGCCTTCGGATCAGGCGCAACAGAAACAAGGGCGCTGGCCTCTGCATCCTTGTCCTGGATCTTGGCCTTCAGACCAACAGGGTCGGACACATTTGCGGTACCATCCGCATCCTTGTCCTGGGTCTTGGCCTTCTCAGAGGCCATAGATTTACCAGCATCAGCTGAAGAAGAAGAAACACCTTTCGCAGGGCCTGCGAAGCCTTTTGAAGGAGTCTCTTTTGAAACCGACAAAGCCTTAACAGAATTCTGACAGCGACCCGACGAGCCAGTAAGGATTTCCATCAAGTTAGGAACCTTGGGAGGCCGATAAGAAATGGCCGCCTTATCAGAAGCCGAGCGGTTTGCTGAATCTTTCGAAGAAAAACTTGGAGGCTTCGAAGGAGGCACTGAAGAAATGGCATCAGTTGCTTGAGAGCGACCTCCGCTGATAGCCTTGTCAGAGCCATCCTTCGAGGAAGACTTATGAACCTTCGCTTTCTTCTTAACAGGCTCTTCATTGGATCTCCGATCACTAGGCATCTTGAAAAAGAATGCGAGAAAGGGATCTCTAATGGCGCGAAGGAAACAGAAAACAGTGGAAACAGCCTACACAAGCAATAGACAGCGTGAAGAAACAAGGCAATCGCTACGATTATATATAGAGCTAAGACGAGCATCGAAAACCGGGAGACGACAGGAACATATCGAAAACGACAAACACGTGCATGAGTCAGGAGAGCACACAACACAATCTTTAAAATAATAAATTGTTTCTGATCTTGATCAATCAAAATACATCAACAATTGAGGGCTAATGTTGGAGATAATGCCGAAGGCTCACTGAATCATGCGAAGGGTATTCAACGCCAGGCGAAGGGTTGCCAGGCGAAGGTACAATGACAAGAGCCAGTGTGAAGCCTAAACCTTAGAGACGTAACAGAATTGCCTAATGGCATGGCTGTAATATTGAACTCTCCTCCCCCTATAAATATGGAGGGAGGAGCTCCTGTAATGACATCTGTTTTTCGGGCCACGAGCCAAAGACACATCATTCACTTTGTCCACAATTCTCTGTCGTGCTTCAACCCCTTCGCCCAGCATCGCGGACGATTGAGGGCTTCGGGTAGCACCCAATGTAAGTATATAGAACGCTAACACTCCAGGAGGGCTTCGCCAAGCAGAAAGAGAACCATCCGAAGGGCAACAAGGCTTCGCGAGGCGCGTCTCCGAGCACCAAGGCTTCAGGAGGGCTTCGCGAGGACCAATTTCAACAACCACATCCGTTGGAGGGCTTCGCCGAGTCTCCCAAGACCTTCGATCCCCCAACAGGACTATTTCTGGACTTGTGAACACTTTGTGGACTATATATGGACTAAATGTGTATTAATTATTGAATTGTGGACAATTTGAGTATTTGGATGTGATATGGCTGTGAAATGGATGCATATTGTCATATATATATAATGCCTGTGTGTTTTTTGAAAGAATTTGCAAAAAAACAAATAAAACATGTTCTGGACAAACACTTTTGCCGAGTGTATTTGCACTAACACTCGGCAAAAGTCCCCACTTTTCCCGAGTGTATTTGCACTAACGCTCGGCAAAAGTCTCAGTGTATTTGTAATTACACTCGGCAAAAGTGGGGACTTTTGCCGAGGGTTAGTGCAAATACACTCGGCAAAGGTCCGCACTTTTGCCGAGTGTATTTGAAAATACACTCGGCAAAAGTATCCCCGAGTGCAGTTTGTGACACTCGGCGAAACTCACGCCGTCAGGTCGCCGTCCGTTAATTTTTGACTGTCGAGTGTCCTTTTTGACACTCGGCAAAACCTTTGCCGAGTGCCCGAGAAAAGACACTCGGCAAAAGGTGTCTTCGCCGTGTATAGACTCGCCGAGTGGGCTTCCCCGAGTGCTACACTCGGCAAATATTTTGGCTTTTGTCGAGTGCCGCAGGCACTCGGCAAAAAGGATCATCCTGGTAGTGCCGCCTCTATGCGCCCAGCCCATCTGTGCCTGCGAGTGCATGACTGCTCCTAGCGTAGCCTAAGAGCGTTCCAACTGGTAGAGGCAACACTGTCTCTCTACATTATTTAAGAGTCAATATAAGAGTTCATGCCGACTCTAAGTTAATGGTCGATCTCGCATGTCAATAGCTCAGTAAATGCTTGAGACTGCCTTTTGAGAAAGAGTTAGCAGCATTTTCTCTCTTTATTTTTTTTAATAAACAATTTTAAGAGTTAGCTAAAAATAGCCATTGAAAACACTCTAAGAGCAAGGCCAATGCACCTTGTCTGATCGACGAGCCACGTACGCACCAGACGAGCTCACGAGACGAGCAACACAACGCGTTGTCTGATTCTTAGTCTCCTAAAATTGGTTTTTTATTTTCTACTGGTCCCACCTCCCACCCAAACTGCTCAGCCATCGGTGGACGGCACCGGTCCGAGGCTCCAAGCTCCGACGTCAACAAACTGGAGTTCCTCGAGCTCGCCGTCAACAAGCGCCTGCGCCGCGCTCGCCAGCCACGCAACCGCTGCCAGCCATCGTTGCCTGCGTCGCGCTCGCCAGCCACGCAACCGCGGCCGGGGCACGCCATGGCGGCTGGTGGCCGCTCGCTGTCGTTGTGCCTGCCATGGAGACCATGGTGCTCGACGCAGAGTCGGGGCTGAGCAGGGAGCCCGGACATCCTTGCTCATCGGTCGACGAGGGCGGCGTGGGGGGTGGACGCCGTGACGGCCTTGCCGGCGAGGACGACCTTGCTCTTGGTGGCGAGTTTGTCAACCCGCACGCCGTGGCGGGTGGCCGCGGCGCGCTAACAGGCAGCGCGCGAAGGAAGGCGGGTGGCCGCGACCTGACGGACTGCGCGGGGCGAGGGAGGCCGGCGCGGGTGGCCGCGGTGCACGAGCTCCATGGCCTGGCGCGCTGCACGGCGCGGCCTGACCGGAGGCGCGTCGTGGTCGCGGCTAGGGGAGGGCGCAGCGTGGTGCGATGACCGCGGCAGGCAAGGTAGGTGAGGACGTCGCCGGAGTCTCTCGCCATTGATGAGAGAGGTTGGGGAAAACACGGTTTTGGTGCGGTGAGAAGCTGGGAGAGAAGAGGCGGACCTCACGAAGCGGCGACGCGATCGTTGCGGGCAGGAGCGACAAGGTGCGTGTCAGAGGCATTTTCTCTATCTTCCACGTAGGAAGTTTCTGACGCGGCTTGTCGCTACGACAATCTATTGGGCTTGCTCTAACACACACAGCTCCGCGCCTGACAAAGAGGCAAGGGCAATATGGTCAAGTCAAATAGATTTGCGTCACGGAAGGTGATGGAAAAAGAATGAAGTTGCTAGCGGCCATCGATGTGAAGTGAGCATCCACTTGAATGCATGTCTGCTATGACCATCGATCAGAACGATTGAAGGAGTTCAGGCCAAACGGGCCCGAAGAAGATCATTCTTGATGACTGGCGACACTGTCCACTAGAATTTGGCGGTGAACCCGTTAGGAATTTACCTTGATTTATTTAGTACGGATGTAGGCTTCTAGGGTATGGGCAATAGCTTGGTAGTCTTTTGAGAAAATTCTTTCCTTGGCCTAAAAAAACATGATGCTTCCTTCTTTGACTCTTTAAAAAAAAAAACTTTCCTATTAAAACCAAAACCATTTTTTGTTTCCTTTCATGGTCCTTCTGTCAATTTTTGGCCCTTAGTGGTGTTAAGTAAAAGGTAAAAAAGCTATTTTAAACTAGGTATGAAATAAATTTTATTTTTTTTAAAAAAAATAATAAAACGTGACTATTTTACTAGGTTGTTTTTATTTGAGAATTATGTACCACAGTTTGTTTTAATTTATAATTAATCGAATTTGAGCATTATTTTTCACTTTTAGTTTCATCACTGTACGAAGAGGTGAATTACAGTTTGTTTTATATCAGGGGTAAACTGACATTTTACCCTTCACTTAACACCATTAAGTGCCAAAAATGACGGAGGGGCCATGGAATGAAATAAAAAATTATTTTGGTCTTAACAGGGAAGTTCAATCTAGGAAGGAAGAACCATCTTTTTTGAGGTCAAAAAAGGAATTTTCTCTAGTCTTTTCTGACTTCTATGTTCCGTATAAGAACTTTGGCTCGCAGAAGTCTGGGTTTCTGTAATTTATCTTTTATCTAAATTTGAGAATAATCCAATATCTACGTACATTGAATGGAAATTTTGGAACAAATTGTCAGCAACAGCCTGAGACAAGTGTCCACTTTCATAAATAAAGTCTGAATCATATGCAACGAAAACCAACTTTATAGCTTAATTGGTGCTTTTATTTCGTTTTTGTTTCCCTCTGGCAACTCTCCTTGCTTGATTGATCGGCAGAGCTCATGCCATTCTTTCATTAGAGTGTTATTTTAGCAAGCTGAAAGTTTTTTTTAATCTTTTACTTATTTTATTTTGGTTGAGCTGATTTGACAGCAATCAATAGTAAACACTAATATTATCCTCTAATCATTCTTTGTAAGCCAATAAGCATCTCTTTGTTCATTCCCAACTGTTTATGCTTTGGAAGAAAAGAAAGGTAGCGTTCAAGACAAGAACAGGAAAAATGTAAATTGTAAGCGTGTTCTGCAAGTCTCAAATGACAAAACAGGCAATTGTGGTTCTTAGCAACCCCGTTGAGTTTATTTAGTGCTTCTTATGTTGATGTTCCTCTTGTTCATAGAAACTATTGCTTCTTTGATTGTGATCTTTGCAGAGCTTTGGTTTTTAGTTCCGTACTAAATAGGCTCAGCTGAACATTGCATTATCAATTGAAATGTTATTTTTCTTATGTTTTAGGTTCAGTTGAGGGCTTAATGTCATATTGTCAGAAACACGAAATTGGCATTTTTATATTGCCCTGGAAAACCTTTCCTCCCCTTGTCCACCGCCAAAAGAATTAAATAGAAGGCCATGACAACTAAGGTGAGATTATTTGAAACAGATAAAGAAATGTTTACTAACGAAGTTTGGTTTTAGCCCTTTCTTTGGAGTAGCAATTTCCTACTCTTAGGCATCCACCGAAATAAAAATTTGTTGGTATATATTACACTTCGGTAAGGCTCAGATGACTGGACAAGCACATATTTAGCAACCAAATATTAGAATGGAGTAGGCTTTCCTTCCTAATATTTTACATGCTGAAAACGGACCAAGGCAGTTCACTTTTTTTGTTCCCTATCGTGATAGGGAATCTCTTATCTTCTCTATACAATACAACTCTATAATTGTGAAGATGTCGTCTCCGCACCCCTTAATCCTCTTCCGCACGCACCCCAGCAAGCCGGCCCAGCCGCTTTTATCTTCTCTTTTATCCTGTTGATGGTGTCAGTTTATGAATCTGATGAATTGCAGTTCAGTTTCCTGTCATTCACTGCACGGCAACAGCTCGACTTGGTTCCTTCAGCAGCCGCCTCTCGCAGCCACCGCTCGACTCCCTCTCCCACGGACACTGCTTCCGCAATTGAAACTGCCCGTCTGCCCCTCCACAAATTAAAACAGCCACCGTTACTCCCTACTACCAATCAATTGTTTGCCTCCTCCATCGCCTTCCTCCTCTGCCCGCCCTCTTTCTTCTGTGCTCCAAGTCAATTGGACACCAATACATCAGGTTATCTTGGCCAATATTATTTAAATTTCGTGCACCATGATTAAAGCATCTATAATTATGCTTATCTTTCCCTGTCCTGGTGTAGTTTTCCGTATGATTATTGCAGTTCCAATAGCAAATATGCTTTTGGCTTGCTGTCCATACTGCCGCGATGTTTGTCCATCTAGTTGCGATTAAATTTCTCAAAGCATTATAATATTCAAAATTGCTGAGAAATTTAGCGTGAGAATGGCAAATGTAGGGCTTCTTTCTCATTTTTCTCAGGTGCTTTGTTTTTTACTGTGTCCATGGGCTGTTAATTAATATCTCTAAGCAGATATTTTCATTAATATATATGAAATCCACATCGGTGGCTGTAGACATATTTCTTATGCACATGGGTATACAATTTTAGCCTCTCACAGTGGTCATTGAGTCCTGCCTTCTTGTAAACAAAGATGGTTTGAGCATGGAGACAGAGAGTTTACTAGTATCTGTCTACTGTGTATTAGACGACAAACTAGAGCAGAGTGCGTCTTCTCGCCATGCGTCGCTTGCGTGATCCAACCCCGTATCAGTTCTTCTTGCCAGCTCATTTGAACAAGCTATTCGCAATCATTTTATTCGTTCACCTCTGCTTCATGTGGGGTGCGGTCTGCGGTGCCATCGATGTTGTGTTTGAGTTGTACACAAACAACACCAGAAATTTGGAAAGGACTAAAAAAAAAAGCCCATTCGAATATGCAATTCAAAGAGGTCATCGAAGCATCTGTTGGACTAAACATAGTAGTACTAGCATGCACTGAAATTCATCAATCCTTGGGTACAATGATACTATTACTTGAAGTAGCACTCCAGAGCTAAACACACAGACAAGGAACCACAGTACTAAAGCAAACACAAACACAATAGTAGAACTCAGTGCAGAGGCCACTCCGGCTCAGGATCCTGTCACCCTCACACGCTGCAGGTCTTTGCCTGTTCCTTTGATGCTCCTGCCTCGTCTTCTCCCCGCTGCCTTGCCTGCTTCTGGATTTCTTCCTGCTTCCCTTCGTCCACCTTGCCATGTCCCAGCTCTTCCGCCACCTCATGGTCATTTCCCTCCTTCACTGCCTCCTCCCGGTCTTCAGGCTGGTGGTGCGGTAGCGGCAGCGCCTGTCCTGTCCGTGGGAGTTCCATCAGACGCCCTTCCACATCCTCGAGTTCAGTCACCGGCAGCGGGACTGCTCTCCCTTGCACATCCTTGGGGCTGCTCGGTGCTCTCCCTTCCACATCCTTTGGGCTGGTCGAATCTTCTTGTACAGTAGATTTGGTACCTACATGCACACCAATTATGGTTTATTATATCCGCTCCTTACACAATATGACAAGGTGATTTGGTACCTTTGAAGGAGTTCCTAATCGCGAGAAAGCAGAGTGTGCCCACGTGTTTGGCCACCGAATCCTCCGAGCGTTTTGGATGACCTACATGCACACCAATTATGGTTTTATATTTACGTACACAAGAAGCAGGAAGTAAGTTAGTCAAACTAAGAGATGATGATTTGGTACCTTTGAGACACGTTTTAATTGCGAGGAAGCTGAACGTGCCGAATACCACGAACTCGAGGAACATACCGACCATCTCCCCGATCATAACCTTGTGATCACGATGCCTCAATTTGTGCCTGAACGGACCCTGCGGCGAAGATGCTCCCGGCGGTGAAGATCCTCCTGCAGGTAAATCTGTTGATCGACAAAAGAGAAAAACTCCTCCCATGTTAGATCCTCCTGCACTAGATCGAACGCTAGGATAAATAAACACAAGGAGGAGGAGTGCAGTGCAGACCTCTCTTATCGTAGCATGCTGCCGCCATGTCCGTTCTAGCGGGGCCGACGCCGTGACATTCGTGATACATGGTGACGACGCTGTAAGACGTCAAGCCAACGAGGTGCTCGGCCACGGGGCAGAGGCATGCTGGCATGTCGACCGCGGCAATAACGGCGTCGCAGCACTGCAGGGTCCAAGGCGGATTGACGCAGTCCTTCGTGATACGCTTGGCCAAGATCCCACTCTCGCAAAACGGCCCCGGCACGGACGGAGACGGAGAAGGCACCGGCGCCGGGCTGGGCTGCAATGCGCGAGGAGGTGGCTGCTGCTCTGGCGTACCCGCGGCGGCAAGCGGCGTGACGCTGACAGCTACAGGTAAATAAATGTCCAGGAATCAATAAACGGACAATAATTTCAGCCCCCCGTCAAATCCGGGTCTAGCTACGCGAACAAGAACAGTACTAGGAGTAGTACTACCTCTGTCCAAGAATATAAGGACTTGTTGACTTTCAGACATCACCTTTGACCATTCGTTTTATTCAAAAAATTTATAAAAAAATTATTTATTTTATTATGATTTATTTCATCACTAGATATACTTTAAGTATAATTTAATTATTTTTATATTTTGATAAATATTTTGAATAAGACGAATGGTCAAAGGTGATCGCTGAAAGTCAACAAGTCCTTATATTTTTGGACGTAGGTAGTACTAGTACATGAACAGAAGTGTCGGTGGGCATCTTCTAATAAGAAGCTTTGATACGGAGAAAGAGGCGAATTAAAGGGGAAGGGAGGGGGGCATCACTAACCTTTGCCTTGACAGCTACAGGTAAATAAATGTCCAGGAATCAATAAACAGACAAGTCGTAATTAAAGGGACAATTCCAGGCCCCGGTCAGATCCGGGTCTAGCTACGCGAACAAAGAACAGTAGTACTATACATGAACAGGCGACAGAAAGAGATAGTGGGGCCGTGCTAGACAGTGTCGCAGAGCGCATCACCGCCGGCGCAACCGCAGGGAAGAAACTTTGACGCTAATTAACATTTTGTGAGTTAACGAGAAGAGAGGCGAATTAAAGGGGAAGGGAGAGGGAGGCCTCACAACAAACCTTCGCCGTGGCAGTTGCCGCCGGTGACGACGCGGGATCCTCCGCAGGCCGTGTACAGGGCGAGGACACGCGAGACGTTGAGGCCGGCGTAGACGGCCGGCATCTCACGCGCCACGCGGCAGAGGCAGTCGCCGCCGCCGAGCATGACCGAGGCCACCAACGGCTCGCAACACGCCGGCGTCGGTACGCCGGACAAGCACGACCGCGCAACCGCATCGGCGAGGATGGGCGCGACGCAGCCATCCACTCCGGCGAGCACGCTCACGCTCACGAGGAGGAGGAGGAGGAGGAGGAGGGGAGGAAGCGGACGGGCGGTGGAGGAGGAGCTCTGCATCGCTAAGCTACAAATTCTGCTGTGTGCTCAGCTCAGGCAGAAACTGATTGGCTAACCCGAAGCGAACGCGAGGAGGGTTTTTATAGCGGCGGCACTGCGCTGCGCTGCGCTGCGCAGGCATGTGGCCTATCTGGGCCCATGCTTGCAATCTTTTCCTGTCTGTCTCTTTTGCAAAGAGAGAGAGGATCAGAACGGTCAAGTCCCTTTCCTCTAAAGGCAACTACGAGACAAACGGTGGACAGCCCAAAAGAAGCCGAAGAAGTACTACACTTTTCTTGTTGGCTTTTCTGGCGGCTCTGCTTCGAGAGGCGGGCGGATCCTGCCTGACCGCCGGCCGGTTCAAATAGAGACGACACACGCCGTTCCGTTGGCCTCCGTGGGGGAGCAAGCGGAGTCGTGGCATGATCATTGATCAGACATCATTCAGACCGTGCCGGGTTCTGATCCGTTCCTGATCCGTTATCTTTCGGTTCAGGCCAGGCCAACAAAAAGGAAGGAAATGACTGCTTTTACGGACCCCTGCTTTTACCGTTTGTTGGGATCCCAAGATTCCAACCACGGCACAGAAGTTCAGACAGAGCCAATACATATGCCCAACACAATTGCCAAAAAACCTTTGACCAAAGATTTGGTTCCCTAACCTCTGGTGATGCAATTTGACAGCAATAAGATCGAACACGCTCTGCTGTCTCCTCGTCCGAGAGCTTGCATTGATCGTGCTTTCGGACGCACGATGTTGTGCTCCACGCCATGGTTAAGCACCCCAGCAAGCTTATGCTCCTCCTCGCAAGGAGCTCAGCTGGCACGCCGTCTCTACTCAAAGTAATAGTGACAATTGGCACAAATGCAGCAGATGCACTCAAGGCAGCTTCTGAGTAGTTACAAGACCCGACGTCTGACAGCGTGCTCCAGGGGTTATATAACCACACTCACTCTGATTTTACCGTCCGATCCCAGCTTTCTCGCTAACCAATCGTTTTGCTTCCTTTCTGGCTAACCACACGGATCCCTGCTTTTACCGTTTGTTGGGATCCCAACAATGTGGCCTGACGATATTGTTGTTAGTGAGAAAGCTGGGATCGGACGGGGGCAAACGAATTGCGTTTCACCGCAATCGCCGACCCCACATTGGTCGGGGCTGGAGAAACCGCCAAGCAGGAAGCCCGACACTTTGTAACTTTTGAGTTTTTTTAGGCCTTCTTGGGAGGGCTTTTTTCATGTTTTTTCCAACGGCTTCACATATTTTCTAACCAAAGGGGATGTTTTCTGAGGTGCTTCTTCTTAAAAAGAGAAGGAAGCCGTATCAAAAAATAAGGTAAAGTATGAAGCCACAAAATAAGGAAGAAGCCGTTTTTTTAAGAAAACCTTTACAGTGCATCGTACTACCTTAAGGAAAGAAGTGGTACGAGTCTCATCTGACCATCTATTCTCGTGGGTATTATTGTAATTGTCTTGGTATTAAACCTTAATAGGAGAATACCATTGCAGGGTACAATCGTCACCTCGATCGAATCAATCGTTACGAGAAAAGGGATCGACAGGCACGGGCGCCGCAGGCGGAGGACGCGCCCGCTGCCGCCGCCGATCAATTGCCGACGAGGTCTCACGGTGTCTCCCGCCGGTTCATCGCCTACCGTTTTGCGACGAGCGGTCGCCGCCAAGCTTCGCCACCACCAACGCCGATCCATTTCATCGCCGCCACCAATGCCTATCAGGGCATGGCAGTTCCAATCTTCCACGCCCCACCGGCCTCGTTTCCCATGTGCCCCCATCGGCGGTGCTGCGTCTTCTTCGTCGTCAATCCGTTGCCCATTCATTATGAGGAATCTGCTATGTTTTCTTCGCATCGTTCTTGAATCCCTGTTGCTTCACTGTTGTTGAATTCCTTTCGCATTATTTTCACTGGGATTTGGGATCACTGATGTGCATTGATCTGTTTGTCATTTACGTTGGCTGTAGATAACCATAGATTTTCTTGCATGTTGGATTTTGGAAGACTCTAGTACTCTTCATTAGTCTGGACACATGTATATGCATACAACATATGGGCTTTTGGGCCCTATACTCACACAGCCCAACACTCCCCCTCAAGATGGGGAATATATATCTATCATTCCCATCTTGTTACAAGCTAGATCACACTCTTTCACTCCTAAACCTTTAGTCAAACAGTCAGCTACCTGATTGCTTGAATTTACATAAGATAAATCTAATATACCATTGTCCAACTTCTCCTTGATGAAGAAACGATCGATCTCCACATGTTTTGTTCTTTCGGGTTTAACTGGATTATTTGCTATATTAATAGCTGATTTGTTATCACACAAAAGCTTCAAAGGGCCCTTTCTTAGAACCCTTTCTTAGAACATTTAACTCTGATAGGAGACCTCTTAACCAAAGCATCTCACAGACCGCAAGTGCCATGGCTCTATATTCCGCTTCAGTGGTTGAACGAGATACGACAGATTGTTTCTTGCTTCTCCACGATATCAAGTTTCCTCCAACGAAGACACAATAGCCTGAAGTGGATCTCCTATCATCAAGACAACTAGCCCAATCAGCATTACAATAACCCTCTATATTCAAGTGGCCATGGCTCTTGAACATGAGTCCCTTTCCTGGACTAGCCTTTAAATATCGCAGTATCCGATAAACAGCATCTAGATGTCCTCTTCTGGGGATCATGCATGAACCTGCTCACAACACTCACTGCATAAGAGATATCGGGTCTGGTGTGACATAAATAGATAAGTCGCGCAACAAGCCTCTGATAACTCTCCTTGTTAACTGGATCACCTGATTCGACACATAGCTTATGGTTCGGATCAATAGGTGTAGATGCAGGTCGACATCCAAGCATGCCTGTCTCTGTGAGTAAGTCTAGAACATACTTTCTCTGTGAGAGGACTATTCCCTTTGGAGATCGAGCAATCTATATACCAAGGAAGTACCTGAGTGCACCAAGGTCTTTCACCTCGAATTCCTTGCTCAGATTTTCTTTTAGACGTTTGATCTCCATGTCATCATCACTAGTTATGATGATATCATCCACATAAACAGCCAACACTATGATTTTACACCCGTTATGTCTATAGAATACAATATGGTCTCCATTGCACTGCTTGTATTCCATAGCACACAGTGCACGTTTAAACCTATCAAACCATGCACGTGGAGACTGCTTGAGACCATACAAAGACTTCCTCAGTCTACATACCTTACCAACTGCATCAGGTCTCGAAAAACTCGGTGGAATTTCCATATACACTTCTTCTTGGAGATCACCATGTAAGAAGGCATTTTTTTACATCAAGTTGATACAAGGGCCATAAAAAATTTGCCGCACAAGACATCAGAACTCTTACTGAACTCATCCTCGCCACTGGTGCAAATGTCTCATCATAGTCAATGCCATATGTCTGACTATATCCCCTTGCAACTAGTCGAGCTTTGTATCTTTCCACCTTACCTTCAGGTGTTTGCTTTACAGTGAAAACCCACTTACAACTGACAGGTTTCTTACCCATAGGTAATTGCACAAGATCCCATGTTTTATTTTTTTCGAGTGCTCTTAACTCTTCCAACATAGCTTCACGCCATTTATGATCTTGTTTCGCTTCTTTCCGGTCTTTAGGAATAGCAATAGATTGTAGTGATGCAACAAATGCTCTATATGAAGGAGATAAGGATGCATAAGAGACGTAATTGCTAATGTCGTTCTCAAATCCATACCTTGGTGGAGGAACTCCAGCCTTCGCTCGTGCATCTTTTCGCAATGCAATGGGCAGATCAACTGAAGAGGAGTCATTGACCTCAATCTCAGATGCTGATGAGACATCAACAATTTCTGGGCCATTACAAGGCACTAAAGGTGAGGAACATTGTTCCGTAAGTGATGCCGGAACCACCTCTGTAGCTTGTGTCTGAGATCTGACCTTTTTCCTTGTATATACCTGCGATACATTTTTGTGTTGCCATCTCTCACATGCCGACGAATCTTCCTGAGATGATGTTGAACCAGTCACCGCATCCACTCTCTGAGATTGAGGAGCCGAGCCACCAATCACTATTTCCATCTTTCTCGATTGGTGATCACTTGGGTCATTCCTCATGTCACCATTCTCCCCCTCTCGACCAACGTCATCCATGTTGGGAGAATCAAGATCAGAAAACAAAGAACTCAAATCTGTTTTCTCTCCATAGAAAGGCTCGGATTCCCTGAATGTAACATCCATGCTAACAAATAGGCGTTTTTCCTTGGGGCACCAACATTTATAGCCCTTTTGACTTGATGAGTAACCCATAAATATGCACTTAACTGCTCGTGGATCCAACTTACCCACTGAAGGCCTATGGTCCCGAACAAAGCAAGTACATCCAAATACCTTAGGTGGAACAACAAACTCATTGACTCCTTTTAACATCTCATAAGGAGTTTTCCACCCAAGCAATCTTGAAGGTGTGCGATTGATCAGATAAACAGCTGTCATCACTGCTTCACTCCATAGAAATTTTGGCACATTCATAGTATACATAAGTGAACGTGCAATCTCCAAGATATGACGATTTTTCCTTTCGGCTACTCCATTTTGTGGAGGTGTATCAGGACATGTGGTTTGATGTAATATTCCCTCCACTGATAAATAACTTCCAAACTCATTATTCACATACTCTGTTCCATTGTCTGTCCTTAATATCTTAATCCGAGCATTGTATTGATTCCCAATATGTGAGCAAAAATCACGAAAACATTTAAGAACCTCATTCTTCTGCTTCATAAGATATACCCAAGTCATACGGGAATAACAATCAATGAATGTGATGAAATATTTCATTCCACTTATTGAGATGACCGGACATGTCCAAACGTCGGAGTAAATAAGCATAAAAGGAGATATGCTCCTAAGCCCCTTGCTTACATATACAGACCTTGTATGCTTTCCATATTCACATGCATCACAAAAAAGTTTTCCTTTATCCACCTTACTCATGATCTCTGGGAATACTTTAGCCATAGTATCAAATGACAAATGTCCTAGTCGACAATGTTCAAGGATTACCTTTGCCTCATCTTCACCCATAGTAGTTGTCAAAGACGTGCATGAGCTATATGCTCTTCTATCTAAAAACCATAGGCCATTACGCCTTATGCCACTGCCAAGCATTCTCTCAGTTCTTCTGTCCTCAATTAAACAGTTCTCTCGATCGAGAGTAACACGACAATCCATATGATCCACCAAAGCACTTAAGGATACTAGATTAACAGGAAAAGAGGGGACATATAAAACTGATGATAATGTAATTAATGGGATGCATTGGACTGTGCCCACTCCTTTAATAGGTTGAGCAGTTCCATCAGCAGTTTGAATAGTTTCCTTTTGCATAGGAGCAAGAGGATTATACGATGCAAATTCATTTATTGTACCCGTAACATGCTTAGATGCACCCGAGTCTAGTATCCAGTTTGCAAGAGATGTACCTTTATTAGGATGAGCGAGGTTGACAAGATTTCCAAGGATTGTCTTTGTCTCCTTCAATTCTCTTGTATTTGACATCAATTCTGAACTTTTTGCCAAATACCGTTGAGCTATCTTCTCGAGTTGATTTGCTGTGAGGATCTCACCTAACTTGTCAAACACTTGCTCAATTTGTTCGCTCTCTGCCATTATTTAACTTCTCAAGTAGCAACAATTTTCTTGAATTTTATCTCCCCCTGGAAGAGTTTTCTCCTTATAGCCAGCGGCAACACAGCACCACCTTCACACACACAAATAACCAACTCGTGCTTTCTCTCGAAATTTGCTTCGGCTGGTCCGGCCTTCACACTTCAACAAATGCTCACAGCCAAGTTCACAACCTCCACCTAGTTTGCACTGGACACTTCACTAATCTGAATCACAGGTAGCAATCTCTGGCCGACGGAAGCACCAATTCCTCTTCAGTAGCAGCTCACGACCACTATAGACTCACTAATACCTCCACCTCCCTGTTCCTTGCCGTTGAATGCAATTCCAACTAAATCCCAGCAAGCTGGCTGCCAATCTCCTTAATTCCTGGCAGCACGAAGCTCCTCTTGCAAAATCCAAGCACAATAGCAACCTCACACGGCAAGCGAACAGTCTAGTAGCACAAGCAAGCAGGCGCAGGACACCAGCAAGCTAGAATATGCTACTCGTTCCTTCTTTCCTCTGTTCCCTTGCAGCTTCCCTCCTCAAATCAGAGGCAGCATAAGCCAAGGGAACTCTTCTTCTCTCTCCTCTTCTGCTCACTCAACACCAGAGCACCACGGCAAACAACTTCAGTTAACACAAATCGAGCAATCTAGCTCTAATCGAACATCACCTGCCCCTGTTCTGCACGTCCTGCCTTCAATTGGTGTCCGCTGGCCTCAATCCTGGCGGAATCGAGCTCTGCGGCCGCACCCGCTACCCACTGCTGCTCGTCGGGTGCTAGCCCCACGCACTCCTGCCGCTGCTCCGCGCACACGCGAGCCTCCTCTCTCCACAAGCACGCCTCCAGGTCCTGCTTCCTCTCGCCTCCAGCACAAGCACGCCCGCCTCCTTTCCAATTTGCTCCGTCACCACGGCAGCTCGCCGCTCGCCGTCGGTCGCCTCCGGCTCACCGTAGCCCTGATACCACGTTGGATTTTGGAAGACTCTGGTACTCTTCATTAGTCTGAACACATGTATATGCATACAACATACGGGCTCTTGGGCCCTATACTCACACAGCCCAACATTGCACAAATTCGTGTTTGCACGTTGGAAAGTACATTGAAATCATTAAATATGTTCATAGGAGATTGGCTTTCAGGTGGAATTTTTGGATGGATAGTACTGTGTTAAACCTAATTTAGCTTTGGTTTTATTTCACAATGAAAGAACATGGTGTGTAGCCTGCCCTCAGATATGACATTTAAGCATTTGGTATTTTTTGTTTGGAATCTTCAGAAAAGCAACTCAGTGACAGTACCTTCATATGCAGTTTGCCATCAGAGTTGTATAATGTGACCGTCATGTATCATTTAATCATTTTCTGCTATCAGAGTTGCTTTGATTAATAAAATCACGGGCAGCTGCCACATCTATAGGAACAATGGATAGGGAGTTGATGCAATAACACTTTCAGAGCAAAAGATGTCCTTACATGGTTCTGACCTTTGTTTTCTTTTCTGGGCAGGTCCTGAGCAACATGGACGCAAAAGACGAGGCTAGACTAGAGGACATCCAGGAGTGTAAGTACGAGTTCGTTGTGAATCAGATATTTGGGAGTGAGGAAGAATTCTACCAGTTCTACAATAATTACGCAAAGGGAAAGGATTTGGTGTTAGAAAGGACAACGGTGCATGCTGGACATGGAAGCCTCAGTCAAAATAACTTCCAGTTGCAGTGAAAGAGCATGAACCATAAAAGTAGGATGGGATCAATCGTGCATGGTATTGGCTAGATGAGGAATTAGCCATGGACTGAGAAATCCAATACTGTTAATTCATATGTCAGATTGCAATGGGTGTCGTATACAAGTTGTAATTCATGTTTATATAACACAACTGAATAATAGCAATCGGAGTTCATTGGTGTGTCTATATTTTCAGCTAAATGTCCAAGGATGCATCCTTCTTTAATTTGTGATATTGTGATATGATGTCATTGTTTATCGTCTTAGCTTGAAATTGAGAAAGTGTACATCTGGAAAAACAGAATTAATTGGATGTTTCATGGTGTGCATATAACTTGCACTGCAGAAATATTTCCATGCAGGAACTCGCCTTGAGAAACCTTTCTTCTGATTTGCTTTTTGCTTTTTCATGAATTCTTGTACAGACCTTTTGCTCGTCTGTAGGGGCGAGTCCCCTCCTGTCTTGTAAAAAAAAAATTAGAAAGTGCATAATAAAACAACTGATTTTCTCAAAGACGGCAGAAATTACCACACAATGCAGTGAGATAACTCCCTGGTTCAGACTACAGTGGAGAACTTATACATTCGTTTAGCGGCTACAGCTTGCAACTGAGTTTAGCACCCAAAGAATCTTGATCAACCTGATGGCGGAGGCAGCAGCAACAAAGAGGCCTCGCCAGATGGAGGTGATTGATTTGGATCTTGCACCTAGATAACAAGGACGATGCAGGTGACCAAAGCTGGTCTGATCGATTTGCCTTGTCTCTCCCCAGTCGTGGCCCCAACAGAGGCAACTCGATGGCGGCAGCGGCATAGCCTGGGATCCCGCCCTGAACGCCTACAACCAAAATCATGGTAGGTGCCAGGTGGTGTTGGATCAACTACAATCGACGCTAAGGGCTCGTTCGGTTGTTGGGCAAGCAGTCCCCAAAGGGAACTGTTCCCGGCAGGGATCAAGTGGATCCCTGTATGTCACTCAATCCCCATCGGGACTTAATCCCCCCAAGCTACTTAATCCCCTCCACGCATAAGTCTGTTCGGTTGAGCAGGGAATGATGCTAATCAGTAAACAGGGAATGATGCTAATCAGTAAACAGGGAATGATGCAAATCAGTAAACAGAGAGTGCAACACGCTCAACAAGACTCCATACATTTGCTTATGTTAAACAAGAAGATCTTCAGTTAACAGATTCAGAGATATTCAGTTAACATTGCAGGTTACTGAAGGTTGTCTGGCACGCGAGGATCATCATAATCCAGCGAGTTTGTTGCAATCCTTATCACTGTAAAATAGGATCTAGTTGTTGTAGTTGTCTCAGGCTAATGCCAATAAATACAAGAGAGCTTGAATGGCTCATTATCTCGGCAAAATACTTTTCTTTCAGCTTCAGCGAACAGAAAAATCTGCCCAGCTTTTCTTGACCATCTGCGAAGTTTCATCTTTATTATTAGCAAGAGTGGCTGCAACTTGCATTCTTCTTTCTCCATATTTGCAATATTTTGCTAAGGAATAGTCCAAAATTGTAGTTATGCCGTTCGGTTGTTGGGAATATAGCAAACACTGCAGGCCCAGAGATTCTATCACGAGAGCCTATGACTATTTTGACATTGATAGTTCAAAAGGACGCTGCAAATAAAAGCATATGCAAATGGCATGGTTAACTAGCAAACAAGTTGCTGACTTCCTGTAGATGGAGATTCATAGCTCCAAGCAGTTCCAGCCGGTAGCTGAATTAACGCAATTAACATAGCAACACCTAGATGCAATATAAGAACAAGAGATTATATTGTGTTCAGAAGTTAACAGTTGATGCCATGGTTTGTATTTAGTTTACATTCATGTCATGATATGTACAGCAGTAGGGAATATGAAGTATCAAAAAAAAATGTACGCAACAGCAGCTACTGAATCAATTGCTACTGAAAAGAAAGAAACTAGCTGTTGAACCCCCAATTTGCATGTGTATTAGAGAGCTACGGCTAAAACACTCAAAAGATCACCAGTCTTCCAAAGAAACGAAGTAAGAAATAAATCTTGGTCTGTCCCTGATTTAAGAAATGAAGCAAGAAAGTTTTACATGATTTTGAATTTTCAGAATAGCACGTTTAAATCTTTGTCTGTCCATGACTTAAACTCGTAAATCGGAATTCAGGCAGCCAGCAGAGTTTTAAATAAACTGAAAGAATCACAACAACTAGTAATAAGTGGTAGCTGCTACATGATAGAACTAAGATGGACGACATTTGCTATTTCCAAACAGATGATTACTGAACAAAATTATAAAAGAAGACCACACAAAGCGATCATGGAGGGACTGGTCAAGAAATCCTCTACCATCTCGTCACCATTTTCTATCAATAAGAGCCAAACTTGGCCACCGGAACTAACAATCTCATCCTGACCACCGGCGACGCCATCGAGCAGGCCGGCGACACACGCGAGCGCAAGAATCAATGACCCGAGGCTCAAGAGTCACGAGAGAAGAAAGGAATGAAGAGTTAAGAGTAGGCGGCGCATTACCAGCGAGAAGGCAGCGGCGCCTGGGCACCGGAAGGTACAAGATTGCGTCGCTGTCGCAGCCGAGACGCGCCGCCGCGTCACCACGCTGCCGCCGGTCGCGCCGCAGCCGTCTCCTGCCCGCGCGTCGCGAGTTTTCATTCCACGAGTGCGGACTAGAGGCTGGATTCCCGGGCAAGAGCGAGGGGAATTGATCGACATTGGCCGGGTGCAGTTCCACGCAGGGCATAACCGAACGTCTTCCCGCGTCGGCCGGTATTCAATCCGCGACAAGGTGTTCCACGGGGGTCAGCCCATGATCCCTGCCGTCCCCGGCCTAACCGAACAAGCCCTAACTGGGAACGCTGCGCCAATCGGGAATGCCGCGCTGCTCTGGTCCACACCTTGCCGCCAATCGGGAATGCTAGCTTTGCCGCGCCGCGTCTCGCCGCCGTGGCCTTCTTTGCCTGTTCGCCGTGCTGGAGTAGAGAGGAGGGCACCATGCCACCGCCGCTGCCGGACACAGCCGCCAAGTATCACACATATAATTTACAACTATGTTAAATGAATTTGGTGGTGTGAATGATATATGAGTTGGGAATAGCAACAAACTAGGCTGATGATGAAGTTGGTAATGATGATGATAGGGTGGGTTGGATCGCGAGCAAGGCCACTAGTGAGATGATGATGATGTGATAGGCCCCTAGTGTGGGATATGGTGCTTGCTCGGCCACATAAGGACCGGTTCTTGTGACCGTGTACAAGATGATTCTCGTATAAACACGAAACCTGATGGGCAAGATTTTTTCCTACCTTCGTGGTACTTCTGCAAGTAAGTTTCACCTGAAGGCTGGTAATAGCAAGCGGAAGACAGGGCCTTGGGAAGTTAATGCCCCATAAGCGGAAAACAAAGAAAGCTCTAGAGACCACAACAGTCGAAGAGTCCACAACCTGGAAAACAGAGAAGAGAGGGGAGATGAAAAGAGGACCAGGGAAGACGAAAAAGGAAAAGAGCGAAGCAATCATGATGAGGACCAGGAAGAAAGGAACAGAGACGGCAGCCAGAGGTCCAATACCCGCAACGTATTCTGCGAATTGCATGGCGAAGGTAACGGGCACACGACGAAACAATGTCATGACATCCAAGCATACAAGCAGAACTGGCTCGCAATCAGAGAAGCGAAGAAAGCAATCCGGCATACAAGCAATTACCGCGAAGACTGGTCTCAAAACAACAACCACGCAAGCTATCCTTCGCACTCTATAAACCATGTAGTCAGCTATCCAAGAGAAGCTTCGCAACAGCTGCATCAATATGCTTATCAACCTCAAAGCTTGGCCGCATTGTCACCACCTCCAGAAATGAACCACCAGAGTAACACATGGCATTCCGAAGTTAACAACGAATCACGAAGACAAACAATAAATGCAATCACAGGGGGTTCCACACAGCAGCTAGACTCCAGAAGGGCTAGGAAGGAACACATGCGAAGGGTGCAACACGTTTCCTCCAGAGCCCCGTTTGTCAAGACAAAATGGTCCCATGTCGATATAACTTCGGGGAGGAAGATGCAAAAACCTAGACCAACCGCACTCAGATCCGTTGGTAATTCAGGCAAATATCAAAGGCTTCGATGTCTTACGGATACTGATCGATGGGGGAAGCTCGGCAGACATCCTCTTTGCTTCGACCCTCAGAAAAATGAACCTAGAAAACGAGACATTGCAACCAGCTAGAATCCCACTGGTCGGCTTCACTGGAAAAATAATCCAAGCCATGGGAAAAATTGTTCTGCCAGTAACCTTCGGCGAAAGAGATAATGCAAGAACTGAGGATGTGACCTTCGACGTTGTCGATCTCATCTATCCCTATGTTGGGAAGACAGCTGCGATCCAAGTCAAGGGACAAACCACAGTCAGAAGACACACGCGAAGGGGAATGCAACGTTGGGAACCACACCGAAGCCACCCGGAATCACGCGAAAGACGAGTGAAGCAGATCAGAAAGAGCAGACGGCGTAGGAACCCGAAGTTGCCAAGCTGAAAGCCATGCTAATGCAGCCGATGGCACACTTGTAAATATAATCATCTCACCCCCTATAAATATGGAGGGAGATGATCCTGTAATCGCATCTGTTTTTCGGGCCACGAGCCAAAGGAGGAATCATTCGCACCGTATTCAGACCTCTCTAATCACTCGACCCCTTCGCCCGGCATCGCGGGTAAAGGAGGGCTTCGCACAACTAAACTGCAGGGAACCTGAGCAAGAACCCCTTCGTCCGGCATCGCGGACCATAAAAGAGGGCTTCGCTCCAACCAGAAGGCAACGACGACGAGCGAGGAAGGCTTCGCAAGGTGATTCGAAGGCATCGACAACCTTCGAGGGCTTCGCCAGAACCAGAACGTTTCCATCAACCGTTGGAGGGCTTCGATCCGTCCCATCAAGACCTTCGATCCCCCAACACCCTACAATGCAATCTTCAGGAGGGGATCCATCAACAAGTTCGAAGCTGTGATTCATCAGGCATATTTATGCATGAAGATCCCTGGGCCAATCTCTGTGACTAGAGTCTTCGGAGACCAATTACAAGCAAGAAGCATCGAGGACAACGAGACTCCTGGAAGGAAGAATATACACCTCATTAAACAAGAATAAGATGTATCACCGTACAAGATCTTCGGCCTCAAGAATTCGGCGGAGCACCGGGGATACCTCATGAATCGCTACTACCTGGAGTTGACAAAACAACTCCTCGGTAGAGGGAACAATGCTTATGTGTAAGATACAAAAAGATTTGCGAAGGGTGCGCTCTTTTTCCTCACGAGGGTAGCCTTGCGAAGGGTGTGAGGTTTTTTAACGAGGCATCCTATAAGATTGTAACATAATTTTATATTTACCTTTTTACCGTAAAAAATTCCTGAGCAATTTACTGAGAAGCCTTATCAAAAGGCGAAGCCACGAGCTTAACAATCGAAATCAGGCACAAGCCTAGAACAAAGCGAAGCCACGAGCTTAACAATCGAAATCAGGCACAAGCCTAGAACAAAGCGAAGCCACGAGCTTAACAATCGAAATCAGGCACAAGCCTAGAACAAAGCGAAGCCACGAGCTTAACAATCGAAATCAGGCACAAGCCTAGAACAAAGCGAAGCCATGAGCTTAATGATCGAAGACAGGCAAAAATCCTAAGAAAAAACAAAGGGTACACCAAAACAGAACTTGGCGTCACTCAGTCTTGGAAAAACGTGTTACGAGAAAACACATTTTCCTAGGTAAATTTCGAAAGGGAAGAAGGAAAGCAAAGAAGCTGATCCTACCCCAAAGATCGTTTTGGCTCTAAGGAAAGCCAAAACGAGAAAAAACTTAGACAAACAAAAATTGTCTGGCAAAGCAAAAATATCACTCTTCGCACTAAGAGGAAATCCCTTCAAAGAAAACATCTTCGTCGAGCAAAGACCCAATGACTCAAGATCAAGCGCGAAAACTTTGTTCGAAGAAAAGAAAATAGGTCATCGCGCAAGAAGCAAAAAGCTTCGCAAGGGTATTAAAGGAACTTATTCCCTAAGTGAAACAAGGCAAAAAAGCTCCTTCAAAAGAAAAGCTCAAAGAGCATAATGTGTTCAAGGGGAACCTTCGTCTGGCTCCTGCTTTACAATGAGACCTAGTTCTAGAAGCATTTGACATATAATGTGACGGATACCCAAATCAGGGTATCCTGATCTAGGATACTTAATTCTGCTAACCGTCTCAGCTTAATTGTGTAGGGCCCACAGGAACAGGCACACGACAACAGAGCGCTCGAGGGGCCCACGGCCGACCCCGAGGGCACATACAAGTTCCGCCTCGCCCGACCCCCAGTCGGGCGGGCCCACGACTTCCGCCCCGCCCGACCCCGAGTCGGGTGGGGTCCACAGACTCCGCCTCGCCCGACCCTCAGTCGGGCGGGCCCACGACTTCCGCCCCGCCCGACCCCGAGTCGGGTGGGGTCCACAGACTCCGCCTCGCCCGACCCCCAGTCGGGCGGACCCCGAACTCCGCCTCGCCCGACTCCCAGTCGGGCGGGCCCACAAGCCGCGCTTCGCCCGACCCCGAGTTGGGAGACTTCGTCGAGAAGATTTTCCTCTGGCAAGGAGGACAGGCATTTACGACGAGTAGCTGGGGAGCCTTAACTCTACTCAGCAACTCATATACTTGCAGGCACGCGATCTGACCTGCACAGTGACACCCGTCCCATCTCGCAGCGCCGCCTGACACCTCGAGTACAGCAGCGGGATGGCTACGGCATCATCATCACCCTGAACAGGGACGAAGACCGGACCGGCGACAAGACGGCCGCGACAGTCTGGGTTGACATCTCGACCACCTGCCCGGCGACCAGGCTGACAGGACGCCGCCTGACTAGAGCCACAGTAGCGGCTAGGGATCAGACTAGTGCGGCGTGTAGCCGCGCTGCCCACAACTCGAAAGCCCCGTTCCCATTTGTAAACCGGCTCACTCCTTGACTATAAAAGGAGAGCTGGGTGCATGAGGAGGGGAGATTCCGGACAGGGATACAACGCACACAGACATAGAAATACACACGAAGAGGCTTGGAGTCTTCCTCCTCCCTCGTCAACACTTGTAGCTCCCCTCTGCAAGTCGAAACACGAACCACCCACGAACTAGACGTAGGGCATCGATTGCCTGAACCAGTATAAACCTTGCCTCTCTCGCAAAACCCTCACCATCATAGAAGATTGTTAGGCGCCGTAGTTACAAATTCACCTGTCGGCCGGTTTCTTAACACCGACAGTTGGCGCGCCAGGTAGGGGACCTCAGCGCGTTTGACATCTTCAGTTGATGGCGAGCCACGACATCGATTGGGCTCCGGGCGCTCTCGTGTACTTCGGGAGCCTGGAGTTCATCGTGGTCCGTGATGGGGGGCTTTCGCGCGTTGAACCGCCGGCACCCCCACAAAGGGCCCTCACCCTCGCCACGTCTGCGGGCGCGGAGCTCGTGGGTATGGCGGAGTACGACTACGACAGCGACGAGGATGACCTCCTCGACTACGACTCCGACGCCGGCAGTCACCACCCTTCGCGCGAGTGCATGGTGGTGGAAGCCGGTGGAGGTAGCCGCCGCAACGTTCACGACGTGGCGGCGCAGCCAGACCCTGCAGCGGTCGCGACGACGGCGGACGCCGGAGCGGCCGCAGAAGCCGCGCCCCTGCTTGTGACACAGGCGCAGCATGAAACCCCTCCGGCGAGCGCCGACCTCCGGGAGGGCGATGACCTGGAGCGTCTGCTCCAACGCCAACACGAGCTCGCAGAAGCCGCGCGGCGGCTCAAGGAGGAGCGCGAGCGGCTCGAACACGAGGTGGCGCAGCGCCAGGCCCTGCGCGAACGCGTGCGTGCCCATGGGCGCGAAGCCCGGCAGCGGATTCTGGCCGAGGCGGGCAACCTCGTGCCCAGATACACCAGGCCCAGCCAGAATGTCGCCGCGGCTGCGACACTTTTGCGCGCGCTCCCGCAACCGTCCAACGAGGACCAGCGAAGAATCCAGGGGGAGCTCAAGGACCTCCTGGACTTGGCGGCGGTGCAGCAGGCCGAGCGCGAGCAAAGCTCCGCTGCACGGCGGTGGGAATCCAGCGTTTCCTACCGCACGCCAAGCAAGCCGCGGCCACAACCCGAAAGTTCCGTCCACCAAACCCCCGAGCAAAGTGGGACTGGGGACGCGCCGCCGGTCCACCAGCGGATCGGCAGGATCCGCGACGCCCGCGACATTCTACGGGCAAGGCGCCGCGAGCAAGGGCGAGGTCCACGGTGCGAAACCGAGGACTTTGTCTACGCTCCGCGGCGTGGCGGGAGATTTGACCCGGAGGAAGACAAGCCTCGGGCTCCGGTCCCGGCCGGCCCACGGGCTTTTGGCCGCGCCATCTTGCGGGCTCCCGTCCCCCAGCGGTTTCGGCCGCCCAGCAATATCACGAAGTACAACGGGGAGACGAATCCCGCGTTGTGGCTGGAGGACTACCGCCTGGCGTGCCAGGCCGGCGGTGCCACCGACGAACGGTTCATTATCCGCAACCTCCCCCTCTTCTTGGCCGACTCGGCCAGGACGTGGCTCGAGCATCTCCCGGAGGGCTCAATCCAGGATTGGGTTGACCTCCAGGAGGTGTTCATCGGCAACTTCCAGGGCACTTACGCGCGCCCGGGGAACCCGTGGGACCTTCGGAACTGCCGACAGGGCGCCGACGAGTCCCTGAGGGACTATATCAAGCGGTTCTCCAGGCAATGCAACGCGTTACCCAATCTCGCTGACGCCGAGGTGATCTCCGCGTTCATAGCGGGCACCGGCAACGAAGGGCTCGTTCATGAGCTCGGCCGCAAGAGCCCGCGCTCCATCAAGGAGCTGCTCGACGTGGCCACCAGCTACGCCTCCGGTGAGGATGCGGTCGATGCCCTCCTTCACCGGACTAAAGGCAAGGCAAAGCGGAACGAGAGTTCCGGTGCGGGTCCGTCTGCCCCGCACGACAAGAAGCAAAAGCAGAAGAAGAAGAAGGGCGGCGATCAGCAACGCCGCAACGACGCACTCGTCGCGGCCGTCGAGCGTAAGCAGAAGAAGCCGGCCGTCGACAACGACGGCAAGAACCAGCATTTCGAAAAGATGCTGGAGGCGCCGTGCCCCAACCACGCCTACCCCGTCAAGCACGCCCTCAAGGATTGCGGGCTCATGCTGAAGTTCCTGGGCGCGAAGGCAAAGAAGTCCGACCACAAGGATTCTGACCCCGGGGATGACGGGAAGGACGACAAGGAGGCGGACGGTGGATTTCCGAAAACCACCGGCTGCCTCATGATTTTCGGAGGTGAAGGAGTCAGCTCCTCCAAGCGGCGCCAGAAGCTGGAGCGCCGAGAGGTGTACGCCGCCGAGCCGGCGACTCCGGCCTTCCTCAAGTGGTCCGAGGCGGCCATCACCTTCGACCGCGGCGACCACCCCAAGTACGTGCCACGCCCGGGGCGGTACCCACTCGTCGTCGACCCCATCGTCTCCAACAAGCGCCTATCCAAGGTATTGATGGATGGTGGTAGTGGCTTAAATATTTTGTACGCAGAGACCCTCGATGCCATGGGAGTCAGTCGCTCTCGCATCCGACCTTCGGGCGCACCCTTCCATGGGGTCGTGCCCGGAAAGACGGCCACGCCACTCGGGCAAATCGACTTGCCCGTCACCTTCGGCACGCCGATCAACTACCGCACAGAGGTCCTCACCTTCGACGTGGTGGATTTCCCCGGCGCCTACCACGCGATCCTTGGTCGGCCATGTTACGCGAAGTTCATGGCCGTCCCCAACTACACCTACCTCAAGCTCAAGATGCCGGGGCCGAGAGGTGTCATCACCGTGAGCACGTCTGTTCAACGTGCTTACGAGTGTGAAGTAGAGTGCTGTGAGCTGGCCGCGGCGCTCATCAACAAGTCCGACCTCCCGGAGGTCGCCAGCGTGGAATCCGATGAGACGCCGACTCCGAAGAAGGCGTCCGGCTCGTTCGAGCCATCCAAGGACACCAAGAAGGTTCCCCTCGACCCGTCCGACCCCGAGGGGAAGGCGGTCATCATCGGGGCGACCCTTTCTGCCAAATAGGAAAGCGCGCTCGTCGATTTCCTTCGCGCCAACAAGGACATCTTCGCGTGGAAACCCTCGGACATGCCAGGGATTCCAAGGGAAATCGCCGAGCACTCCCTCAACATCAAACCGGGATCGAAACCGGTCAAGCAGAGGTTGCGCCGATTCGACGAGGAAAGGCACCGAGCCATAGGCGACGAGCTGACAAAGCTCCTTGCCGCCGGCTTCATCAAAGAAATGTATCACCCCGAGTGGCTCTCCAATCCTGTACTTGTTAAAAAGAAAAATGGGAAATGGAGGATGTGTGTTGACTACACAAGTCTCAATAAGGCATGCCCAAAGGACCCGTTTCCTTTGCCACGCATCGACCAAATTGTTGACTGGACCGCAGGGTGCGAAACCCTGTGTTTCCTAGATGCCTACTCGGGCTATCACCAGATCCCACTAAAGATCGGTGATCAAGAGGCAACGGCGTTCATCACTCCCTTCGGCTCATATTGTTACGTTACAATGCCGTTTGGGTTAAAGAATGCCGACGCCACTTACCAACGTTGTATGATCAAGTGTTTCGGTGATCTCATCGGACGGATCGTGCAAGCGTACGTGGATGACATCGTAGTCAAATCCATGCGAACCGACGACTTAGTCGCCGATCTGAACGCCGTGTTCCAACGGCTAAGAGAGAATGGCATTAAGCTCAATCCCGAGAAATGCGTTTTCGGGGTCCCAAAAGGGATGCTCCTGGGATATTGCAGATCCGACTGCAAGACAAGGTGGCAGCAGATCCAGAAGGTGATATACGCGCTGGTCATCACTCGGCGCAAACTCCGTCACTACTTCGACGCCCATCCGGTAACCGTCGTCTCCTCTTTCCCCCTTGCTGAGGTTCTAGGCAATCCGGAGGTGTCGGTCAAAATTTCTAAATGGGCGTTAGAATTAATGGATCAGGGAATAGAATTTACGCACCCATCTGCCGTAAAATCACATACCCTGGTAGATTTCATCGCCGAGTGGACCGAAACTCAGTTGCCCATAGTTCCTATCGAAAAGGGATGTTGGCGGCTGTTTTTTGACGGCTCTCTCACAAAAAGGGGTGCCGGGAGTGGGTGGCTGCTCATCTCTCCGAGAGGTGTGCGAATGCAATATGTCATCCGGCTCAATTTCCCAGCATCACACAATGTAGCCGAGTACGAAGCTCTGCTTAACGGCATGAAAGCAGCTGTCGAGTTAGGAGTCCGTAGGCTCGAAGCCTTTGGCGACTCTCAGCTCGTTGTTAACCAGGTCATGAATGAGTCCACCTGCACTAACCCCAAGATGGCGGCCTACTGTGCTGAAATCCGCCGTCTGGAAGAAAAATTCGATGGTTTTCAGGTTGAATACGTCCCTCGGCGGGACAACGAAACGGCCGATTCGTTGGCCAGGCTGGGATCAAACCGGGAGGTAATCCCGGCAGGCATTTTTGCCTGCGATCAAGACAAGCCGTCCATTAATGATCCTGCGTCGGCCAACCCGACGAAAGAGCAAGCACAAGAACCGGCTCCGATTGAGGCCAACGAGGCCTTGGCAATCGAGCGCGACAAAAACTCGGGGGCTCCCGCCGACCCCCGCGACGCCTCGCCCGACTCGGGGGCTGACCCCGGGTCCCGCGATGACTGGAGGCAACCCTTCATCGACTACCTCCTGCGACAACAGCTTCCGTCCGACCGCACTGAGGCACGCCGACTCGCAAGGCGCGCCAAGACATTTGCGATGGTCGGCGGCGAGCTGTATAAAAAAGGGCGCTCTGGAATCCTCCAACGCTGTATCCCTCTCGACGAGGGTAGGCAGTTACTCAAGGATATCCATGGCGGAACGTGCGGCCATCACGCTGCACCACGAAGCTTAGTCGGCAACGCGTTCCGGCACGGTTTTTATTGGCCGACCGCTGTTGCCGACGCCCAACGAGTGGTGCGCACTTGCGAAGGGTGCCAGCATTATGCTCGTAAAACTCATCTGCCGGCTCAGGCCCTCCAAACCATCCCTATCACTTGGCCGTTCGCGGTGTGGGGGCTGGACCTGGTTGGACCCTTCAAAAAGGCACCGGGAGGCTATACCCACTTGCTTGTCGCCGTTGACAAGTTCTCAAAGTGGATAGAGGCCAGGCCGATCGGCAAGATTGACTCGGCGCAAGCCGTCAAGTTCTTCACCGACATTGTACATCGATTCGGGGTGCCAAATGCCATCATCACTGACAATGGCACGCAGTTCACGGGGAAGAAATTCCTGAACTTTTGCGATCAATACGGCATCCGAGTCGACTGGGCAGCTGTTTCTCACCCCCAAACGAATGGGCAGTGTGAACGAGCAAACGGCATGGTCCTCCAAGGATTAAAGCCCAGAATCTTCAACAAGCTCAAGAAATTTGCCGGTCGGTGGGCAAAAGAGCTCGATGCAGTGTTGTGGAGCCTAAGGACGACGCCGAGTCGTGCCACTGGCTACACTCCATTCTTCATGGTGTATGGAGCCGAGGCAGTGCTGCCGACTGACCTGGATTATGGGGCCCCGCGGGTGCAAGCGTTTGACCCGGACCTCAACGAGCGCTACCTCGAGGATGCGCTCGACCAGATCGACGAAGCACGAGAGGCCGCGCTCCTGCATTCCGCCAAGTATCAACAAGCGCTGCGCCGTTACCACGAACGAAAGGTTAAAGGCCGCGCTTTCGAGGTTGGCGACCTCGTTCTTCGCCTTTTGCAGGGCAATCAGGGTCGGCACAAGCTGACTCCGCCGTGGGAGGGACCATACACCGTTGCGGAGGTGCTTCGGCCCGGAACCTACAAGCTCAAGAACGCCGACGGACGCATACTCGCCAACGCATGGAACATCGACCAGCTACGTCGTTTTTACCCTTAGCTTGTATCTCCTTTTCTTTTTGTATCGTTCAAAGACATGCAAACGAAATAAAAAGAAAGTTCGTTTCTTTCTGTCTTTTTTAAATTCACAACAAGTCCTGACCTGCCGACCGCCGATCCCCGACCCTAACGGCTCGGGGGCTCCACCCGGCGGGCGCGCAAAAAAGGCCGTGTAAAATCCAAAATGCCCATGACAAACGAGCGTCAAGGCCAAGAGCGAAAATTGCGCTGACAACGCGTCCGTGGCTAAGGAATTTACATGAAAATCCTAAGTGCAGGTCCGACTCGGACAGAACTTGAGCGTCAACGATCTCTCGGCCGACCCGACTGGCCGACTCGGGACTCTGACGCCTCGGCGGCTAGGAGCGGCCTGGGTTACCAGTCAGTCGAATGAAAGGTCCAAGGCAATCAGGCGGTCTGAAAGAGGAGGAAGTCACGAAGGGAAAAACACTTAAAATTTCGAATAAGTTTCGAACGAACACAAATTTAAAGAACGAAGTACTTGTTTCGTCTAAACTAAAGGCAAGTTCTTTATATTTACATGAGGGCCACTCGGCCCAACTCGACTAACTACTTTATCTCCTACTACTCGTCACTCGGAGGCGACGGCAGAGGGAACGCGAAGGAGGCGAGGAGGCCGGCAAGCGTCGCCGCGACGGGCGCGGCTTTCTTCTTCAGCTCCTCCATCTCTTCATCGGAGAAGCCAGGCACCATGCCCAGCGACAAGCCCTCGAGGTCGAGGGAGTCGCCGTAGTGCGTCTGCTCCATCACCAACGTCCAGAAGACTCCGGCCTCGAAGCTCTCACGACGGAGGGCACCGAAGCGGTTAGAGATGGAAAGCAGGCGCGCCTCCAGGGTGGTGGTCCCGTCTGGCTGTGGCACCTGCAGCTCGTCAACGAGAAGCTCGGCGCCGATCCGCAGCCGCTCCAGCTGGGTGTTCTCGCCCCGCGCCACCTCCAGGTCCGCCTTGAGCGCTGAAAACCAAGTAAGCAAGAAAATCAAACAAGCGAACGACGAGGCGAATGGATCAAGGCAGAGGTACAGCAACCTTACCGTCAACCTCCTTCTCCAACCCGGCAACCCGGGCGGTGAGCTGGGAGACCAACTCGGAGGACGTCCGTCGAAGCACTCGTTCGGAGTCGGCCGCCTCGCGTGCCTTGGCCGCGTCCTCCTCCGCCTTCTCGGCTTTCTTCTCCGCCGCTTCGGCCCTCCTCTCCGCCGCTTCGGCCCTCTTTTCGGCGGCGGTCGCTCTCTCCTCTGCCCCGGCCAGCGCCAGCTTGGCCTGGTCGGCCTCCCGCATGGCCTGTGTGGCCTGCTCCACCACGGCCTGCGCCTCCTCATCAAGCCTAACTCGTTCGCTCTCTTGGAAGCGAATGCAGTTCGACTTGGCCCGACTCAACTTGGACAGTTCCTGAGACAACGAAGAGGGATAAGCAAAACAAAAGCGGGAAGAAGACTCTGCGAAAGAGTGAAGATGTACGCACCTGAGTCGGGGCCCCCATTGCCTTTATCGCGCGGAGCGCGGTCTCCAGAGCATGAATGGCTTGGCCCTGATTCTGGCCAAGCACGCTCCAGAGTTCCACGCAGGGCATAACCGAACGTCTTCCCGCGTCGGCCGGTATTCAATCCGCGACAAGGTGTTCCACGGGGGTCAGCCCATGATCCCTGCCGTCCCCGGCCTAACCGAACAAGCCCTAACTGGGAACGCTGCGCCAATCGGGAATGCCGCGCTGCTCTGGTCCACACCTTGCCGCCAATCGGGAATGCTAGCTTTGCCGCGCCGCGTCTCGCCGCCGTGGCCTTCTTTGCCTGTTCGCCGTGCTGGAGTAGAGAGGAGGGCACCATGCCACCGCCGCTGCCGGACACAGCCGCCAAGTATCACACATATAATTTACAACTATGTTAAATGAATTTGGTGGTGTGAATGATATATGAGTTGGGAATAGCAACAAACTAGGCTGATGATGAAGTTGGTAATGATGATGATAGGGTGGGTTGGATCGCGAGCAAGGCCACTAGTGAGATGATGATGATGTGATAGGCCCCTAGTGTGGGATATGGTGCTTGCTCGGCCACATAAGGACCGGTTCTTGTGACCGTGTACAAGATGATTCTCGTATAAACACGAAACCTGATGGGCAAGATTTTTTCCTACCTTCGTGGTACTTCTGCAAGTAAGTTTCACCTGAAGGCTGGTAATAGCAAGCGGAAGACAGGGCCTTGGGAAGTTAATGCCCCATAAGCGGAAAACAAAGAAAGCTCTAGAGACCACAACAGTCGAAGAGTCCACAACCTGGAAAACAGAGAAGAGAGGGGAGATGAAAAGAGGACCAGGGAAGACGAAAAAGGAAAAGAGCGAAGCAATCATGATGAGGACCAGGAAGAAAGGAACAGAGACGGCAGCCAGAGGTCCAATACCCGCAACGTATTCTGCGAATTGCATGGCGAAGGTAACGGGCACACGACGAAACAATGTCATGACATCCAAGCATACAAGCAGAACTGGCTCGCAATCAGAGAAGCGAAGAAAGCAATCCGGCATACAAGCAATTACCGCGAAGACTGGTCTCAAAACAACAACCACGCAAGCTATCCTTCGCACTCTATAAACCATGTAGTCAGCTATCCAAGAGAAGCTTCGCAACAGCTGCATCAATATGCTTATCAACCTCAAAGCTTGGCCGCATTGTCACCACCTCCAGAAATGAACCACCAGAGTAACACATGGCATTCCGAAGTTAACAACGAATCACGAAGACAAACAATAAATGCAATCACAGGGGGTTCCACACAGCAGCTAGACTCCAGAAGGGCTAGGAAGGAACACATGCGAAGGGTGCAACACGTTTCCTCCAGAGCCCCGTTTGTCAAGACAAAATGGTCCCATGTCGATATAACTTCGGGGAGGAAGATGCAAAAACCTAGACCAACCGCACTCAGATCCGTTGGTAATTCAGGCAAATATCAAAGGCTTCGATGTCTTACGGATACTGATCGATGGGGGAAGCTCGGCAGACATCCTCTTTGCTTCGACCCTCAGAAAAATGAACCTAGAAAACGAGACATTGCAACCAGCTAGAATCCCACTGGTCGGCTTCACTGGAAAAATAATCCAAGCCATGGGAAAAATTGTTCTGCCAGTAACCTTCGGCGAAAGAGATAATGCAAGAACTGAGGATGTGACCTTCGACGTTGTCGATCTCATCTATCCCTATGTTGGGAAGACAGCTGCGATCCAAGTCAAGGGACAAACCACAGCCAGAAGACACACGCGAAGGGGAATGCAACGTTGGGAACCACACCGAAGCCACCCGGAATCACGCGAAAGACGAGTGAAGCAGATCAGAAAGAGCAGACGGCGCAGGAACTCGAAGTTGCCAAGCTGAAAGCCATGCTAATGCAGCCGATGGCACACTTGTAAATATAATCATCTCACCCCCTATAAATATGGAGGGAGATGATCCTGTAATCGCATCTGTTTTTCGGGCCACGAGCCAAAGGAGGAATCATTCGCACCGTATTCAGACCTCTCTAATCACTCGACCCCTTCGCCCGGCATCGCGGGTAAAGGAGGGCTTCGCACAACTAAACTGCAGGGAACCTGAGCAAGAACCCCTTCGTCCGGCATCGCGGACCATAAAAGAGGGCTTCGCTCCAACCAGAAGGCAACGACGACGAGCGAGGAAGGCTTCGCAAGGTGATTCGAAGGCATCGACAACCTTCGAGGGCTTCGCCAGAACCAGAACGTTTCCATCAACCGTTGGAGGGCTTCGATCCGTCCCATCAAGACCTTCGATCCCCCAACACCCTACAATGCAATCTTCAGGAGGGGATCCATCAACAAGTTCGAAGCTGTGATTCATCAGGCATATTTATGCATGAAGATCCCTGGGCCAATCTCTGTGACTAGAGTCTTCGGAGACCAATTACAAGCAAGAAGCATCGAGGACAACGAGACTCCTGGAAGGAAGAATATACACCTCATTAAACAAGAATAAGATGTATCACCGTACAAGATCTTCGGCCTCAAGAATTCGGCGGAGCACCGGGGATACCTCATGAATCGCTACTACCTGGAGTTGACAAAACAACTCCTCGGTAGAGGGAACAATGCTTATGTGTAAGATACAAAAAGATTTGCGAAGGGTGCGCTCTTTTTCCTCACGAGGGTAGCCTTGCGAAGGGTGTGAGGTTTTTTAATGAGGCATCCTATAAGATTGTAACATAATTTTATATTTACCTTTTTACCGTAAAAAATTCCTGAGCAATTTACTGAGAAGCCTTATCAAAAGGCGAAGCCACGAGCTTAACAATCGAAATCAGGCACAAGCCTAGAACAAAGCGAAGCCACGAGCTTAACAATCGAAATCAGGCACAAGCCTAGAACAAAGCGAAGCCACGAGCTTAACAATCGAAATCAGGCACAAGCCTAGAACAAAGCGAAGCCACGAGCTTAACAATCGAAATCAGGCACAAGCCTAGAACAAAGCGAAGCCATGAGCTTAATGATCGAAGACAGGCAAAAATCCTAAGAAAAAACAAAGGGTACACCAAAACAGAACTTGGCGTCACTCAGTCTTGGAAAAACGTGTTACGAGAAAACACATTTTCCTAGGTAAATTTCGAAAGGGAAGAAGGAAAGCAAAGAAGCTGATCCTACCCCAAAGATCGTTTTGGCTCTAAGGAAAGCCAAAACGAGAAAAAACTTAGACAAACAAAAATTGTCTGGCAAAGCAAAAATATCACTCTTCGCACTAAGAGGAAATCCCTTCAAAGAAAACATCTTCGTCGAGCAAAGACCCAATGACTCAAGATCAAGCGCGAAAACTTTGTTCGAAGAAAAGAAAATAGGTCATCGCGCAAGAAGCAAAAAGCTTCGCAAGGGTATTAAAGGAACTTATTCCCTAAGTGAAACAAGGCAAAAAAGCTCCTTCAAAAGAAAAGCTCAAAGAGCATAATGTGTTCAAGGGGAACCTTCGTCTGGCTCCTGCTTTACAATGAGACCTAGTTCTAGAAGCATTTGACATATAATGCTAAACTCGTCAAAAGCATATCCACTCGAAGGCGAGTCAGGCTTATGAAAAATAGGATCTACTACTCCAGACGAGACCATTCGCTCAACATGCGAAGCAGGATCAAAACAAGAAGAAGTGCCTTCGGAATCTGCAGGAAGTTCGCGACAGCAACGACCACCACGCTTCTTTCTAGTTGCCCCCCGACCAGATGAAGACGCGCGTCGGGAGCGACGTCCACGAGACCCTCGCTTTCCACAGCCGCGACGCCCTTCGAAAGCATCAGACTCTGGTTGCCGAAACCTAATGACAGCAACAAGGCTACCAGGAGGACATATGACAGGACTTTCGCCCCCTTCGACGGGGGACAATGGTTCCGAATCAGTAGACAAAACAATTTCCGAAGGTGAACTAAAGACCTCAATAGGAGGCTCACGACTAGCCAACAAATGAGAAGAAGGGCCGGGAGTAGCAAACTCGCTCAACGAAATATAAGAAGAAGAATCCGGAGCAACACGCTTGCCCGGATCAGCATCAGGAATAGCCTTCGGAGTTGCAAACTCGCTCAAAGAAAGGTCAGAAGAATCCTAAAATTCAAAGTCAAACAAACATCAAAGATAGGGAAAATAATAAGCTTACGACACATGTCTTCGCAACGCTCTCAGCAAATACAAGTTCGAAGGGAAAATATCCCATACAAATAAAACAAGGAAAAGTTTATACCTTATTCTGAGGTTCCTGACCAATTGAAAGGACCCTACTCCAGAAAGAATCGTCCACATGGCCAGCAAGCTTCAGGAGGGCTTCGATCATTGGAGGAGGGGTTGAGTCAGTAGCAACAAGAGAAAAAGAATCACTTGCAGCCTTCGCCAAAGCATCGCTCCCTCCAACCTCAAGGGAATGAAGAAGGTCCTGAACAACAACATGAACGGCGTTAGTCGAAAAAGCCTTGCAAGCTTGAGCCACATACGGGATATTGGCAGTCAGCCAAGCCTAGTGGTGCTCAGCCGAAGCATCTTCAGGAAGCTGTTCAGGAACAAACCCCACAGAAAGAAGAGCATTCCGGATTTGACCACAGATACTAGATAAGCGAAGCCTATTAGCTTCAACCAATGCAGCCCGCTCCTGGTCAATGGCATCAACCTTTTTGCGAAGGTCTTCATTGTCACTGTTGACCTTCGCCAGGGACGAGTCTAGCTCTTCAATCTGCTTCTCCAAAGAAGCCACCTTCAACTTAAAATCATCAGCAGATTTGCAGAGAGCTTCCTTGTCTGAGGAAAGGGCAGCCAAGCGCTTCTCGCTAAGAGCGAAGGCCTCCTCTTTTTCCTTGACCTTCATCTCAAGAGTATC
The DNA here is from genome assembly GCA_007726485.1 of Eragrostis curvula. NCBI lineage: Eukaryota > Viridiplantae > Streptophyta > Magnoliopsida > Poales > Poaceae > Eragrostis > Eragrostis curvula. The sequence goes on along the minus strand of CM017441.1, from coordinate 30,425,791 downwards.
GAGGTCTTTGCGAAGGGTGTCCCGATCAGCTTTCATCCGGGATATAACTCCCTATACTGGCGAAGGAAGGCGTGCGTAATTGCAAGAGACTGTTACAAAGAAAGAAAATTCAGAAATGCGAAAACAACATTCGTGAACTGACAGTGAAAGGCAAAACATTACCTTCACTTGCGAAGATAGTAAAGACTTATACAGGGTATCTCCGCCCTGTAGCATCAGCTCATCCTCTACTCGAGGGAGCCGGATCATCTCAGCAGCAGTAACAGAAGGCTCAGCAGCCTGTGCGCTCATGACGAAGGTATTGGCAGGTACCTCGTCACAAGCAAGCGAAGACCCCGCGGCAGCCTCAACTGAGTCAAAAGTCACGTTAAAAGGGAGAAATTTCTCCTACATTGCCTCAAAAACAGAATGAAGAAAAAGTTCACCACCTCTCGAAGGGCTGACAATATCACGAGTAACAATCTGGGGCTCGTGTGGGAGCTGGATCCCAGAGCGATCTGAAAGAGGCCCTAGATTAGCATAGGCATGACGAACTTGAGAACGTTCGTGAGACGAAAGACAAATTACACTAGCACCTTCGCCCATACCCTTGTCTTCGATCTGGGCCTCAACAGAGGCATCAAGAACCTCATTATGGCTCTTGTCCTGGATCTTAGCCTTCGACTCAGAGGAAACAGGAGCAGCTATAGCAGCTGCTACTTCCTTGTCTTAGATCTTAGCCTTCCCAGAAATCATAGATTTACCAGCTTCGGCTGAAGAAGAAGAGCTGCCCATCGCAGGGGCAACAGAGCTCTTCGGAGGAGCATCTTTATCAGTTGATAAAACCTTAGCAGAAGAAGAGCCATGAACACCACCCTTCGACTTGACGATCATGTCTATCAAACTTTACACCATAGGAGCTTTGACAGAAACAGATGACTTAACCACGGGAGGTGCCGGATTCTTCGAAACAGGAACTGAATCCTTCGAAGAAGGAGCTGAGGCCCTCGGAAGAGGCGCGGAAGCACCAGCAGCACTAGATTGAGGACGGACATCACCGGCCACCCTCTCAGAACCATCCTTCAAAGAAGACTTACCTATCTTCGCCTTCTTCTTAATACTCTCCTCACTGGACCTTCGGTTCCCAGACACCTTGAAGAAATACGAGAGAAAAGGGTCCCCCGTTGTGCGAAGCGGGAAGTTCAAACGGGAACAGAAGTAGCAACACAGGAAGAACAAGGAGGCCACAGCAAGTATATATAGATCTGAGCTGAGCATCGGGAGTCATAATAAAGGGTACAAACCCAAAAACGACAAACACGTGCATGAATCAGGAAAGCACACGACATAACCCACTTTTAACAATTTAAATAATGAATTGTTTCTAACTTCAGTCCTACAAAAGTACATCAACAATTGAGGGCTAGTGTTGGGCATAATGTCGAAGGCCTCCTGATACATGCGAAGGGTCTAATATATGAGGCGAAGGCCATGAGAGAACAGGCGAAGGGTGATGAGCATCAGTAGAGTTAAACCCTCGATGAAGAGGCGTGACAGAATTGGCCAATGGCATCTGTAATTATGGTCTTTCCCCCTACTAGAACAGATATGCTGATTAGTGACGTTCTTAACGCGTTACCGACAGCTTGTAGTGACGAATTTTTTGTCATAAATCGTGATTTATGACCTTTTAGGGTCCGTCAGCAGTTGAGCGTGGTCAGTCGTGATTTACGATGTTTTCACTAATCGGGCAGCCAGCCCGGGCAGCCAGGGTATGATACGGTACTTTGTATACGTATACTGCCACGGTAGCAGCCACGATGGCATGATGACATGGCGCCCAACATGGTAGGGTTGCCACATAAGCATGATGACGTATCCATACACGTGTCAACTTTCTGCTGGTTCACATGTCGTTTTCCTATTGGTCCACGCGGCATTTTTTTTACTGGTTCACGTGTCATGTTTTCAAGAGTCCACGTGTCAGTACTCTATTGGTTCACGTGTCTTTTTTTTATTGGTTCACGTGTCTTTATTCTATGAGTACACGTGTCACGCTTTTATTGGTCCACGTGTCATTTCGCGGTTGGTCCACATGCCTTTCCTGGTTGCTCCACATTTCAATTGCCCAGATCATGACCCAGCACATAAATGGCCTTATGCGGGCCCATTTGAGGTCCAACTATTTCGTCACAAATCACATCAGGTTAGATCGTCACAAGCAGATGCCAAATTTATCTTGTTAAATACATAGAAGAGTCATGTATACATGACAAACCAAAATGATGTGGGAGTTCACATTCCATACAGATCACGGAATGATGCCAGATTACAAAATGGTGACCCACGAACTGAGAGTTCAGTAATCACACCAAAACAAATCAGACTAGAAAATCATTCAAATGTCAGAGATGAAGGATGCACCTGACCACCCTCAAAATTAGACATGAGGCAAGCAATCATGCTTGCCTTTCGTGTTGATTCCTTCCTCAAGTGCTCTAACTGCACTTCCACAGTGCAGTTTGAGTCTCTCGCTTCTTGCACTTGCTTCCGCAAGGCATCGATCTCCCTCCTCTGTTGTTCAACTATTTGTTCAACTTGTTGACTTTCAGCTTTCTCGCGCTCAAGTTCAGCCATCAGTGCTTCTAACTGTGAACAAACGGGAACTTTGAGTTTTTTCTTTGATTGCACGAACAACTTCACGAACAGCACGACCAGGAGACATCGGTTCCTCTCCCTCTCGTACAGGTTCTTCCATCATCGCTTCCATATCATCCTAGCAAAACAAGGGTGACAGGTCAAAGTTCTATTTTGTTCACAGATTTTTACAGTGCGGGACATGCATAAGAGGACATGAAAAGGAAACAAGCACTTACAAGAGCTTTCTGAACTGTCTCACTAACAGAACCAGTTTTCCGTGATGAATGAAACTCCCTGAACAGGTCCATCGCAGTGGGCTCTGCATCCTTGAATTTATCTCTCTAAAATCATGTGCAAAGAAATGTTTAAAAGGATTTGATCAGAAGAAATCAAAGGAATCGATTGACTAGTTCCTTACCAAGGCATGGGCCTGTGCTATATAGCACCGGGAGCCTGTGCGCTGATACATCCGGACTTTCTCACGGTTCCGCTGGTTTGCAAGACCTGTTTCCTGCAAAAAGCGCATTTCTATGAGCGATTAAAAAAATACAGTGTTTCTAACGTCCAGCATCACTTAAGCGTTTCTGTGCAATGAACAAATTTAATTAAGAGTAAAACAAGTAGTAGTATATCAAAACACTTAAGTCTATAACAAACAAAAAAAGGCACGACCGAGGGAACCAGTAAAGCAGAACAAAGTACGGGTACAACATAATTGTATGTCTACTCTAAAATCTGATGGCATCTTGAATTAACTGTTTAACATTAGGTTGACTGACAAGGAACGAGGCGCTTCCAAGTTCTGCCATACCATGTGCTGTGGGCTTGACCACAACTTCAGGAGTTCTGCCCATTGGTTGTCATCCATCGACGACACAGGTGATTTGGTAATCCGTTGACTCTCCGGTATATTATTGAAGTACTTCTTCTTCAGCTTATATCTCATTTGACGCTGGTCGAATTTCAGCATGTCAGCACAAGCTGAAATCACTGATTTGCTGGTGGTGTCCATGGAAAATTGCACCTAGTACAGAGGAAATCAAAGTTATTCCCAAAATCGAATGAAAAGATCGAGCACCCGTGAGCTTATCAGGTTTGGTATAGCAAATCATATAGAACTTCCCTCCAGTGTTGACCATGAGTTGATATACCGACAGAAACTTTTTTGATGTAGTTAGAAAGATGATCCTGCTCATGCTGCAACTTGTTCCAGCGAGGAAGGACTGGTATGTGCCTCCGCAGTATGATGCCGGCCTCAGTTGCAAGCTTTGCAGCTTGCCTTGGTACTTCAGGCTGTTTCTTGCCTTCAGAAATGTGGATTGGCAACTTCATGTGCATTCCTTTGTTGATCTTTTCCAGATCTTTTCCGGCTCTTTCGGGGCCCTTTGGAGTAGTTCTGATTTCTTCCTCTAAAAAATTGCAATCACGTGTTAGTCATTAAGCGGCTATCAGCAATAGAGCAAATAATATCTAGCAACAACAAAGGAGATCCTTGCCATCATCATGCACATGTATATGTTGACAATCATGATCAAACACGCACCAAGTTAATTCTGTTATTCTTTCTTCTCCAGGACGCTTATAACAAGGAAATCATACTTTGCAATTACCGTGATGCTTGAGTATCAAGAGATTAATACATTCAGCGCAGATTATAGATCCCCTCAACGAGATGGGGCTTTACACCGACCCGATTCTCAGAATGAACTAGAACGCGAAAATCGGTAGAATCTGCTAGTCAGAATCGGTAGAATGGAAATGCGTTTCAAATTAAGTGTTGGAAACCGCGCAACATTACTCTCCTCTCTCATCTCATTCATACTGTAGTAGGAACCCTGGACGACCACGCCTGTCAAGCGAGGCACAACGCAGTGTCTTTACGGTTCCCACATAACGGTCGGAGCTGATCTGTATTCTCCATTCTCCGGCAGTAGCGCGTCGCCAGGATATTTGCCCTCGAAACACCGGACAGATGTGAAGACTCGCTATCTCAAACACGCAATTCACGGGAACATCTTGACACGCCATACAAGGGAACATCCCGTGAATTGACATCTAGGAAACTTCCCACTGAGTCACTGGCTATCAAGATTGACTGGGATGTTCCCCTGTATGGGTCTGGTTTTGATCACGGGATCGTCTCGTGCTATAATCATAGTACACTTCAGAGAATTAGAGCCACACAATTGGAATGAAGGATTCGTTCCTCGTTCCTACGGGAATTGAACTGCTTCCTGTGAAATTTGTATAAAATTCCTGTGAAATTCCTGCGTTCGAAACGGGGCCTGAAAAGGAATTGGGCTCCTGTTCGTGTAATAAGTTAGAGAATTTGCACGCTTTCTCAATTATCATTTCATTCGCGAGTAGCTGGATGTGTCCATGCCTTTCCTCATACCATATTACTCCCCGCTGGCAGAGAGGATGATCAGCCACTCAGGTTAACCCGGTGCACATGTATATGTTGACAATCATGATCAAACACGCACCAAGTTAATTCTGTTATTCTTTCTTCTCCAGGACGCTTATAACAAGGAAATCATACTTTGCAATTACCGTGATGCTTGAGTATCAAGAGATTAATACATTCAGCGCAGATTACAGATCCCCTCAACGAGATGGGGCTTTACACCGACCCGATTCTCAGAATGAACTAGAACACGAAAATCGGTAGAATCTGCTAGTTAGAATCGGTAGAATGGAAATGTGTTTCAAATTAAGTGTTGGAAACCGCGCAACATTACCCTCCTCTCTCATCTCATTCATACTGTAGTAGGAACCCTGGACGACCACGCCTGTAAGGCGAGGCACAACACAGTGTCTTTACGGTTCCCACATAACGGTCGGAGCTGATCCGTATTCTCCCTTCTCCGGCAGCAGCGCATCGCCGTGACATTTGCCCCCGAAACACCGGACAGAGGTGAAGACTCGCTATCTCAAACACGCAATACATGGGAACATCTTGAGACGCCATACAAGGGAACATCTCGTGAATTGACATCCGGGAACCTTCCCACTGAGTCGCTGGCTATCAAGATTGACTGGGATGTTCCCCTGTATGGGTCTGGTTTCGATCACGGGATTGTCTCATGCTACGATCATAGTACACTTCAGAGAATTAGAGCCACACAATTGGAATCAAGGTTCGTTCCTCGTTCCTGCGGGAATTGAACTGCTTCCTGTGAAATTCATATAAAATTCCTGTGAAATTCCTGCGTTCGAAACGGGGCCTGAAAAAGAATTGGGCTCCTGTTCGTGTAATAAGTTAGAGAATTTGCACACTTTCTCAATTATCATTTCATTCGCGAGTAGCTGGATGTGTCCATGCCTTTCCTCATACCATATTACTCCCCGCTGGCAGAGAGGATGATCAGCCACTCATAGGTTAACCCGGTGCACATGTATATGTTGACAATAATGATCAAACACGCACCAAGTGAATTCTGTTATTCTTTCTTCTCCAGGACGACAGGAGTTTCGCCTGAAGATCGAACCGGTCAACGACTTCTATCATGACCTGGTCTGCTAGAATCTGGCGGTGAAGCTTCGTCTTCATGCGCGTAATCCTCCCCTGGTCGTCCGCCGTGGCCTGCATCTTCCTCTTGACGGCTGCTATCCTAAACAGAGATCCAAAGCAACGCAAAATGAGAAGAAATCGACTGCGGAGGCGATGGCAGAAATCGAAAATGAAACAAGAAAAATTCAAACCGCTTTTCCGGGATCACTGTGTCCACCACAATGTCGATGCACTCTACGGGCTGCCTCCAGATTATTTCTTCTACGGTAACTTCCACGAGCTCCGGCCTTGCATTGCTCCTGTCGCTTGCGGCTGCGCCCCCCTCTCTTGCTGGTTCCTCCCCTTGTCCATGTTTCGTCTACATACATATGGAAAGCAAAACGAGTAACAAGACTAAAATTCATGAAGAACCAGAAATCCAATAAGATGATTGAGGATATCGAAAATGATTCATGAAGAACCAGAAAATGGATACCTCTTTTTTTCGCAAATCTCCGAAGCTCGACACAGTGAGAGTTTGTGGTGCGAGTGATGCGCGGATGAGCACGGGAGGGAGACGTTTAAGCCTTTGGTGCGAGTGATGCCTGTCTGCCAGAAGAAAATGCGGGCTGCACAGGAGGCATACAGTTTGTGGGTCCATTGTGTACTTACACTCGCGAACCTACCACGAAGCAGCTGATTTTGATCGAGCACGATTTTGATACAAAATCACTGGATTAAGTGACCTTTCAAAGGAAAGGAAAGGAAAGGAAAGGAAAGGAAAGGAAAGGAAAGGAAAGGAATATGTCATCATGGGTTTAACCTGGATTAAGTGACCTTCCAAAGGAAAAGGAATATGTTAGGGCAGTCTCAATGGGAGTTTGATCAATGGGGCAATTTCACAGGTGCCATTGCAAAAAATTGTAGTAAATCCCGTATATGCCATTGGCATCTCAATGACAGGTGGGACCCATCTGTGTCACTGACAGTGGCATATTTGTGATTATGCAATTTTGCAATGGCACGGTAGCACGGGAACCCACAAGAGCTTAGGAACTACAGTACTACTAGTAGGAAGTGTTTTCTGACAGAGCCTACCATGCGGAGATCCAAGCGTGGTTGCTTCACGCGGAGACCAAAAGCGTGGTTGCTCATCATCAGGCAGTTGAAAATGGTCAAGACGGGTGGCTGGCACCATTGCCTTGTCTTGTCAAGTTTTTACTCAGGCAGTTGAAAATGAGCTGTAGTGCATCTCGGGAAGGTCCGTTGATTCACCCATGGCTTCGTCCACTACTACTAGCTTAATTATCGCGTGACTGACTGGTGGTCCCAAGACTTTTGTGGACCAACATGTCGGTGACAGGAGAAGTCGGCTACAAGTCAACCTCCGAGAAACAAGGGCCGCGCCCGTGTCAAAAAAAAAAAGAAAAAAAGGGCCGCACCGCTTCGGCTTCGCCGAATCGCCCTCTTCTCACTGTTCACTGCTTCGCATTTTCTCCCCAATACTCTGCCTCTTCGGGTAACCACGCACCTCGCATCGTCCTCACTGTCTTCGACTTGGAGTTTCAAGGTAAGGCCTCTGTAGGTCTCTCAATCCATTTGCGCGCTGATTTTACCCATGATTCCAACTTATTCTGGATCCATTTCTCACATGCACCGTACCGTATCCACCCTGTTCAATCGATTTGTGCTTAGTTTCGAGAAGAGAGGAGCAACGACTATGGTCGGAGATGACGATAGGGTCAACCTGAGTCCGCTCCGCGTCGGCGGTGACTCCGCCGTCGCATTTGGAGGCGCATCTGCAGGCGATGCACAGCTCCCCACCCAAGCGAGGGTTTTTGGTGCTCCCACCAGGGGTGATGGCGGCGAGACCTCCCAGCGTAGGAGAATGTAAGTTAGCTCAATCGCTTTTATTTCATGTTTCGTGCACCATACTTCTGATCGATTTCATCATCAAAGAGGACATATCAGGTGCACATGTGCACAAACTTTTCCATTGATGAAGCAAATGTTTTTGGAAACACAATCTGAATTTATAGTTGCTAAAATAATGTCCGAGACTTTCCAAACTTCTAGTATTTCAAGCCATCAAGATTAGATCTTACGGTCTAAAAAGTTTATGCACATGTACCAAATACTCTATGTGCACCTGATATGTCCTCGTGTATATATTAGCTCATATATATCTATGCGCCTCATCCAGACTTTAAAAGTTCTGTTCACATTCAGATTAATATATCCAATTATAGTCCATTAAATGGTTTATCATTTTCACCCAATTAGTGAATTAATTGGTTATCATTTTCGAATTAATATATGCAAATAGTCAATTAAATGGTTTATTAATATTTTCATCACATATGCACCATGATAAATATACAGAGCCTGATGTTTGTGAAAACAAAAACGTGAAGACAAGAATACACACGTGTAGAAAGGGACCATATGTTTCATTAAATCATTTGATTTACAAAATACATAGTATACAGAGCTTTGTCTTCTCTTGTCTTCCGCGTCGATGCTTCAAGGAAGATCTAACTTGAGAGATTGCGTAGTTCGCTGATTCCCGGGAATTTACATGCTTGCCCGGTTAATTACATCTATAGAGCGAGTCTATAGAACACCTCCGATTAAGCTGCACACAATGGTCGTATCTTCATGTAGAGTGTTACTCGTCCATGCATGATGTAGTGTGGATGGAATGTGTATGATGAGGGTGGCTTTTATATTGCCGAAACCCACTCATAACAGCACCATCGCCACGTCGGATGTAAACGGAAGATGTCGATGAAGAGGATGACTTTCGCCTTGTCGGTACCCAGTCATGTATACGCCGGTAGTCATGTATACGCCGGTCTTCATCAACTCGAACAGAAGTGTTGCCTTTGCCTCGTCGGTACCCAGCAACGGTGTGTGTTCGATCCCGCCGTATGGGACGTGTCGGTGGAGTATTGACTTTAGCTTCGCCATTACTCGGCCAAGATTTCGTCTAGCCTCGTCGGTATCCAGACGGAACGTAATAATTGATTAGGGGAGTGCCGCAATTAACAGCGTATGATCATGTTTGGACGGTGCTTTTCATTAAAGCTTGACCCGTTATTTTAATGGATGTATACACGGCAATTGCCGACAGTCCATTCGTATAAGTATCAGCTTATCAAGCCTGCTCGCATGCTCTTTTGGACAGAGTATTGCTATAGCTTGATGGTAAGTAGTATTCTTAACGTAGCTATACGTAGCCTGATAGCAACAGCAAGTATCTTAGTTGAAGAGTACGGCGATCATGGTAACTTCTCATGCATGATATCACACGCACGCTATGCATGCACCTTGCATTGGATGATGTTTGTCTTCAATATTTCGATTCTCCTTGCACAAGCATTATATAGCCTGTTCGCCTCGCTGCTTTGCAGCAGCTACAGTGTTCACAGTTATTTCTTCAGCAGCAGCTACAGGGTTCGCAGTTATTTTTTCTGCAGTTGCTAAAGTAAAACGGCTGCTTTGCAGCGAGGCGAACAGGCTAATAATCCGAAGATTATTTACATGCTTCATAATATTGTTGTGACAGGAAGACAATGGCTCTCCTCGATAGGAAATTACCCGTCTTACTCCGTCGCGTGAAGTGAGAGACTAGACCGATCGGCCTTCTCCAATGGGATGGTTCCCGCCTTACTTCTCTGATAGTAAATTAACTGGCAGACCGTCAGCCCTCCCCAATAGGAGGATGCTCGTCTAACGCTGTTGTATGAATTTGAGAAGTAGGCTATTTGACCTTTTGCCCACGAGAGGATGCATGCCCGCCTTACTTCTTGATGACAAGAAGTAGACTGTTCGGCCCTCTTCAATGGGAGGAATCACGTTACTTCTTTTGATTAGAACGGACGCTTCGCTTTGATGAGCGAGCAGACCGTGTATCATGGCCGGAAGATATTTGACGCCAGGTTTGGCGGAGCTCGTTGTCGTGGTAGAAACGTGGTGTAGACTTGGATGGCGAGCTGCAGCACATGGCCGCAACTCCCGCGTTGGCGTGGATGCTTCTGTCGATTCCGGCAAGGGTGTCATCTGGCCGCGTCGTCGTGCGGCATCTCCTCCGCGTGGATGGCGTGGAGTTGCGGCGCAACGGCGTCTCCTGGCGGCGGCGCCTACGCGCGTTGTGTTGTTGCGATGATGGCAGGGCGCCGCCCCTTGGCGGCGCGCGTGCGTATTCTGGCGGCGGCCTCCTCCATCTCGGCCAGGAAGGGCTCGGTTTGTTTATATAAGCAGGGTTACGTCGGTTGAATGAAATCGTTCAAAGCGATCAGGATGCAATCTCTAATCAACGTGCATGATCTTATCTTTAACAAACCGTCCAGCACGAACAGAATTATCCCATCGCCAGCTGCCTGTTTCACGTATTATACAAGCTAGCCAAGCCAATGTCAAGTGGACCAGCTAGTACGTATTCATCAGGTAACTCAAATAACCACTCTGAAGATTCCATCGGATACTTGCAACTGCATATCGTGCGTTTGAATGGAAACGCGTTACGTTTGGATCACGTTCATAGTTCTATCTCCTGCAAACGTGCACGTTAAGCTATATCTCCAGCAGGGGCAACCGGCCGGCGTATACATACGTATATATACGTATATTGAGCACAAGGATTTTCAGAATGATGACGACACGCACAGGCTCCTGAAGAATGGGCCCGAGTCTGCTTAAGGAGGCTCACGCAGAACACTTAGAAATATTCAGGTATATAAGCCCGTAGATACTCAAATGAGTTACATGCATGCACATCGTGCGATTTAGCAACCTTGCACAATTTTACTGTTTTCCTTCATAATGTTGTGTATAAAAATCCATCAAACACCTGATTTCATATTCATCAATATATGTGTTCATTAATTATCATTATTGTGCATGGGCAGGGGGGCAGCAGACACCCTTTCGCTAGACGTCTCGTGCTACATCTTGGAGAAAGTTAATGGCCATGGCCTTGCCATTTTACAGTCACTTTCCTTTGGCAAGTCATTTAAAGAAGCTTGCAAGGAGGTCTACCGCGTATGGTCTGGCCTCCCCATGCTTATCACATCTGTTTACGGTTCTGCTTGGGCGCGGGAGACTGATGCTGATCATGAGACAGGGAAATTCGGTCTGCATCGTGTTGGGTATAGGATGACTGCTGCACATGCTGGATGCGCTTGGGCCCGTTATGATCCTGAAAGGCGGTTCCAGTGCCAGTCAGACGAACTGAAAGGGCAGAGCTGGTTAGGAGGCATAGATGACTGGCTTATTACTAGCGATGAGGAGTCTTATCTTAAGCTCGTCAATCCAGTTACCGGTGGAACTCGCGGCCTGCCTACATTTTCCGAGATGCAGGGTACATATATGGATGTTGCCTTGGAGTTGAGGCAGCGGGGATATTGGGGATGCAAACCGTATGTGCAGCGTGTTCTACTTTGCCGCACGCCGAGGCAGGCAGGGGGTTATATGGTCATCGTCATCTTCTCCTGGGGGCTCATGGCCTTCGTGCAGGAAGGCGAACCGAGTTGGACAGCTTTGACACGGCAAGTAGGACATGACGATGTACTTTCCAGCAGTTACCTTGGCGGGGATAGACATTACTTTGATGCCATCTTGGTCGACAGAAATGTTGTGGCAGTCACCAAGGCTGGAAGTGTACTAGCATGAGACATTGATAAGAGGCCATGCAACAATCCAAACCTGATGATACATGGGACGGCATACATGGAGGGTCGGCTGGATTATTGGCCGGTGGAAAGAGTGATTTACATTGCCAAGTCCCCTGAAGGCAACATCATTTTGATCTGCATGTTTGGTAATCATGATGTTAATCAGTGCGGCGGCAGGGGCTACTACGGTGTCAGGATGTATCGTAATGATCTAACATTCAGCGGGATGACAGCTTTGCTAGTCTATGAGCTGCTTGTTAATCCAAACAACGAGAAAAAATATTGGAGGCTCAAGTCTGACGACTTTGGAGGTCACTATTCTCTCTTCCTAGGGGCAAACTACCCCTTCTTCTACGATGTGCCGTATGGCTCGTCGTCGCTCCAAGGTGGCCGTGTTTATGTATCTGACATGGGTTTCGAAGGTGGCCATGTCGGCGTATTTCGCCTCGATAAGCCACATCGCCCCTTCGACTACAAGAGCATATACTTCCCGGTTGTTGGTGAGCCCAAGCAGGTCTCTATGTTCTTCAGGCCTACATCACATGTTTAGGTGTTTCATATTCATTCTACTTTGTATTTTTTGGTCAGCCAAAACTATATATGATGTTAAGTATGTGCAGTTGTAAGTGATCTAATGGGAGACTCCTCTCGGATGTACTGTTAGTCAAAGACTAGTTAATTTCGTGAGTTTATTTAAATATATGCACACAATCACGGAGCAGCTAGCTACAGATGCATGCTTGCAGAGGAGCTACACATGCATTCGTGAGTTTATTTAAATATATGCACTCAAACACTCACTCCGTTGCACTCCGATCGGTTGGCATTCAGCAAACTACCTTGTTTCAATGACTTGTTGGCCCAACTCGGTTGGTGGTCCCACAGGCCAGTTCCACCGCCTTCATCGCCGCTTTCATGGATCTAGTGGGCCCACACCGCCGCTTTCATGGTGTCATTCCTCCCCATGCTGGTTGCAATGGGCTCTACAGGTCCAGCTTGACGGTATGGTCGAAAAGAAATAGTAGGGGCTCCACGACGTGAAGGACGCCACGTGGCCTTACTCGCGGGCACAAGAAGGCACCCGACATGTGGGATCCGGGAGCTTGACACGTCGGCCCCAGGGGCGTTTTGCTGGGGAATTCCTATACATTCGATCGATCGGTGTTTGAGATTCGTGCGCAGTGAATCGAACGGACCTGACTCGTCTTTTTCCTCCCATCCTGCTCGCCGCTGCTACTCCATGTCCCGCTCCCCATGCTGCTGCTGCGCGCCGGCGATGGAGTCCCCGTGTTCCCCGTGCTGCTGCTGCTGCTCCCCGCTGCCAGCCGTTGCCTCCCGGTGTTGCTCCTTGTTGGCGGTGATTATGCGCATTATTAATATTCCATTAATTCCGCAAGCGCACGGAACACCATTGTAGCATTTCACCTTGGAGTATTCTAGGGTTATCGTATTTATATTTCCGCAGGAAAGTAGAGCGGTAGGAAGTTGAAAATGTAACAAAGTAGATACTATTATGTGAAATAATGATACCTTACTTTACACGGGGTAAAAGGGGTACATGATATATGGGTGGCACTCACCATATAATCCAAGAAATAAATAGAAAGCAGAAGTTATGTTGGGAGAACAACGAGACAGAGTCAAAGATTCCTATGTGTTAATCTTACATCTATTTACTTCTAGCAATTAGTTCTACAAGGTTATGTACTATGGCTAAGGTCATGCACACTCAAGTCATGTTGTTTCGGATCACAGTTATTATGTCGAGGTTGGTACTGAACCCCAATACTGCAGGTTCCCCTTGGGAACTAACCGCTATTGAAAACCCGGTTGGATTGCCTTTGAACGTGGCGGATTGCAAAGGCCTGAACACGCCTGTCACACGTGGGGCTACCGTCCTTCGTAAAGACAAACGCCAATCGTGCATAGGTATAGTTCTAAGCACCGCGCTTACAACTATCCTAGAAGAACTACTCTTGATCGAGAGAATAGCCCTATCTAAGAATGTAGCACAGCTTTCACTAAGCGCGAACTCTATTTCGGCAAAGCACTCACTCGTACTACTTAGACACAATCACGAAACCCACAACAAGACTATTATGAGCACTAGCTTAACTAAGTAAATAAACTTAAATAGAAAAGAATTACTAAAAGAAATAAATAAAAATAAACTAAATAATTATGGAAATAATTATATAAATAATAAAAGAGTAATTCTACAAGAGTTAAGATACAAGAACAATACCGAAACTCCGAGAAGACTTCCGAAACCTCGAGGAGAGCTCTCCCTCTACTCTACTCTACTCTAACTCCCAACTAATAACTCTACTTCTACAAACGAGTAATGAAATGCTTGGATCAGTGAGGTGCGATTTGTTCCTGCGGACACCAAGGGTATTTATAGGGTCCTTAGGACAGGGGGGATCTTATAGTGCGAGGTGGAGTGGCGGGCGTGCCAAGGCAGGCCGGCCGGCCTAGTAGGGGGGCCGGCCGGTCGTCCGATGTGGCGGTTCGCCACCGCCTCGCTCTTGGACGTCCCTGATTGCCTCCTGAAGTCGGTCCGAAGGTCGGTTACTTCGTGGGGGCGGCAGAACTGGAGTAAGGGCCAAGTTGAGGCCCAAACAGCCCACCAGACGGTATGTCGGTGGAATTCTACTGAACAGGCTTTGGTTTGCGACGTTTGAGCCCATTTACAGGCTGCTGGAGGAAGGCCGAGGCCTATGGCCGCCAAGGGGTGCCGGCCAGCCTATGGTGGGGCCGGCCGGCCTGACTTTTCTTCGAGTCAGGGCCAGTTTCCTCCATTATTTACCCCTGCATCCAAAATTCACCGAAACTCGTGGAAGTATGTTAATTCCTAACTACTATGCACAGAATCTTGGTGAGTAGCCTTTTATTTACCGATATGTTGATGGTGATTTTGTGAATTTTACACCGTCAACAAACTCCCCAAGCTTACCCTTTGCTCGTCCTCGAGCAAACAACTCAGGGTACTGGCGGATTAGGAGTTACAATGATAGCGCCCCAAGGGTAATAAAGATGCAACCACGTACTCCCTAAATGGTGATAAGTATACAAGAGTACGGAATATTCACAAGTGTTGCATATGTGTGGGGCGTGTATGCTTCACCTTGTCATATAGCATTGAAAACTAGAACAGCACTTTTAGACAAAACAGTTCTAGCAGGTTCAAGTCCAGAGTTTTTATGCGCTGCAAGACAAGGTAAAAATTTCTCCTTTATTTTGGTCCACACTTCCCTTCCTTCTAGTGAGTCTATTCCTACAAAGTTTCACTCAAATCCTACCTTCTACCAAATGAGGCTTGTATGTGGAGCTTGGTAAGGATATGCACATTTGTCATGCGTATATTGTAAAGCTAAAGAATAAATCTTAAGAGACATAGCACTCTTTATATCTCGGTCATATGGAAAAAAGTGACGATGAAGGGGGAGAAGATGGACACACACTGATGGAGATGGTTTTGCAAACTTTTTGTCTTCTTTTATGCTCATGCTCAAGATGTTTATGATAGGAACCTTAGCGCTTGTTTGCAAATCATGGAGTCTCTTTTTTTTTAGACTCCATGATGCATTGGCACTAGTGATGAAAGGTTCATGAGCAGTTTTGAAATATTCTTGGGCTTTTTGTTATAGACCAAAAAGTTTTGCAAATGGAGTGATGATGGATGGAGATGTTTGATTGTTTTTTTAAACATTCCTTTTTGGTGGAAAGAAAACAAAAACTCACGTGAAGGAATGATGACAGAGATTTAGAGTGCTTACTCTCAAAAGCATTTAGACGTTAACAAAACTCAACGCATGAGCAAATGGCTATGAGTGGGGATGTCTTCATATCTATATGATATGGCTTTGGTAGGTAAGTAAATCCTCACAAGGAAAGTGTTTACAAAACGAAAGGGTTTTTTTAGGTGCTTGCAGCAATTAGAATGGAAAACATCTCTGAACTTTAACCATGCTCATGCTAAGAACTGCAAAGATCCTAATCATGCCATATCATAGTTCACAATGCTTAGACTTGGTGTGATGTATGCAAACCACGACAATGCGGCAACACGAGTGATATGACCATGCTCAAGTATAAATAACACACATGTCAGGAGTAGAGGTTGCATCAATGTGACACAAGGGGAGCTATCATCTAACTACTTATCATTTCCCTTAAGTGCAGCTATCATCAAGATTCTAGCATTTTTATTCAAATACGGTAGTATTTTATTAATCGTTAGAATTACTTACCTGGCGGTCCTCCCCAAGCTTGGGTCTTTGCGAGACTTAAGCTTGTTTTGAATCGCCGTCTTACCACGGGTCCTCCCCAAGCTTGAGCCTTTGCAAGGTTCAAGCTCGAATAGGCCGCCTCCTCCATCCTTCTTGTACCTGCAAAAAGAATGAGGGTGATACATATGGCTAGCCCCTAGTGGGCATCGCCAGAAATTATTTTTGGTATTTTTATGTTTTATAGTTTTTATTTTGTTTTCTAAGTTTAGTGAAAAGCAAATAACATGTGCCAGGCCTGGCTAAAGGATAATGATTGGAATGGCCTCCCCAATCGGAGGGCTCTCATTTTTACGTCTTTGAGCTAGACGTTCTCCTTCTTGTTCAGCTCAACTGGACCTTGCTCGCCGGAGAATCAGGCGGTGTAGAGGTTCCTTCGTTCTTCCGCTACACTTTGATTGTCTTCTTGGTGCTTATGGCGACGACCGTTGTTGTAGGCGCCAATGTTGCACTCTCTTCTGTGGGTACCTTTGCTGCCTGTTTGTTCTTGGCATGCCTAGCTCTCCTCCTCCTTAGCGACTTGAGGTGCTAAGGGTGCTTGTGGCGTCTTGGGCTGCTCGAGTACTTTCTTCGGACTTCTCCAATAATTGGCTGGCCGTCTTTCCATTTCTCTTGCCAGGTAGTTCCTCATGTGTGTGATGAGCTTATCTAGCTGCGGCATGGGTGGAGTGATCTCAATCTTCTCCACTTCTCTCGGGTTCCTTCCATAGAAGACCTTCACTTGTTTGCACTGCTCGACTTTAGGTTTGAAGTTGAATGTTTCTTCCCTGCCGTTGAAGTCCAAGTGTATTTCTCCGGCCCCCACATCAATGTTGGAATTGGTGGTGCTAAAAAACGGCCTCCCTAGGATGAGAGGAGTTTTGACATCCATATTCAATACGACAAAGTCGACGGGGACGAAGAAATTCCTTATTTGTACAGGGACGTCTTCAGCTATTCCAGCAGGTTGACGTACTGATTGTTCCGCAAGTTGCAGGCACATAGCCGTCGGGGTTAATGGACAATTCAACTTGTCGTATACCGCCTTTGGCATGACGTTTACCCTTGCGCCCAAGTCACATAGCGCCTGAGAGAAGTGCTGGCTGCCAATTGAACACGGTATGGTAGGACATCCGGGGTCCTTCTTCTTTTCTGGTAGGGTGTTCAAGATGGCTGCACTGCATTCTTCAGTTAGCTTCACCACTTCCATTGCTGGGATTGGGCGCTTGTTGTTGAGGATATCCCTGAAATACCTAGTGTAGGTAGGAACCTGCATGGCATCGAGCAAAGGGATGTGCACATATATATGCCTAATGGCCTCGACAAATTTATCAAAGCGCTCATCAATGGTTAGCTTCTTCCTGCTGTGAGGGAAGGGCAGTCTTGTTGTACCGAAGTACTCGTGAGGGGCCGCCCTTGGTAGAGCTTGCTCGACGGCTGGAGGTTGCATCAATTCCTCAGCGGACCTCTCCCCTGCGGCTTTGTAACACCCCTACTTTTGGAGCAAAGAGAAAAAGAGAAAAGAAAAAAATAAAAAGGAATAAAAATCACTCCAAATTAAAATTTTTGTCCAACCTCTCACCTTGAAATGAATTTTCAAAATAAAATTCACTAAATAAATTAAACTTAGTTTGAATCTGAAAATTTTGAAACATAAAACTTGTGCTCAAGTGTTTGCCCTCATTTAAAAATATACTAAAAAATTGAAGCTTTTGAGTTTCCAACAAATAAAATCAAAGTAGAATTTATTTCCAAGTTGATTTTCAAATTTTTGAATTTGAAACCTGCACTAAAATCTCATCATATGCATTTTTGGATTTTATCGGCTTTATTTTGAGTGTTTGATCAACCTTTGTTTTTGTTTGAATTTGAAATCCCTTCAAAATCAAATTCCAGGAAAAGTTTAAACCTTTTCCTAACTCCTAATCGCATTCGGGCCGAAATCCTATCTTGGCCCAGCTCGCGCCCTTCTTCTTTTTCCCGCGTCAGCCCACCTTCGGCCCAGCACCGCGCAGCCTAGCTCCTCCGGCCCGCTCGCTGACAGGTGGGCTCCACCTGTCATCCGCCTCCTCCGAGTCGTCCCGTCCGACGCGACGCCGCCGCGTGAAATCAGGCGACGCCCATACTGCCGCCGACGTCAGCCACAGCACCGCCACCCTGTAGCCACCGCCCTACTGTGCTCCACCGCCTTTGCTGCCCTTAAATCGACACCGGGCCGCTCTCTTTCCCCTCTCTTTCTCTTTCGTGCGAGCTCGAGCTTCCGTCGAGTGAGCTAGGGTTCCGGTGAACCCTTCCCCACCGTCGACGACGCGCTCCCCTCTTCGCTCGAGCGCTCTGCGAGCTGTCCTGCCTCCCTCTCCCTCTCGCGCGCCCCTTCTCCCTTCCGCTCCGCGCGCACAAGCACCTTTCTGTCGAGCACCGCCATCGTTGGAGCTCCTTCCCCGACTCCGTCCGTCGCTGGACAGCCTCCGCCCCGCCTGAGCCACCGGTGAGGTCCACACCTCGCCCCTCTTGCTCTCCCTCCTCTTCTTTTCCTCTCTCCCCGCGTGCGCAACCCTTTTTCCCCCTCCTCGCCGGCGCACCATCTTCTCCGGCGAGCCCGCTCTCCGCCCTCCTCTTCCCCTCCAGCTCAACTGAGTGCACGGTGAGCCCTCCCGTGCACCCCTCCTTCTCCCTCACCCCTCTGTTTCCCTTCTCTTCGTACGCGCGCACCTCTCCGTCGCACACCGCCGTGGCCCACAACTTCGACGAGCCATCACGACCCCTCCACTGCTCCACGTCGACGACACGAACGCCTACCGGCTTCTCCATCGCGTACTTGTTCCCTGCGACGAGGTTCCAGTTTCCCTCGTCCATCCTACACGCCGGCGGCGAGAAGTCCGGCAGCCCGCCGCCGCGCGCGACGCCCCTGTCCACCATGGACCGGTGGACCGCCACCCCGTCCCGGTCCATGGACCCCGTGGACCCAGTCCACCGGGTTATCGATTTATTTTAAATCGATAATCCCCTTTATTGCGCCAGCACTACGCAATAAACATTTTCTAATACAAAAATAATTCCTAAAACCCTGAAAATCCCGGGCCCTGTACATTTTGCAGATAAGCCCCTGACCTTTTAAATAATCATGTTTAAGCCCTGCCTTTTTACAGAAAAGTACCTAAACTTTCTGTAATTATGTTTTAGACCCTATCTTTTTGCACCAAAGCCCCTAAGCTTTCTCTAATTACAGATAGGTCCCTAGAACTTCTCTTTAATTGCAGAAAAGTCCTCTGTAATTACAGATAAGCCCTTAGAACTTCAAATATCCATATCTTTTCAACCATAGCTCCGTTTTGGGCGATTCTTGCGCCTACGCGTTCGTAGAAACGCATAGTAACTCATGGTACTATTATTGGAGCACCATCTTTGACCTAGATACCATCAATGATCCAAAACCCTCTCACCTATTATATATTTTCCCGACAGTTATGCGATGTCTCACACGTCGCAACTACTATTCACCTAAACCTAACCAATCCTATGACGCTAAATATCCAATATACTCCACATCACAATATACACTCGGCTTCATCTTTGTATCACCTATTCACTCATTCGCTCACTAGCATTAAATCTAATGATATATCTTTTATGTCGTTTCACTTCAAAATCTAATAACCTCCTTCTATCACGAACTCAACTCCAAACCTAGCCTTGATCAATCATCGCTCAATCAAACCTAATCCAGCAATGCATGCAGCACCTATTCCAAAGCCCTCACCAAATCCTACCAAACCTTATCATTTCGTCGCCCTCTGTTACAAGTGCCCTTTTTGTTGGATCTTATTGGAGTTATTCATTCGTTGTTATCTTAATTGTCAGTTGTCTTTATTTGCTCTTGGTATTTTATCTGCAGTTGTGCATGCATGTCATACATGCTCACGTACACGTACCATCGTCGTGCGTCCGACGCATGACGACCAATCTATAATAACTTAGTCTTAGTAATTAATCAATCTAGTAAGTAATTAATAGCTAAGTCATCATTAGTTAACGATATAAGGTATAGGAGCCCTAAGCTGACACACCTTGTACTTCGTACACGTGTTGCATGAACCTTTATATAGGTTGCTACCTGTATGAAGGCTAGTGCCACGAATGTACGAATAACACGTACACACGTTGTTCCCGTCACTACATGCATTCATGCTCTTCTCTTCGTGTTTAGCATCTCTCATTACACCAAAAGCCATAGAGTACGATGCATCACCCCTAATGGCCTTTTTAAGGTAACAAAACCTTGTTAAAGTAAAACTGGATGCATCATCCGTGTTTTGAGTCTTTTGTTCTTCATTTGCTTTCTATCGATTTTATTGGAGTTAATTGGATCTTATTCGGCTCTTTTCGCTCTTTATTTTCTTTTGCGGTAGTTTATTTATGCGTAGTATTTCTATGCGTTAGATTACGCGAGAATCGAGAAAGAGCCAGAAGAATCCAAGCACTCGTCGAGAAATCTCTGGTCAAGACCCGTCGAAAGATACGAGCTTCAAGAAAGGACTCGAAAGCATCCACTTCGACAGAAAAGACTGAAGACCCAAAACTTAAAGATTAGGAAAGCGATTATCAGGCAAGCCCTAACTCCCCCTTGACCATATTGATCCTATGATTGCAAATAAACCCACTTAGAGCCTGTTTTCAAATAAAGTATGCATGGTATTTAAAAGTGATTTACATGCTTAGTATGTCCTAAGTACTTGTTGATTGCCATGCCTTGTTTTTGCTTACCATGAATCCTTGTTAAACCTAGGAACCCACATCATTAATTCTTTAATGATGTGATGAATCAAAATGCTGCTTAGGACCTGTCACACGTGTACTTAATTAATCTTGCTCACATGCTTTTGTGTTAAAATGTGTGAGTGCTTGGTGGTGTGAGTAAATGTGAAAATGGGTGGGAGTGGTGTTAAAGTGCAACCCATAGTGGGGAATGTTTTGGACGGGAGCAAGCGGGATAGTCCTCAGTGGGGAGG
Source organism: Eragrostis curvula (assembly GCA_007726485.1). Classification (NCBI taxonomy): domain Eukaryota; kingdom Viridiplantae; phylum Streptophyta; class Magnoliopsida; order Poales; family Poaceae; genus Eragrostis; species Eragrostis curvula. The sequence continues at coordinate 30,404,727 of CM017441.1, read as the reverse complement.
CTATCTCTGGGACGCTATTCCTCGTGGAGGATAGCTATTGAAGATGCTTGCTTCGGTCGTATAAGGACCGGTTCATGTGCCGCCTGGCCTAGCACCCTTTGTACAGCCACAAGCCTTATATGGGAAAGGTTTGGAACCACACCCTACTATAGCGTTCACCCGGTACCCACCTGGAGGCGGGAGTCGCAACGGAAACCAGGAGAAGATTTGATGAGATTGGCATCGGGTCCGGCATGTGGAGACAATTATGGCCTTTGGCCTTTTTATTATATGATGATGGAAGCCCCTGGTTGGTGTTTTTTCGTGGTGGTGCCGTGGTGACGCCAAGTAGGTACGGAACCATTAGTATCCAGTCCAAGCCATGGCAGTGGGGAGGACTGGGTACCTTGTGGGGAAAGTGTACAACCTCTGCAGAGGATAAGAATCTATCTGGATAGCCGTGTTCCACGGCATTGGACAACGCGAAAGGTATGGCCACACAATGATTAGTCTTTCCTGTGTGAGTTATCCTTGGCGTGTTTTTGGAATACACCGGTTTGGAGCCGTGCGCTGGTTTCCTGCCAGCACTTAAAATTGGGAACTGGCGGGATGGATTGCATCTCCCCCAGGGCCAACCAACCCCACTAAATCTAATTATATACCTGACTGTAGTTTGCGAACTGTTTTGATTTCAAAAACAACTCTTGCATAAAATTGGCTTTCCGCCGATATGATAAGCCTCAGCCTCATCCTTGTTTATACCCTTGCATATATTTGCCCCTTGTGTTAGGGTTTGCTGAGTACCTTATGTACTCACGCGTTTGCGATTAATGTTTTTAGTAGGAGAAGTCTTCGTAGGATACGACGACGCCTTGGTTTTCGGTTCTGCTTCTCAAGTCTGCCTGTGGCTTGGGTCGTGCTTTTCGCTGTCTGTGTGTGTTTGCTTCGCCTTTATTTGATGGAAGGACTTGGATACTTCTGCATCCTTGTCGTACCGCCACTAAGGGCTCAATATATCAGGTATTATATTTATTTACCCTATCCGAAGTATGCTTTTGATCATTATATCTGTGTTCCTGTGCGTATCAGCTACTGATCCAGGGACTGATACATGATGCACAGAGTACTCCAGAGTTGGGGTACGACAGGCTTCCTGTTGCTTAGGGATTTGTTCTTCAAGAACATTCTTTTCAGGGATCTTCTTTGTGACCTTCTCCTTGGGAGGTGGATTGGTTGTCTTTTTCCCTATACCTTCGGGGTATGGTGGGTCCACCGTTCCACGTACACTCCTGGTTGTCACTGCATTGACAATCTCCTTGGAGTTGACCTCAGGCTGCCCCGAGAGTCGGTTCATCCTTGGAGGCTGTACAGTTGAAGCAATTTGCGCAATTTGTGTTTCTAGCAATTTGCGCAATTTGCGCAATTTTGTAGTGCAGTGCTGAATACTTCTAGCTGGGCAGCTATGCTCTCCAGGGTCTTATCAGTAGATATGAATTTCTTGCTGATTCCGTCATTGATCTTGACCTGGCCAAGCACTAGATCCTTGATAGAAGGCTCAAATCGAGAGAAATTGCCATTACCATTGCCTCCTTGATTCTTGTCGAAGGAGTGGTCGGCCTTGGAGTTCCAGTCGTAGTTGTTCTGGGGACAGAATCCATTGCCATTGTTGAGGAATTTGCATTCCTCCAAGGCGTTGGGGCAATGAATTCCCAAGTGCCCCGTGTTGCCACACTCTTCACACGTCATGCGGGAATCCGCAACCTGCAGATCTTGCGGAGTCTTCATCTTCTCAAGGACTTGATGAAGCTTGAGTGCAAGCATGTCCAAGGCCTCTACTTGATGTACTCCTCGACCCTTGCTAGGGAGCACTTGGCGTTCGTCATGGCTTTGATTAGCCACTACATTCTCAATCAGTTTCTTAGCATTTGTCACGCTAAGAGAGAAGAAAGAGCCGCCAGCTGCGGCGTCGAGATGCTCCCTCGCGGTAGGCTTAAGTCCATGGTAGAAGCTTTGAAGGAGGAGCCACGGCTCCATGCCATGGTGTGGGCATGCGAGAACGTAGTCCTGCATCCTTCCCCAAGCTTCGGAGATGGACTCATTTGCAAGCTGTTGGAAGCCCGTGATCTTGTTGCGCAGGGCAGTTGTCTTGCCCGGCGGGAAGAACTTAGCAAGGAAGGCATTTGAGCATGCCTCCCAAATGTTGAGAGCCTCAACGTTGGCATAGTACCACTGCAAGGCCTTCGCCAACAGCGAGAATGGAAAGAGCTGCAAGCGAATCTCATCTTGTGATTGATCCTTGCGTGCAAATGTGTGGCACATCATCAAGAACCGCTGGAGGTGAGAGTTTGCATCCTCCGAAGGTTTGCCACAGAAAGGACTAGCCAAGATCATGTTGAGCAGGGCTGGCTTGAGCTCGTAGTCCTTGTTGTTCACGCACGGAAGGTGTCCCACGCGGATGTTCTCCATGTTCGGTGCGGAGAACTCATGGATCGACTTCTCGACCGGTTCACCCCTGTTGTTGTTGTTGTTCGAGGTTGAAGCGGATGGGTCAACGACCGGTGAGGGGGATCCTTCGACAGCCAGAGCTTTGGACGTTGTACGTACGGAAGGAGGGGTGAGTCTTGATCTCGCCCTCCTCAAGAACTGCTCTTGGTCGGAGTGGAATTTTTCTGGTAGGTCGAAACCAGTCATGCACGGTCCTGTTTAAAAGTCCACAACAAGAAAACAGGACAAGGGTAAGCCCGCAAAAGTAAGTAAAGTTACTATGCACAATAGTATACAATGTTATATTTCAAAATCCTAGCTGCTACTTCCCCGGCAACGGCGCCAGAAATGCTTGTTGGCGGTGATTATGCGTATTATTAATATTCCATTAATTCCGCAAGCGCACGGAACACCATTGTAGCATTTCACCTTGGAGTATTCCATGGTTATCGTATTTATATTTCCGCAGGGAAGTAGAGCGGTAGGAAGTTGAAAATGTAACAAAGTTGATACTATTATGTGAAATAACGATACCTTACTTTACACGGGGGTAAAAAGGATACATGATATATGGGTGGCACTCACCATATAATCCAAGCAATAAATAGAAAGCAAAAGTTATGTTGGGAGAACAACGAGACAGAGTCAAAGATTCCTATGTGTTAATCTTACATCTATTTACTTCTAGCAATTAGTTCTACAAGGTTATGTACTATGACTAAGGTCTTGCACACTCAAGTCATGTTGTTTCGGAGCACGGTTATTATGGCGAGGTTGGTACTGAACCCCAATACTGCAGGTTCCCCTCGGGAACTAACCGCTATTGAAAACACGATTGGATTGCCTTTGAATGTGGCGGATTGCAAAGGCCTGAACACGCCTGTCACACGTGGGGCTACCATCCTTCGTAAAGACAAACGCCAATCGTGCATAGGTATAGTTCTAAGCACCGCGCTTACAACTATCCTAGAGGAACTACTCTTGATCGAGAGAATAGTCCTATCTAAGAATGTAGCACAGCTTTCACTAAGCGCGAACTCCATTTCGGCAAAGCACTCACTCGTATTACTTAGACACAATCACGAAACCCACAACAAGACTATTATGAGCACTAGCTTAACTAATTAAATAAACTTAAATAGAAAAGAATTACTAAAAGAAATAAATAAAGAATAAACTAAATAATTATGGAAATAATTATATAAATAATAAAAGAGTAATTCTACAAGAGTTAGGATACAAGAGCAATACCGAAACTACGAGAAGACTTTCGGAACCTCGAGGAGAGCTCTCGCTCTACTCTTCTCTACTCTAACTCCCAACTAATAACTCTACTTCTACAAATGAGTAATGAAATGCTTGGATCAGTGAGGTGCGATTTGTTCCTGCGGACACCAGGGGTATTTATAGGGTCCTTAGGACAGGGGGGATCTTATAGTGCGAGGTGGAGTGGCGGGCACGCCAAGGTAGGCCGGCCGACCTAGTAGGGGGGCCGGCCGGCCGTCCGATGTGGCGGTTCGCCACCGCCTCGCTCTTGGACGTCCCTGATTGCCTCCTGAAGTCGGTCCGAAGGTCGGTTGCTTCGTGGGGGCGGCAGAACTGGAGTAAGGGTCAAGTTGAGGCCCAAACAGCCCACCAGACGGTTTGTGGGTGGAATTCTTCTGAACAGGCATTGGTTTGCGATGTTTGAGCCCATTTACAGCCTGCTGGAGGAAGGCCGAGGCCTATGGCCGCTAAGGGGGGCTGGCCGGCCTACGGTGGGGCCAGCCGGCCTGACTTTTCTTCGAGTCAGGGCCAGGTTCCTCCATTATTTACTCCTGCATCCAAAATTCACCAAAACTCATGGAAGTATGTTAATTCCTAACTACTATGCACAGAATCTTGGTGAGTAGGCTTTTATATACCGATATGTTGACGATGATTTAGTGAATTTTACACCGACAACACTCCTCCCCGTGCTGCTCCTCCCGTGCCGCTCCCCATGTTGCTCACCGTAGTCGTTGCCGCGAACCATTGCCGACAAACCGAGCTCGACGCGAAGCTGATGGGTCCTCGGATCGACTCCTTGCCGCAGCACATCAGAGGAGTTGGTGCCAAGCGTTGACTCGCATCTTGCTCGCCTCCGTCGGGCTGGTTTACGGCGGTTGGTGGTTGCAGACCACGATGCCACCTAGGCCAGAAACGCCCCTGGGGCGTGTTTATGACAAAAGTTGTGGGTCCCATGTTGACTGACATATAGGCCCGCGTTGTGTTGCATCATGCGCACGTGGCATTACCACACTGGGAAATAAAATCAGCGTCGAAAAATACTTGCCCGTCTCCTGATACGTGGGCCCCAGTTGCCCTTTGCTTTACGCCTTGTGGCATTTTACGCGGTCAAACAAAATTTTAGTGACGAAAATGGTTTACCGTGGGCCCGTGGAGCCTGACACATTGGCCCCCGTTGCTGACCAGAATGCCACGTAGGCCAGAAACGCCCATGGGGCGGGGTTTATGACAAAAGTTGTGGGTCCCACGTTGACTGACATGTAGGCCCTAGTAGTGTTGCATCGTGCAACGTGCCATTACCACGCCGGGAAATAAAATCAGCGGCGAAAAATACTTGGTCTTGGGTCCCGTCTTCTGATACGTGGGCCCCAGTTGCCCTTTTGCTATGCGCCTTGTGCCATTTTACGCGGTCAAACGAAATTTTAGTGACGAAAATGGTTTGACTGTGGGCCCGCGAAGCCTGACACATGGGCCCCCTCATACTGACAAGGATGCCACGTAGGCCCGAAACGGGCCTGGGGTTGGGTTTACGACGAAAACTGTGGGTCGCCGTACTCGGAACGGGATTTTACTGACGAATTGGCCGCCCAGAACCTGCCCAGAACAGTAAAGGGGCTACACCGGACAATACTGTTCATCGATTTATACGGATTTTCGTCACAAATGAGGCTTGTTAGTGACGGAACGGGAAAAACGTCATAAAGTTGGCCGAAAACGGGAAAAACACCCAAAATAGTGACGGATCTACAGTAAAATCGTCACCAATCAGCAGATTTGTACTAGTGCCCCTACTATAAATAGAGAGGGAGGAGACCCTGTAATGACATCTGTTTTTCGGGTTGCGAGCCAAAGACACATCATTTACTCCATCCACTTTTCTCTGCCGTTTTACCGACCCCTTCGCCCGGCATCACAGACGACTGAGGGCTTTGGCGTCACGTAAAACGTAAGGCTAAAGGTATAAAACCTATTTCCGACGACACTAACACCTCAGGAGGGCTTCGCCGAGGAACCTATGGTTAACAAGCAAGCGAAAGACCTTCGCCAGTAGGGCCTTGGACGCCAGAAACACGCGAAGGGCTTCGCAAGCTCGTAGAACGAATACTGAACCCGTTGGTGGCCTTCGTTGAGTCCATCCAGGACCTTCGATACCCCAACATGTACAACCTCTGCAATTGTAAAATTCCATTTAATTTGTAACACGGTTCCCGTTCCTGTATCTTGTCTGTTGTAGTCTCATGCTATTTTGCAATGCGGGAAAGGGATTTATCTATATTAGTACCATCCTGAACCCAGGGTGAGAATGACTCGATATGTTCTCTATTTATTTTAATCAATTTTTCTCTCGATTTTGTTGCAGCGTTATATAATCCACCCTACAATTGTTGTATCATAACTGAGTATCAGCTCTTGTTTTTTATTTGTCTTGGTTGTTTTATTCTATATCTTTCAGTTATACGTGATGCTATGCATTGTAAATCCTTGTTTCCATTTATGTTATTCCATAATTCCACATGTGCTTAATAGTAATATTAAAGCTCAAAAATATGCAATTACATTGTATATATCCCATAGTTGCTGTGCATGCTTCAATAATAAAGGGACATGTTCCATTGTGTTGTGTAGCATCCGTTTGTCATGGTAAAAACTAATAAAGGATTAACTAGTTTCAGCTATAAGGTTTTTGTTCCTTTCGTTGCAGAACATGACATTTTCTTGCAAAAGAGAAGTACTATATGCTACTCCTTGTGATGTCCCTTGATCTTGAAAATGGTCAGTGATTATTGTTGTGTTTGTTCCAGTACTATAAAACGGATTTTTAATAATTGCATACTCTTCTGATATAAGTCGCAGTCAATAAAATTGTAATTAATGCATTTATTACCCGCAACTAAAAAATTCAGTTTACATCTACCAGATAACTTAGCCACACATTTCCATTATGTGTCGGATGTTTTATTGACCTTATTTGTGTAATTGCATACCTGCACTATAGTAATTGCGATAATTGATGTGTAATTTTTATTCTTATATATTGTAATTCTGTATCATTTTGTATTTTTATGACACTGGTGCTTGAACTGTTTTCCTTATCCATCCAGCTGCATTTTGTTGATATTTTATTGATATCTACTAATTGTTGGGGGATCGAAGGTCTTGAGTGACTCGGCGAAGCCCTCCAACGGATGTGGTGGTGGAAATTGGTCCTCGCGAAGCCCTCCGAAAGTCTTGATGCCCGGAGTCACGCCCCGTGAAGCCTTGAATCCCCTCGGATGGTTCTCTCTCCACTTGGCGAAGCCCTCCTGAAGTGTTAGCGTTTAATATACTTACGTTGAGTGTTCTCCGAAGCCCTCAATCGTCCGCGATGCTGGGCGAAGGGGTTAAAGCACGACAGAGAATTATGGACGGAATAAATGATGTGTCTTTGGCTCGTGGCCCGAAAAATAGATGTCATTACAGGTACCGCTCCCTTCATATTTATAGGGGGAGGATGGTTCAATATTACAACTATGCCATCGGGCAGCTGTGCTACGTCTCTAAGGACTTGACTTTATACCAGCTCGTCTTCGATGCCCTTCGCTTCTTATTGTCATACCTTCGCATGGTGTCTTAACACCCTTCGCCCGAATCAGAAAGCCTTCGGCGTATTTATTGGGGCCTTCGGTTTGTCCCTGTCATCTCGTCTCTTGCTTGGTCCTTCGCATTCTTGCATCACATGTTCCTTTGTCGTTTGTAGTCGCAGCTACTCCCCAACATTAGCTCTCAACTGTTGAAAGAGATAGCGAAGGTATGTCTTGAGATAGTTTCTCTCGGCTGCGACGTTGTTTTTCATCCGTTTTCCTCTTTATCTGATGACTTTAGTCATTTTTATTTTTGTGTTTATGTCCTTGCTTTGTTTGTTTTTATCTCTCCATCCATGGTCCTCCCTTGGTCTTTAAATACCGGTCGCTTTCACCTTCATCTTTCATCTCTCGTTTTTACTGCCAAGCCTTCTTTGCCGACGTCACTTCTTCCGAAGGTATTTGCCTCTTTATTCCGATGGCCCAGCGGAAGTCAGTAGCTTTGCCTAGGGGTTTCAACTCCCTTCGCGCGAATTACTCTTTCACGAGGTTTATCCATACCACTCGTGACAAGGGTAATTTGAAGCACTACTCCGAGTCTGGGCTTCTTGATATTAATTTGTATCGACTTCCCTTCTCTGGTCCTGATCAGGAACCTGACAACTTTCTGAAACCTAAACCCGATGAAGTTGTAGTATTCTCATCTTTTTTGGATGCTGGGTTATCTTTTCCTTCTTCGCGCTTTCTTTCCCGAGTTCTCTCCTTGTATCACTTACAACTTCATCATCTTACACCAGTTGCGGTGGCTACTATTTCTGCCTTCGCTTGGGCTTGTATGAGCGAAGGTGTGTATCCTCACTCTCAAGCTTTTTACCGTGTGTACAAGGCTCGTCATACTCCTGTTTATGATCATCAAAATCATGTTAGCCCATCCTTCGGTGTTGTTGATTTCGTGGCTAGGGAAGGGTTTGTGACTCCGCTCCCCAGCTTCAATCCTCCACCTTTTCGTGAGTGGGTGAAAGACTGGTTTTATTATTGTGCTGCGTCCTTCGGGCTCAGAACCGGCAGGGCTGTCGATATACATATTGTTAACGACTTCGAGCCCTTTATGAATATGGGGGTTTCCCAATCTCTTGAGGCTTTTCAGAGGGTTAGTGAAAGGATGACCCGTCGGGAAATTTTAGAAGAGTGCTTCACTGCTGATGTTCGCCCGCTCGCTTGAGATGGCTGGCGTCCTTCTTGTTTCTGGTCGAAAAATGTACTTGGCTTAAAAGTGCCATCTTTCTCTTCAAACCCAGGACCTAGTATGGCTTCTCCTTACTCGTGTGGCCTTCACTTATTTGTTTGATTTACCTTCTTCATATTCTCTTTTTTTTTTTGAAAAGTGAAGCTTCGCTTTCACTGATTTTGTCTTGTTTTTTGCAGGCTTTACTCTCTGGTCGACTCAAGACCGAGTGACTTCTTTCCTTGGAGAGTTTTCTCAGAAAGAATGGGTTGAACGATTCCGAAGGGGGATTGGTCGAAGGATAAACAGGGTTTATCAAGGCTTGGATATCTTTCAGTCTGAGCGCCCTTATCCTGAAGACCCTAATTCTGAAGACGAAGACACTCACAGGCTGATTGCGAGTGGACCTCCTTATTTTAGTGCTTCGCCTAGCTCGACTGTTGAGATGGATTCTTCTACCTATATTGAGACGCCAGAGGTTCATTCTGCTCCGAAGGATGCTGAGATTCCTTCGCCAGTCAGAGGTCATCTTTTGACTCCTTCGTATTCTATGATCTTTGAAGAGCCTTCGCCTGCTATTGCTCTGAACTCAGTTTCTTCGACTGAAGACGATGTTGCTTGTCAGGATGCTAATGCTCTTATACCTTCGACGGACCTATATAGCTTCTCACTTGCTGATCTCGGTTTGTCAGTTGACGTTAATACTGGGGCGATTGTTGATTCTGAAAATACTTGTGGAACCCCCTTCGCAGGTTCTTTGGCTTCTTGTTCTGGAGTGAAACGCCTTTTTTCCTTGCCAAAGAAAGCTTCATTCTTTGATATTCTTGGCAAGCGCAAGTTTGATGAGCTTAAGGCGACAGATACCATTTCCAGCGAAGGTGTTGCTTCTGCAATGCCTTCGGGTGACCCTCAACCTTCTTCGCAATCTCTTGCCTTGGTTGACCAGTCTCGTGGTACATTCTTCTCCGTTTTTCATGGAAATTTTTAGTTTCCTTCGTAACTTACCTCTTGCTCTTTTTCTTGTTCAGGATTTTCGAATTCTGGGTTTGGTGAAGTGGACCCTCAGGCTATCTTATCTTCTTTTAGAGATGATCTTCGAGACGTTGAGCCCTCTTAGTTCCTTTGCTCAAAAACTTCGGCTTCCAAAAGTGGAGCTTGGTCTCGCCAATCTTTCCTTCGAAGTTCTCCCTTCGCTCTCTGATTACTCATCAAGTCAAGGTTAAGCCAAGAGTTCCACGGTCCCTTTTTGCTTTCGAGTACTTTCTTGTTTCTTATTTTTTCTTGCCTTTGTTTCTGCAGTCGCTTACCCTTACTCAGGCTTGTGCTCGTCTACATCTGCCTTCGGAAGATGGGATCTCCAGAATATCTTCTCTTGAAGCTTCTCTTGCTAGGGCAGATGGAGCACTAAAGGCTTCGTCCTCTGCTGTCTCGAGTCTGGAACATGAGACAGCAACCCTTTGCAGTACTAACTCGGGTCATGAAGAGTATATTTCACTTATGGAAAAGACCATCCATCGAACGCAGTTGCTGCTTGAGAAGGAGGAACTTTTTCGTAAATTCCTTTCTTCTCGGTTATCTGACCTTGCTGAGTCGAAGTTAAAACTTTTGGATGCTGGATTTTCCAGATCCCTTCGCTTGATTGGTCTTCTTAAGGAACTACTTCGTGCTGTTGGAGCGAAATATGACGACCTTCCTGACGATGCTTCGCCAGAAGATGCTGCAGAATGGCTTCGCGTTAATGTCAAGGGGCTTGTTATAGCCTGCCGGGATTATTCTCATGATGCTGTGGTGCTTAAGATTCGAGATCTTTTGCATAGCTTCCTTTGTGGTGGTAGTGATGCTATAGAGGTGGTTGCTCGGCCAAGCTTCTCAGCGAAGGCTTCTGTTCCTGGCAGCAGTTATGGTGAAGTTGAAGCTAGATGCCTTGGATTGATTGATGATTTTTGGTGGAAAAGAATCAGGACAGTTGTCCCTGATGTCCCCAAAGGTCCTTCGTGATTCTGCTTCCTGTGTGGGAATGTAGATATACCTTTTGATGACTGAGTAGACTTTTTTTTGTTGCGGAGAAGATGCTCTGTGAATTTGTCCTTGTAATCGACTTCGCATCAAATATCTTCTTCGTGTCTTTTTTTACGATGACTTCGAGCTCTGTATTGAGCTTTCGGATTTTCGTAACTTTATAGATATTGAACTCACATTGTACGTACCTTTGCGTGTATAGTCTGAGCCATTTTAAGTACTTTCTTTTCATTTCTCATATAAGATCAATCTTGCAGTTGTGCTGTTGTTGAGACTCACTCTGGGTCTTGTCCGAAGAAGTGCTTCGCTTATTTATGCGAAGCCCTGTTTGCTGCTGAAGCGAAGCTTTTTAAAAAAAAATTTGATACTGGTTTGTTTAACCTTGGTCAATACGTGGGTGCCCCCAACACTTCTCTTGTGGAGTAAATTAAGTTCCCTTCGCATTTTCTTGGAATGTTTGTCCGCTTCTCCTTCGCTCTGGGCCTTAGGCCTGACGTTTTTGTTTTTAGCCAACAGTCTCTCTTTTGAGGCTGTGGCTTCGCTTGCTTGTTATGGTTTTCCGTTTTTTGGAATCCATAAAAGAAGTTTTTATGATACTTTGTAACTGAAAGGTCTGTAACACATAACCCCCAATCTCGGTTATATCAAGCGTAGTGGTGGATGATTCGAAGGGTGATCATGCATATATTGGGTGTAATATTCTTCGCGATTTTTCAGGAGAATATTACCTGCATTATTTGCAGTGTGCTTAATTTTGACCTCTTTATCGAGGTTTTTCGCTAGCTACTCCGCAATTTTTTAGCGAAGGAGCTATGCGTTGTTTTGATTGGAAGTATAGGGCTTCGTGTTTCTCAGCGGAGGCCCTTATAGTTTCTTCGTATTCTTGAACGAAGGTAACTACTTTTGTTGGCTTTGTAGCCTTCAACGGTTGATGTCTTCGCGGTTTTTTCACGGACATTTTACCGTAGTTTCCCTTTTTCCGCCTTTTGGCAAAGCGTCATTTCTGCCCGTTGGAGGCGAACTTTTACCATCTTGATCCTGTCAAGGTTTTTGTTTTTTTTGGATTGCTTATTTTTGAAATTGAAAAAAGAAGCTTCGCAATCTTTAGCGAAAGTTTCTTATTATTCGTGACTGAAGTGGGGTCCCTGTCGCCATTTCTTCCGATGAAACCTTCGCAAGCGCCTTTATCGAAGTTTGTATCTTTCTCTGCCCTTTTAGGCGAACTTTGTCATCTGTCCTAAAATGAGACAAGGCTATATATATATATATATTTTGTTTATTTGAGATAAAAAATATCATTTCGTCTGGAATGTTCTTCTTGCTGTATATATATGTCGGTGGTCGCTCTTGACTGTCTGCCTTGTTTCTCGCCTTCAATTTTGGCTATGGAGTCTTTGTGGGATCGTCTTCCTCGCGGTATTGTGAAGGAGCTGACACGTGGCGGTTTCAAGCGTGGAGATGCACTTCCTCAAGATCTTGTAGATCACTTCGAGGAGCTTGATCGACTGACTGGTAGGAACGCTCTTGTTGAGGTTCCTTCACAGCCGGTTCCTCTTGCTATTGTTCCTCCTGGCGTGATCATCATTAGTGATGATGAAGGTCCTGGTGAACGACCGGTTAAGCCTTCGCAGTGCTCCGGGGTTGCTAGTCGTACTCGTAGCAAGACTAGAAAGTAGCTTGTAATCTGAGGTTTTTCTTGAAATTGTAATTTGTATGACTTGGTCCAATCTTGTTTGCTTGGGTGGCTCCTTGTAAATCTTCCCTGACCATCAAGTTTCCTTCGCAGTTGTTTTGGTCTTCGGAATTGTCTAAGATTGACAGTCTTGCCTGTTGTTATACCTTCGTGGTTGTACCTTGTGCCGCCTTTTCTGCGTTATGTTTCTTTTTCATGTCTTGTATCGAACGTCTCCTTTTTGTTTTCTTGGCCTTCGCTATTTTTCTTCAATGTCATCGCGTTTTGGGCTGTCATCTGCTTGGCGGCTTCTTTGGCTCGAGAGGCCTCCTCTGCTTGTGTAGCTTTGGCTTGCGCTTCTCGCTCCTTCGCGATTCTTCTTCTTCTTTCGCCCGTTGTTCTTCAATCTCAGTACGCTGTGCTTCGGCGTCATTTGCTTTTGATGATTTGCCTCTTGCCATCTTGAATTGTCAAACGTGGTCGTGGGTTCGCCCTGCGTGACGGCGCCAAATGTTGGGGGATCGAAGGTCTTGAGTGACACGGCGAAGCCCTCCAACAGATATGGTGGTGGAAATTGGTCCTCGCGAAGCCCTCCGAAAGTCTTGATGCCCGGAGTCATGCCCCGCGAAGCCTTGAATCCCCTCGGATGGTTCTCTCTCCACTTGGCGAAGCCCTCCTGAAGTGTTAGCGTTTAATATACTTACGTTGAGTGTTCTCCGAAGCCCTCAATCGTTCGCGATGTTGGGCGAAGGGGTTAAAGCACGACAGAGAATTGTGGACGGAATAAATGATGTCTTTGGCTCGTGGCCCGAAAAACAGATGTCATTACAGGTACCGCTCCCTTCATATTTATAGGGGGAGGATGGTTCAATATTACAGCTATGCCATCGGGCAGTTGTGCTACGTCTCTAAGGACTTGACTTTATACCAGCTCGTCTTCGATGCCCTTCGCTTCTTATTGTCATACCTTCGCATGGTGTCTTAACACCCTTCGCCCGAACCAGAAAGCCTTCGGCGTATTTATTGGGGCCTTCGGTTTGTCCCTGTCATCTCGTCTCTTGCTTGGTCCTTCGCATTCTTGCATCGCCTGTTCCTTTGTCGTTTGTAGTCGCAGCTACTCCCCAACACTGATATTTTCTTACAAGTCATAAATATCCAGCTTCTGGATTAATGTTTGAAGTTTAAGTGTGAAATTTACAGAGAAAAACTCATCTTGTGCATGTCTGACCATTTTATATTGATCAAATTAGTTTGTGTCCCTTGTTGATGTGTGGTTCATGTAATCAGATTTTTATTTATCTCCAACAATTGTATTGCTATGTAATGACAGTTTAATTGTGACTATAGTGCTATTGTCTTGAATATCGATCCCTTGAATGATCGTTGTCATCTAATACTTGCTTGTCATCTAAGCAGCTCCAGTGATTTGTGCTTGTTTTTTTGCTTGTGGCCTTAATAAATATTCCCTTCTCCCGCTGTAGCTTTTAGTAATCAGTGCTCCAGCAGGTTGATATGTGAGTGGAGCTGCTTGTGTTGTCCCAGTCGCATGCCATAGGTATATGGTGTTAAATTAATCATTATTAAGTGCTTGGTCGAGAGTGAAGTGGCCAAGGCTTGCATGTTAACAGTTAAATACATTTGTTTACTTCCTTTTAATGATAGTTTTCTAAAAGATCCTGGCAATGCTTGTTAGTCATAATCGGCCAAATTTGGTTCCTCTGCTTTGGTTTGATGCACACGATTTGACTTTAAAACTCTTGTTAGTTGGTTTCATATTGTTTAACCAATATGCACATGTTCTTATCGAATGCTTATTGTTTAATCCGTGTTCTTTGTAACATCTCATAATTACAACCATTCCCCTAGTTAGTTTTCTGTCTAATTAATCTTATGCACTGTATTTTGTAGAGTTGATGCAACTCTGGTATCTCAGTTCATGTACTTTGGCTCTTTCTTTACTCTAACCCATGTTGGCTTTCGAATATTACACATACAATTTGTGAAATTACCATTCTGGTGTGCTAATATTACATCTCATTATTCATGTGATTTTATTTTTTGTGCATTCTAACTTTTATGTAAAAAACAATATACTTGTAATTGTGATGCTTGGTACTCATTTGAGATGAACAAGCTCGTTATGCTTTTTGCTATCGAGCATTCATGACAGTGTCATGTGCAGTTTTGTATTCTGAGATTCTATTGCTATTTCTCATAAAAAACTATGATGGTTTGATCAGTATAGTGAGTCATGCCTAGTTGTTTATTTTGTTTTTTCGAAAGACTAGTTCTGCCTGGTCTTGATTTTCGTACCTCAGTTTCATATGACGGACTGCTCTTTATGTGACCTGCATGTAGACTCTTTTTCAGTAACTTGTGGTAGTGGGGCATCTCTTCGTGCTCTAATAAGCCAGATTGGAAATGAGTTGTCTATGGTTTAGTAGTTTTAGTTCTATGAGCCTGATATGAAATTGGTAGCGCTTTCAGACCATAAAATATTACATTTTGATATTCAAGAAATTACACCATGTCTTTGATGTAATTTTGTAATACTTCTACTGTCATTTTAGCAGTATTAGAATGTAATAATTTGTAGTTTTCATCCTGTTTAAAATGTTGGTATTAGTATTTTTTTCTGAGTACGACCTTTTGTTATGTGCAACAATGGTGAGAGGGAGGGAGAGGGCGCAGAGAGAGCGAGAGAGGGCGGCGGCTATAGAGAGAGAGAGAGAGAGAGTTAGGGTTTGACCCCTCTAATTACTTCTTAATTCAATCTTAATACAATCCTCTCATTATATAGAGAGGGCTAACTTGACTCCCAAGCAACCTATGACTTAACCTCTAAGCAACATCTATAGATGAGATCTTATCAATTGCTCTCATCCTTCCTAACTTACAATAACCTTCCCTAATCTAATCTTAGCCACCATGCAAAGGTGGGGGCGCAACCCCACCTGGCCGCCCTTCTGGCGGCGGCGCTAGAGAGGCGGCGGCGACCCTAACCCTAGGGGCTGCCGCCCTCTTCGTGGGCTGGGCCATCTGGCATGTAACATCTCCTACCCCTTTTCGAGACAGCGCGTCCTCGCGCTAGGGCTGCTTTCCTCCATGTTCGTTCAATGTCCTTGAAGCCATTGTCGAACGAAGGCCGATGATGACAACCATCACACCAAGCAACATGCCGGTGAGGAGGTTGCACTTGACGCTGTCGAGGTTGAGCTTGAGGTCGTCGTGGAAGATCCTGATGAAGCCAGCGAAGATGAAGACGTTTAAAGGAAAACATGGAGCTTTCTCATGCCCAGTTGTTGCAGCAGGCATTCCAAAGGTGGACATGAAGCCCATAAGGACTCCTTTGTCGGTGTAGAAGTCGCCAAGCAGCAGAGGGGGTCCCACGAATTGGTGATGAGCAAACTCCTTGGTATGAAGAAGAAAGCTATGGAACTCCTCCATGTTCGGATCACTAGAGAATAAATCCGTTCCAAGAACGATATGTTTGCACCTTGAACAGTAGATCCAAAACTGTTTGCAATGTTGATGACGTTGTTGTCGAAGGTGATGTTGACGTCGGGGAAGGCAGGGGCAACCGGGGCATCCATGCGGGTGGAGACGACCAAGGCGGTCTGCTCCGTGGTGTCCGGATCAGCCGTGGTGACAAGATCACCCACGTGAACAGTAGCGCAGGTACTGTTGTTGGAGGCGAAGTTGATGTCTAGCACCACCATGCATGGCGCCCTTGTTGTCCTCAATGGCGATGGGGGAGTCCTCTGTGACATTCGGATCAGCCTGGCGACATGATCTATCTCATAAAGACCTTGTGCATATTTTACTTATTTACTAATCTAGTTCCACAAGTTGTGTATCCGCCATTGTTTTGCAGGGTTCAAGGCAATTTGGCGTGTTTTTAATAAAGAAATGGTGAAACCCCAACATCACGAAGATTGGACACAAGTAAAGAAGCCAAAACGGTTGGCCGAGGCCCGGGTGACGTGACCACCCATACGTCACCCGGTCCTAAATGAAGTCCAAATGATCAAGCAATTGAAGAAATGTTCTACACAACATCTCATGACCATACGAAGCCAAGCCGAGGCGAACGACTATGGGAAGACCCGGGTGACGTGACCATCCCTACGTCACCCGGTCCTTAGTTAAGTCCAATGGCTGTGAGAATTTCCCAACATTCTCTCCAATGTCCCCACAGCCATCACAAGCAAAGAAGTGGAGAAAATAAAGAAGGGAAGCACCGGGTGACGTGACCACCCTTACGTCACCCGGTTATAAACAAGATTACCGGATCATGGCAAAACACTACAAAAACCAACTATAAGATGAGGTTAAGTCCCAGAATGGAGCACACCATGTCAAAGCCCTCGTCGATACGATCAAAACAGACATATGGTTCACCCAATTTGGATTCCGGATGATGAAGTTATGGCGACAGGAGGATATGCTGCCAAGACACAAGCAACGTCGGGCGACCCTGATGAGGTTGGGCGACCCAGAGGGGCTCGGACGACCTTGACTGGGTTGGATGACTTGTCTGGGGTCAGCCGACGTGCCACCCACGTCGCCCGACATGTCAACCACGTCGTCCGACGTCCACTTCAGCACAAATCAAGCTCATCCAACTTCCACCGCCTCAAATCAACGCTTCGAAGGACTTTTCGACCAACCGACCTCCTCAACCGCCTTTCAACCGCCATTGGGACAGAATCCAAGCCGTCCAAGGGGCAACCAACCCTGCCAAGGTCGGCCGACCTCCCCTGACAGGTCGGGCGACCCTGCCAAGGTCGGCCGACGTCCCCGGGTAGGTCGGCCGACGCAGATAGGTCATCCGACCCCCTCAACCGCCTTATTTGCACTATAAAAGGGGGACACTACACTTGGAGGAGGAGAACCACCCGAGAAGAAGTCCAGAGGTTCTAGTTTTCGTCTTGTTTGCCATTTAGAGTCTAGGTAGTAGTCTATTTGGAGTTAGAGTCGAGTCGGGCACTCGCCCCGATTTCGGAAGTTGTCTTCGTGATTGGTAAGCAAGAGTCCATTGTATCTTTCTTTCCGATTTCTGTTGTATCAAGTACTTAGTGAAAATCAATATAAGTTGGTCCCTGTTTATATCTTGCAAGTTCTAGTATATGCCTTGCTTGATTTAGAGCAAAGTCCTTAAGTTATCTTTAGCGGGTAATAGTTCTTGTGCTGAGCGTTCGTCGGTCGGAGCTTCTCTTCGTCAAATAACACGAGGAGTCGTCCTACTTTCTCGCTTTGCTTGGGCGCACTCTAGGCGAGATATTAGTTGTTAGCGTAGGCGTGGTGCCTAGGTTAGCGCTAGCTGCGGAATACGGCGAAGCCCACGGGGGCCATAGGCGGCAAGTGGTGACAGCCTTGTCCGTCCCTTGAAGTCGGCCACGTTCGGTTAGCTCAGTAGGTGCCCCGTAAATCCCGACAGGACTAAGACAATATCTTAAATGTAGAATCAGATCGAGGTGGTGACAGCCCTTGTGAGATCGACATAGCTTTAGAATCAACTTAGGACTTGAACCTCATTTTACCAACACTTAGGAATCGTTGTACTCACTCATTATACCAAATAGATTTACTTACCTACGACTGGGCGACTTGACACCACTTTGATAGTGTGAATGATTCCTATCATTATCTATCATTTAGTTTACCCCCGTCATTGGATTAGTGGTATTCTTGTAGTTAAGTGTTTATCAAGTAACGATATACTTTATACGAGTTGCTTCCCTGAGGAAATTCGATACCCCGGAATACTCCGAGGTGAAATGCTACAATGTACACCGTGCGCTTGCGGTTTAACTTGAATTAAATTAATAGAGCATAGCTACCGTCAACAAGCACTTCACCCGGGAGTATTCCAAGGTATCGTATTTGTTTTCCCCAAGGAACGGAGGTAATTTGCGACAAGGTTAGTTTTACCCAAGGACAACAAGAGCGATAGCAGATCAGGCTCAAGAGGGTAACTCTACTCAGGTATTCTCTACCCCTAGCAGCACTCAAGTTCTACTTGCTTACTTTGGGCACTGGTATAGGCTTGGTCTGCCAAGCCACGCCAGCCTGTAGCTCTACGACGTACCCGAACGTGGAGGATTATGAAAGGACGGATAGGGCTGTCACCACCTGTTGCCTACCTCTACAAACCGTGGAGCATGTGGCAAACACAGGTAACCCCTAGCCTAGACACCACGTCTATGCTATTGATTACTACTCTAACCTCGGCCTCCGACTGATTCAGAAGGCTAGAGCACCCCTTGCGGAGCGATGATCCCCTAAGCAAATATAGCTAGAGTAAAACTAGGGAATAAAGACTACCTAAATAAGAATCACCACGGATATTAACTTACGAACAAGAACGATGAACGAACGATGAACAAACGACGAACGAAGAACGAACGACGAACGAACGACGAACGGACGATGAACTATTAATAAGGATAATATCCGCCAAGGTACAAGATCTTGGGCTAAGTCCTCACAAGGGGAGGACTACCCTTCTCTCTTCCCTTGCCCTCTCCCCTAGGCCTGGTGGGAGTCGAATGATCTCTTGCTTCCACTAGTACAGATCTGCTGATTGGTGACGATTTTACTATAGATCCGTCACTATTTTGGGGGGTTTTCCCGTTTTCGGCCAACTTTATGACGTTTTTCTCAATCCGTCACTAACAAGCCTCATTTGTGACGAAAATCCGTATAAATCGATGAACAGTATTGTCCCGTGTTGCCGATTTACTGTTCTGGGCAGGTTCTGGGTGGCCGATACGTTACTAAAATCCCGTTTCGAGTTCGGCGACCAACGGGGACCCACAATTTTCGTCATAAACCCAATCCCATGGTTGTTTCTAGCCTACGTGGTATCCCAGTCAGCAGGTGCGGGGCTCCGTGTCAGGCTTTCGTAGAACCCACGGTCAAAACAATTTCGTCACAAATTTCGTTTGACCGCGTATAATACCATGTATCGCACTACAGAACGATAGGGGCCCACAATTTTTGTCATAAACCCAACCCCATGGATGTTTCTGGCCTACGTGGCATCCCAGTCAACAAGTAGGGGGCTCCGTCAGGCTTTGTAGGACCCATGGACAAACCGTTTTCGTCACAAATTTTGTTGACCGCGTGTAATGCCATGTACTATAGTACAAAACGACAGGGTGCCCACGTGTCAGGGTGCATGAGTCCCCAGATTTTTCGTTTGCCCGCTATTGGGGGATCGAAGGTCTTGGGGGACTCGGCGAAGCCCTCCAACGGATGTGGTTGTAGAAATTGGTCTTCGCGAAGCCCTCCTGAAGCCTTGGCCCCTGGAGCCGTGCCTCACGAAGCCTTGTTGCCCTTCGGATGGTTCTCTTCCTGCTTGGCGAAGCCCTCCTGAAGCGTTAGTGTTCGATGTACTTGCGTTGGGCGCTACCTTGCCCTCAATCGCCCGCGATGCTGGGCGAAGGGGTTGAGGCACGATAGAGAATTGTGGACGGAGTAAATGATGTGTATTTGGCTCATGGCCCGAGAAATAGATGTCATTACAGGTACCGCTCCCTTCATATTTATAGGGGGAGGATGGTTCAATATTACAGCTATGCCATCGGGCAGTTGTGCTACGTCTCTAAGGACTTGACTTCATACCAGCTTGTATTCGATGCCCTTCGCTTCTTATTGTCATACCTTCGCATGGTGTTTTAACACCCTTCGCCTGAACCAGAAAGCTTTCGGCGTATTTATTAGGGCCTTCGGTTTGTCCCTGTCATCTCGTCTCTTGCTTGGTCCTTCGCATTCTTGCATCACCTGTTCCTTTGTCGTTTGTAGTCGCAGCTACTCCCCAACACCCGCGCGTTGTGTCACATGGTGCACCACGTAGGACAAAGCTGGCCCACATGGGGCCCACCGTCAAGTAATTTTTTCGTCGCTGATTTCGTTCGCCTGTGTGTATCCCTCGTGGCTCTCGTGGGCCCACATGTAAACGACGTTGGACCACGGTCAAGTAATTTTTGACATTGTATGGTGCGCCCGCGTGTGGTGCCCTAGCGCTCGGCGGGCCCGCGTGTCGTACACCGTGGGGCGCAGGTCAAGTAATTTTTGACACTCCCTCGCAAAAAAAAATGTAATTTTTGACACCGCTTTTGCTGGCCCACATGTCAGGCGCACAACGTAGGACAATGCTGGCCCACGTGGGGCCCACCGTCAGGTAATTTTTCGTCGCTGATTTCGTTCGCCTGTGTGTATGCCACGTGGCTCTCGTGGGCCCACATGTAAATGACGTTGGACCACGGTCAAGTAATTTTCGACCCTGTTTGGTTCGCCCGCGTGTGGTGCCCTAGCGCTCGGCGGGCCCACGTGTCGTACAACGTGGGGCGCAGGTCAAGTAATTTTTGACACCGCTTTTTCTGGCCCACATGTCAAGCGCACCGACGTGGCTTGTGAGCCAACACGCCATGGGCCGAATCTTCCACAGAACCAAAGCCCTACTGCTCGTGCTCACTGTGTTTAACGGGCTCATATTCATATCCGATCGCAGGCGCATTCCTCGGCCTGCTGCCCTCCTTGGCGCGAATATTCGTGGCCCACCTATCTGTGAAAGAAGCTTTAGAATTTCGATACTTGGCGCGAATATTCGTAGCGGGAAACTCGATTTGGATGCCACGCGGCTCGGTCCCTCGGAATGAAAACTCGTTTTGGCGGCAGCATTGCCCTGGCCAGCGACAAAATTACTTCAGAGTTCAGACCGCAAGGTAACCCCATCCAGGAGGACACCGGTGCCAGGATGAATGCATCTCGGTAGCCTAACGCCGGTGGAGAATTACCGCCGGCTACAGCAGCGGATCCCTCGAAGGTACGGATGTCCTCCACACTCCAATAAATTATGCGCTACGATGACCTGTCAACTTCTCGCTTATCAGATTCAAATTTTGTATAGATGGACAGAAGTTGGATACGTAAATCTAGACGATTTAGCGAGGAACATATTCTGGGGGTCAATGATTTCATGGGATTTGTTCGGGCCACAAAAGGGGGTGATTCGGTCATACTTTGCCCATGTGCTTAGTGCCTGAATCATAAAGAGCTAGACCTTGTTCGAGTGAGAGATCACATACTAATGTAAGGGATGCAAAGCTCGTATGATCGGTGGATCCATCATGGGGAACCTTCGGATGGTCCCGAAAGTGAACAGAGTCATGAGGATGATGGATTTCACGAAAGGGCAGACCATGAGAATGCCGATGGCAATGAATACTTCGATGATGATGATGGACTTCCGGATATTTTTGGTGACCTGTTTGAAGCTGAACTTACAGGTGATGGTGGTGGACCAAGGTTTGGAAGTGTGTTAGATGAATTACACAAGGAGTTGCAAGAGGGATCTCGTTATAAAAAATTTTCATTTGTTGTGAAGTTACTTCATATCAAGTCATTCTATCGGATCACCAATGTTGCGTTTACTGCAATGATGAAGTTGTTGTCCTTAGCATTCCCTCATTGCTCTCTTCCAGCATCTTACAATGAAGCAAAGAACTTCCTAAGTTCCCTGGGACTTGGATACACTACAATCCATGTGTGTCCGAATAATTGTATTCTCTTTCGGCGGTAGCATGAGAAACTTGATCAGTGTCCAATCTGTGGAGCATCAAGATGGAAGGATAAAAATGGAAACAAGCGTATTCCTGAGAAGGTTTTGAGGCATTTTCCAATTATTCCATGGCTCAAGAGGATGTTTATTAAGAAGGAATTAGCAGAGGATGCACAATGGCTCCTTAGGAAGCGACGGCCTATCCACGGTGAAATGAACCATCCAGCTGATGGTGAGGCACGGAAAGACTTCGACAGGAATTTTTCCGAGTTTGCAAGTGATCCTCGGAACTTGAGACTCGGCCTTGCCACTGATGGTTTCAATCCATTCAGCCAACTGAGCAGCTCACACAGCATGTGGCCGGTATTTCTTGTGCCGTACAACCTCCCGCCATGGGAATGTGTGGAACAGAGCAACTTAATGATGGCCTTGCTCATTCCTGGTCCGAGTTCTCCAGCGAAGGATTTGGATCTGTTCTTGGAGCCTCTCATTGGAGTTGATGCATCTAGTGGTGCACAATTTAAACTGCATGCTGTAGTTTTATGGTGCATCCATGATTATCCAGCACTGGCCACGTTGTCTGGGCGAGTGACAAAAGGTTATTATGCTTGTGCGTGCAGTGATAAAAATCCCTGCTAAATACAGATAAAGAACAAGATTTGTTATATCGGGCACCATCGTTTCCTTGGTAACGAGGATCCTTTGAGGGCTAATGCCCAATTTCGTGCGCAACCACATAGAGAAAAGCTAGGGCAATTTACAACAAAGGAGCTGCTGCAGCAACTGGACAATGTCAAAGATGTTAGACCAGGCATCTCTCGACCACGAAAAAGGAAGAGGGTAGAAGGCCACTGTTGGAAACTCAGGTCTTCTCTGTTTGACTTGCCATATTGGACAAGTTTAAAGATACCACATAATCTTGATGTCATGCACATCGACAAGAATATTTGTGAAGCCCTTCTTGCAACGCTTCTCAACATTTCTGGGAAGACCAAGGACACGTTGAATGCTAGGATTGACTTGGAAGAATTGGACATAATGCCACAATTACAGTTGCAACTTGAGGGTGATCAACACGTCATGCCAAAAGCTCCGTATGCATTGAGTAAAGAAAAACAGAAGAAATTTTGCGAATTTATACAAGCGGTGAAATTTTCAGACAGGTATGCTGCGAGCTTAGCAAGATGTATTGCTGAAGACGGCTGCAAACTCACGAGATTGAAAACACATGATTGCCACATCCTGCTCCAAAGGATCTTGCCAGCTGCCCTACGAGGTCTCGTGGCTAAACCCGTTTATGAGGCAGTTGCGGAACTGGGTTTGTTCTTTCGGAAACTATGTTGCAAACGGTTGAAGTCAAAAGATTTAGAAATCTTGAGAGATAAAATTCCACAAATTTTGTGCAAGCTTGAGAACATTTTCCCTCCTGCATTCTTTGATGTCATGGTACACTTGGCTGTTCATTTACCTGAAGATGCAATCCTTAGAGGTCCAGTACAGTATGGGTGGATGTATCCTGTTGAAAGAAGGTTATGTAAATTAAAGAGCTTTGTGAGAAACAGGGCAAGACCTGAAGGGTCCATTGTAGAAGCATATATTGCCAACGAGTGCTTGACATACTGTTCAAGATACTTTGGTGATGATGTTGACACATGATTCAATCAGGACAGGAACAGAGAGATTGTTAACATGAGTGGAGTTACATATGATGTTTTCAAGCATGGTGCTCGTTTCATTGGAAACCCACTGCTTAAATTTGAAGAAGATCATTGTTGACGGTGCAAAATTCCCTAAATCACCGTCAACATATCGGTAAATAAATTAGTACTCACCAAGATTCTGTGCATAGTAGTTAGGAATTAACATACTTCCACGAGTTTTGGTAAATTTTGGATCCAGGAGTAAATAATGGAGGAAACTGGCCCTAACTCGAAGAAATGTCAGGCCGGCTGGCCCCACCATAGGCCGGCCGGCCCCCCTTGGTGGCCAAAGGCCCCGGCCTTCCTCAAGCAGGCTGTAAATGGGCTCAAACGTTGCAAACCAAAGCCTGTCTAGCAGAATTCCACCGACATACCGTCTGGTGGGCTGGTTGGGCCTCAACTTGGCCCTTACTCCAGTTCTGCCGCCCCCACGAAGCCACCGACCTTTGGACTGACTTCAGGAGGCAATTAGGGACGTCCAGGAGCGAGGCGGTGGCGAACCGCCACAATGGACGGCCGGTCGGGCCCCCTACTAGGCTGGCCAGCCTGCCTTGGCGCACCCGCCACTCCACCTCGCGCTATAAGATCCCCGCTGTCCTAAGGACCCTATAAATATCCCTGGTGTCCGCAGGAACAAATCGCACCTCACTGATCCAAGCATTTCATTACTCGTTTGTAGAAGTAGAGTTATTAGTTGGGAGTTAGAGTAGAGTAGAGTAGAGCGAAAGCTCTCCTCGAGGTTCCGGAAGTCTTCTCGGAGTTTCGGTATTGTTCTTGTATCTTAACTCTTGTAGAATTACTCTTTTATTATTAATATAATTATTTCTATAATTATTTAGTTTATTCTTTATTTATTTCTTTTAGTAATCATTTTCTATTTAAGTTTCTTTACTTAGTTAAGCTAGTGCTCATAAGAGTCTTGTTGTGGGTTTCGTGATTGTGTCTAAGTAGTACGAGTGAGTGCTTTGCCGATATGGAGGTCGTGCTTAGTGAAAGCTGTGCTATTGTAATATCCTAAGTTTTTCTATCACAAAATAAATAGTTAATATAAAAGACTTCTGGAGTTGACCAAAATTTGACTTTTTGAACCATTGCTTGGATGGACGATCAGAGACCATGGATGCGTAGAGCTCGTCAAACCGAGTCCGTTTGACTACTCATATCTGAGATTTTGACTTCGAATGAATTTATGATGGTTGAAACAATCTGGACCTTTGGATGCACTAGGTTTTCTATTGTAATAGGACCCGAGCTCCTTTCTTCCGGTTCTTTTCAACCAGTGCCGCCTCTTCTCATGGTCGACACCGCTGCCGCCTGTTTCTTCTCCATCTAGACGCACCTCCTCTTGCCCTAGTCTAGCTACACGGTCGTGCGGCTGCTCTTCCATCTGCCACCCGCCACAATTGCTTCTGCCGCTCCTGTTCCTCGAGGCTACCGTGTTGTAGCTGCTGCTTTCTTGTGGTGCTGGGTGTGCAGTCCAGCAAGGGGAGAGGAAGGTGAAGGAGGAGAGTGAGCCTGCAGGTATGAAGTACACGTGCTCTCATCTATGGATTTGTTCCTGCTGGGTGCCTGCTGCATGCTCAATTAGCTGCCGTGCTCTACAGGCAGGAAGGAAGAAGGGGGGGAAAGGAGGAATTCGTGGATTGGGCCTTCCTTGTTCAAATTCTTGTTATACCCTGCAGTGGTAATCCTCAGTTAGTCCCATGGATCAATTTTGAAGGTCGGATTTGATGTCAGGGGATCGAGATCAACGTATCAATTTCTGTTCAGTGAGACTATTTCGAAATCTGGTATTAACTGGTTCCTATTTTGATGATCAACTAATAACGAAAGTTGTAGATAATGTTTTTATCTTTCGAATGGCTTTGGTTTCACTTGATTCCGATAAGTGGTTAGGGAGAAAATGTATTTTTAGTACCACCGTCTCAGGATTTCCTGTTCTGCGCAGTTTCATATTTCTTTATATTCGGCACAGTTAGAGGATTATTTAGCGAATCTTGCTATTATGAAAGTTGTAGAAAATTCTCTGCATATGTCCATAATGTATTCATTTGCAGCATTTGGTTTAGAAACTTGAAAGTTATGAGTAGAACAGTTAGCAGTTCAGAACTAGCTTATTTTGCTTGGATAAGGGAATTTCAGTTATGAATTAGCTTATTTTGCTTGGATAAGGGAATCGACTCCATATTCTGATAACTAGGTTGTTTGTGCGTCAAAATAGCTCCTAAGAGTAGCTTTAACTCAACAGGTCTTGAAAGCTCCGTGTTAAGGACGTGCCATCAAAGTTTCGCCGAGGTTAAGGCAAGTGCAATGACGAACTTGTGTATTGTGGATATGACTGCTGGTTCCTTGTTGCTTTTCCGTATTGTGCTTGTCTGATATCTTGATTTCATATGATCATACTTCAAGATTCGTTAGGCTTTCATGTTCATGTCAAGTATTCAAGTTGTGAGTGTTCCCTTTCATATTATTCAAGTGCCGGGGGTTTGTATAAACACCGGTTGTGCAATTTGGTTCTTATATTCAAGTTCCTGTGAGTAAGTGCTGGCCCCACTTGCTCGGCTTTACCGGTAAATGCTAAGGATGTATTCAAGTGCTGTCCGTTCCAGACGGAAACTACTGTTTCATTGTTGTTTCCAGGATGAGGTTTCTTTGATTCTGGTTTCCCATTGTTCTTCAAATCAGTATTTGTTTTTCCAGTTTTGAATTGTACTTGCTGAGTGTTTTTACTCACTCTTGTGTTTATTTGGTTTTTAGGTACTCGGTGATCAGAGCATGCATCGGAGGGGAAGGGAAATAGAACATTCTTTTGAGCACACACACATATACATTCGAATTTAATTAGTTTACTTGTCTTTTGAGTAATTAGTGAGTAATTGAGATGATCATATGGCTGAGGTGAATGGTTCATGGTTATTCTTGGAGTTGCTGGTTGTTTATTGCTTATTCATGCATATTTGTCTATCTGTGATATTTGTGTTCCCGGATGATAGGATTTACAAAGAGACTCTACCGAAATTTCGAATAATTTCTATACTTAGTAGGTTTTAATTATTATATAGTAGCCTCTAGATTAGTTAAATATCTGGGGTGTTACAGTTGGTATTCAGAGCCTAGGTTTTCGTTCCTTGTTATGAAATTTAGTAGCAAAAGAAATAAGTTAAGCTTGAGGTTTGCTTAAGAGTGGTTAAATCATAACATAGGTTTAACTACTTATAAAAAAAAATATGACACACTTTTGCACAGTAGCATGGGTTATGGGTCATGCATTGCATCACCGTTTCGATATCTTTTTATTATATAATTTATTAATCTAAAACTTTATGCCCGTAGGCAAGCCCTTGCCATGGAAGGCTTGCAGGCATTGTCTCGGGTACGAAAGTGTTGTGATTGTTTGATTCTTTTATATTTGGACTAGATTCCCCATTTAACAGTAGAGTTCCCCTTAGCGTATGAGTATGGGAAAATGATATGGATTATTAGATTCAGGATTAGTGTTTCTTAGTCGATTTCATCCTAACGGAGGAAATTCATGGATTTTGAAGATATATCTTGGAGAATATCCTTATCAAGTCTATGATGATCATATGAAATATCTTAAGCTCACGAGTGTGGGAAGTCCAGTCTTTTTGGATCTGTCAGCATGAAGCTCGAGATGACGATAGGTTTCCATAAAGAAATTGTGAAGACTTTTGGGTCATGCAGTGTATATTGCAACGATTGACCGTATGAGCCAATTACAAACTGTTTTCATTCTCCAGAAGTCTGCCTACCCATCTTCTCTTTTTTTTTCTAGTAACCAATTAGTAGAGTTTGGCATATCTCGTTTACAATTCCATTTCCCCTTATTTAATCCAATCTTCTGTCATCTATTGTTAATTTATACCCTCTAAGAGTGTTGGGAAGAGCAATTTCTTAGTTGCTAGGAGGGGCATTGTTTTATTTATGACTGATTTAAACCATTTGCAATTTTTAATAACGGCTTTCAATTGTTTTATTTGTGGCTTCATATGTTTGATCTATCTGTCCAACGTGTTCTATGAATAGTATGTGCAAGGGATGGCCTGATCAACCATACCACTTGCTCATATTACTCATCTAGCTACGGTGGAGTAATAGACTCAAACATTTTCTTTCCTTATTTGATTTCTTTACTGTTCGGGTCTTCTCCATTAAGCATCAAAAGAACATAATACTATTCTTGGGTTTTATGATGAATTGTCTTCTCGGTTTTTTTAATTGTTCCTTCATGTTAAATATGTTTGTTCATAATACATACTTCTTGGACTGTGTTACATGGTTGTTGTTGGTAAGAAAAAAAAGAATTAGGAACTTCTTAAGAGGTAGAGTCCTAGTTCTTTTTATTGCCTAGTTGGCATGGTTCAACACTTTTAGTTAGTGTTCCATACAACACATTTTAGATGTTGCCATCCTGTTATCTTCATACCACTAGATCCCCCAGTTGTCAATGACTCCGTCATCCAGCAACTACTGGCTGTGCCTCAACTTCGTTCACCGTGTTCCTCTATCGTTGCTTGCACCTCCTGCTCCATCAGCTCCGCGTTTGACGTGAAGGTGCTACATTTTCGTTCATATCACTTGATTCTGTGAGGAGAGCCAATATTTTTTTTAGCCAACCAATATCTCAGTCAGTTCAACTTAGTTCTCCGGGAGGCTCAATTTCTAGATCGGTGGTGTGCCCAGGTTGTGACTTCTATAGATGGCGATGATTCTGTGGCCAACTTAATGGTAATTCCCTTACCAGTTTTTCACGTCATTCTTGGCATGGATTAGTTACACCTATATCGAGTTGTGATCTCATGCTTTTGGAAGACTACTGTATTGAAAGCGGCATAGGCAGACAATAACCTTTCAAGCTAATGTACCTCTTCCTTCTTTATTTGCAACGGCAAGTCT
Organism: Eragrostis curvula; assembly: GCA_007726485.1. NCBI lineage: Eukaryota > Viridiplantae > Streptophyta > Magnoliopsida > Poales > Poaceae > Eragrostis > Eragrostis curvula. The sequence goes on along the minus strand of CM017441.1, from coordinate 30,376,334 downwards.
GTTTCGTGGTCGTCATCCTTTGAAGACATGTTTTCTTGCACTCTTGTATAGATGCCAACCAAGTCATTAGTGCTTGAAGAGATTCCTATAGTGTGAGATAATCATGATATCTTTTCAGATGAGCTGCCAGGAATGCCACCTAAGCATGATTATCCTGATGTTTTGTATTGACCTTATGCCTGGCACTCATCCTATATGAGTGGCACCATACCGATTGACTCGTCCTTTTCGAGAGGAGTTCAATTGAATGAGTTATTGTCAAAGAAGTGATTCAATGTAGGTGTGTCACCATGGAGAGCTCCATTGTTGTTTAATGAGAAGAAGGATGGAAGCTAGAGCATGTGTGGATTATCGCGGCTTAAATGCGGTAACTCAATAAAACGTATCCACTGCCTGCATCAATGTGTTGGTTGACCGCTTGTAGGGAACTAAGGTGTTCTCCAAGATTTGTTTTCAGTCCAGGGATAATCAAATTCTAGAACAAGAAGATATTGAGAAGACAACATTTGCCACCATGTATGGGCACTAAGAGTCTAGAGTAATGTCTTTTGGGCCCACTAATGCACCTACTACAAAAGGCTTTCAAGGTGGTTTTCATTGACGACATACTCATCTTCTCCAAGAATGAGGAGGGGCATTAGCAGCATTTGACGAGAGTTCTTGAAACCTTGCAGAGGCATCACTTCTATGCTACATTGAAGAAATGTGATTTCTTAATTCCTGAAGTTTGTTTTCTAGGGCATCTGATTAACCAACACGGTATCTCGGTTGTTTCACGAAAGGTTTCTACAATTGTTGAATGGAAAAACCCAACTTTCTTCGAAGAGGTGAGGATTTCATGGGTATGGTGGGGTACTATCGGTGCTTTGTAAAAGGTTTCTCAATCATTGACAAGCCTATGACGACTCACATAAAAGAATGCCAAGTTTGTTTGGACTGACACGTGTGAGTGTAGCTTTCAAGTGTTAAAAGAGAGATTGGTGACTATTCCTATTCTTACCCTTCCAAAGCCTGGAAAACAGTTCGTCGTTTATTCAGATGATTCTCATGTAGGACTTGGGTGTGTCCTTACGCATGATGGAAAGGTGATTGCCTATACATCAAGGCAATTGAAGAAACATGAGGAGAATCACCCCACTCATGATCTAGAGCTTGCTGCAGTTGTTTTTGTACCAAAAGATTTGGAGGCATTACTTATTTGGAGTCTTGTGATATTTTCATCGACCACAAGAATTTGAAGTACATTTTCATGCAGAATGATCTCCATTTGAGACAACAGAGATATAGCAAATGCGGTTGCTAATACCTATGGTCGTATGGTTGTCCTCTACTTTCAATTCTTTGATACCTAATTTCGAGCAGATTGATATATCATCTTGTTATGTTGGAGTAATCGAAGAAGAAACATAGTTGATCCTAGTGTATGCCATACCAGAGCATGTGTTGGAGGTGCAACATTGTGAGCAGTTATTGCTAGATGCCAAGAAGCAGATTCAGGAAGGAAAAGTAAGGGATTTCACTTTGGGTGCTTCTGGAATGGTTTGGTTTCAAGTCATTTATGTGTGGCAGAGAAAGCTCAAGTTAAAGAGGATATTCTTTAAGACACATCACACTTGGGTGTAGTGAAGTATGTGGATTCTTGTTGAGTTTGCCAGCGTGTGAGCATAAGAGTTTCGGGGAGGATCCGTTATAGCCTTGGGCTGATATTGCTATGGATTTGATGGTTGGCTTACCATGTTCCCCAAATGGATGAGATACCATTTGGGTCATGGTGGCTCGTTTTATTCCTAACGTTCTACCTGTTCAACGATTGATTTGTCACAAATCGACATGCGTAAGGTAGTGCGATTGCATGGTGTGCCTCGCTCCATTGTTTCTGACAGAAATGCTAAATTTATTTCTATGTTGTGGGGTAGCTTTCAAGAAGCCTTAGGTACCACAATAAGGATGAGTACAACTTTCACCTCCAGATAGACGGACAATCTGAGCGTATGATTTAGACCTTGAAGGATATGCTGAGATCGATCATATGTACTATCATGGAAAGAAAGTTGGGGGGATCATTTACCACTTGTAGAGTTTTCGTATAATACTAGTTATCATGCTAGCATTCGATGTGCATCTTTTGAAGCCCTTTATTGAGAGAAGTGTAGATCACCACTTTGCTGGGATGCAGTAGGTGAGATGGCCGTTCTAGGGTCCGATTGGGTTCAGCAAACGATGAAACTGTTGCCAAAATTCAAAAGCATATGCTAGCAGCGCAGAGTAGGCAGAAAAGCTATGCTGATGTCAGGAGGAAAGACTTGGAGTTTCAAGAGGGTGATCATGTTCTTCTCAGGGTATCTCCTACCAAGAGTTATGTGCAATTTGGTACTAAAGGGAAGCTTATCCAAGGTATATCGGTCTTTTCCTGATCAAAGAACGAGTGGGAAGTTTGCTTATCGGTTTGTATAAACACCGGTTGTGCAATTTGGTTCTTATATTCAAGTTCCTGTGAGTAAGTGCTGGCCCCACTTGCTCGGCTTTACCGGTAAATGCTAAGGATGTATTCAAGTGCTGTCCGTTCCAGACGGAAACTACTGTTTCATTGTTGTTTCCAGGATGAGGTTTCTTTGATTCTGGTTTCCCATTGTTCTTCAAATCAGTATTTGTTTTTCCAGTTTTGAATTGTACTTGCTGAGTGTTTTACTCACTCTTGTGTTTATTTGGTTTTTAGGTACTCGGTGATCAGAGCATGCATCGGAGGGGAAGGGAAATAGAACATTCTTTTGAGCACACACACATATACATTCGAATTTAATTAGTTTACTTGTCTTTTGAGTAATTAGTGAGTAATTGAGATGATCATATGGCTGAGGTGAATGGTTCATGGTTATTCTTGGAGTTGCTAATTGTTTATTGCTTATTCATGCATATTTGTCTATCTGTGATATTTGTGTTCCCGGATGATAGGATTTAGAAAGAGACTCTACCGAAATTTCGAATAATTTCTATACTTAGTAGGTTTTAATTATTTTATAGTAGCCTCTAGATTAGTTAAATATCTGGGGTGTTATAGCTATATTCTTAGATAGGGCTATTCTCTCGATCAAGGATAGTTCCTCTCGGATAGTTGTAAGCGTGGTGCTTAGAACTATACCTATGCACGATTGGCGTTTGTCTTTACGGAGGACGGTAGCCCCACGTGTGACAGGCGTGTTCAGGCCTTTGCAATCTGCCACGTTCAAAGGCAATCCAACCGGGTTTTCAATAGCGGTTAGTTCCCGAGGGGAGCCTGCAGTAGTGGGGTTCAGTACCAACCTCGGCATAATAACCGTGCTCCGAAACAACATGACTTGAGTGTGCATAACCTTAACTATAGTATATAACCTTGTAGAACTAGTTGCTAGAAGTAAATAGATGTAAGATTAACACATAGGAATCTTTGTCTCTATCTCCTTGTTCTCCCAATGTAACTTATACTTTCTACTTATTTCTTAGATTATATGGTGAGTGCCACCCATATATCATGTACCTCCTTTAACTCTCGTGCAAAGTAAGGTATCGTTATTTCACATAATAGTATCTACATTGTTATCATTCAACTTCCTACCACTCTACTTCCCTGCAGAAATATAAATACGATAACCCAGGAATACTCCAAGGTGAAATGCTACAATGGTGTTCCGTGCGCTTGCGGAATTAATGAAAAATTAATAACACGCATAATCACCGCCAACAATCATTATGAACACATGGTATGGTATGTGCTAAACAACTGTCCCGAGATCGAGCCATATATAAAGTATGTAACCCCTCTTACGCTTGTGCGTTATTCTTCTATACATGCAACATGTGTTATTGAGCTCTATTTTGATTAAAATACTGTGTATATTGCAGGAAAGTAAGAGAAGATCTCCAGATCAAATATACTAGTAATTACCGTCTTGACAAAGCGCTTCGCAAAGAATTTCATGGATGGTTTAAGAAAGAAGTGAGTTGTTTTTTTTTTTTGGCCACAAGTTTACATGAAATTACTATCTGTTGCGTATATGTGTTCATCACCAACCTGTATATTTTGTTATGCAGATTGCCACTATCAAATACAATCGTAATCAACATGTTCCCCATGACTTGGAAGCATTGGCAAGCCAACCACTCCTGCGAATTAAAAGTGTATTCAGGGTGTATTATTAAAGATGTCCGATACCAAACAATTGAGGTTGACAAAATTAGAAAGACGCAGAACAGTGGTGGTCCAGTTTCCACGACAGACGTCAAGTGGATTTCTATGGTGTCATCAAAGATATCATTGAGCTGCAGTATAACTCTAGGCCGGAGGCCAATCAAACAGTTGTTTTATTTGGGTATGACTGGTTTGATATGAACGAAAAGAATGTGGTTGCAGACGCATTCTTCAAAAACATTAACACTGCAAAATTATGGTACAAAGATCAACCTTATGTATTGGCACAGCAAGTAAGAAAGGTGTTCTACTTACCGTGCACACTAAAAGGAAGAGACTGGAAAGTTGTGCAACATTTTGAGCAAAGAAACTTGTACAATGTCCGTCAACAAGACGATGAACCAGGATCCACTGAATCAGAAATTGCATACCAAGACGATTACGCAGAAGATGGCGACTGGGTAGTCGATGAAGTGCTTCTTGATGAATTGCCAGATGATACAGGGGTGGATGAGGAGCTTATCACCGCACTTGCAAGTATGATTAATGGCTTTGGAAACGAACCAACACTGATTCGGATGAAGATAGTGACGATGAAGTTGAGGACGATACTCTCCATAATTACCAATCCGATGTTGATGCTTCTGATGATGACAATCCACACATTCCTCGTGTTGATGCTGCAGCCGCTGATGATGATGATGAAGATGACTAGTAGTCGGTCCTTGAACTCTGTTTTACCTTTTCCTCGAACATTTATGAAATTACTTGTGTTGCAGTCTCAATGATGCAGACTGTTTTGTTAAATGTGAACTCATTTTAATTTATCTGGACGGATATGTCATTAGGTATGGTCTCGGTTCTGATCCTTGTGTCGTATAAGTAAGGCTGCTAGTACATAGCACTCCATTTTATCCCTGAAGTCTATCCGGGATATTCCCCTGAAGTATATTACAATCCCGGGGACCTTCCCCTATTGTCGACACTGTATGACTGTACCATTATCCGAATGAGCTCATTCTGATTCAGAAGAAGATAGTGACGATGAAGTTGAGGACGATACTCTCCGTAATTACCAATCCGATGTTGATGCTCATTCTCATCCTTGTGTTGTATCGTATAAGGCTGCTACATACCACTCTGGCCCATTTTATCCAGGGAAGTCTATTACAAACTAGATATTCCCGTGAAGTCTATTTCAAACCCAGGGATATTCCCCTGAAGTTACTTCATGCAAAAACCACATATGTATGCAGTCTCCTCTGTACCTCCCTCTCTAAGTGCAAGACTGCAAGCATTGCAATTGCCCCGACATGCATACACTGGATAGACTCGTTTAAAACATCAAATCAATGGACAAATCTTTTTCTAGTAGTAATCTACAAAGAGAACAGTACCGATTAATTGGGAAATTGGATTGAACTGACATCGTCACGTCATCACACAGGAAATGAAAAAGGCAATCACAGTGCACTAACGCCGTATTACAACCGACTTAATTAACAACAATCACACAACAAAAGAGTAAACTAATGCCGCATAACAAATGATTCAATTAATAGCAATCACAGTGACGGCGGCGGCAGAGGCGCCATGACGAGAACTAGCACGAACGCGGGCTCCCACACAGCCGGAGCCTCTGCCGCAGGCTCCCCTGCAGCAGGAGCCTCAGTCGCCGGTTCCCCTGCAGCGGGATCCTCGGGCGCGGGCTCGACTCCAGCAGATTCCGCTTCGTCGGTAACCTCTCCACGGCTTCCTCGGCCGCGTGAGCCACCCCGTCTCGCCCGACCGCGCCCGCCGTCTCGGCTGCTGCGGCCCGCCCGACCTCTCCTGCCGCCTCGCGCAGTGCGGCCCGCACCAACACGCCGACCGCCCTGCTTGCCGCGGCCCCTAGCCACGGACCAACTCCCCCTTCCTCCAAGAAATCCCGCACCCGCTTTCGCCTCTGTATGTCCTTCAATCGCCGGCGCTTCGCCTTGGCTTGACGCTCCGAGTCGGAGCTCCCGTCGGAGTAGTACTTTTCATCTGAGCGTGAGGTGACCTGCCACTCCATGTCCTCGTCGGAGCTCGCATTGCTGGCGGAGGACGACATTGTTGTCTAGAGGAAAGAGCGCGAGGAGCTGGCTACGGAAGTACTAGCTTGCCAAGGGCAAAAGAACAGCTTCGTAGGGATCGGGGCGTGAGGATCCTCTGCAGTACTTCCCATGAATTCACAGTCACTGACATGCGGGACCGGACCCACATGTCAGTTACTAGGAAGTAACGAATCGGGCGTGTGCCGAAAGATAACGCGGGAAACTGGGAGCTCCGCGGGAAACTGGGAAGGCGGGAACGGGGCGTCGACGTGCAGATTCCCTAGCGGATAAAGTCGTGTTTAATAGTTGGATCATGGCACAAAAGATCTGGTACTGCAGATTCCCTAGTTTACATCCTCGGGATAAAGTCATGTTTAACAGTTGGATCACGGGACAAAATATGATGGGGTTTTTGCCTTCACACCATCATTTCCAACTCAGTTTTCATCTATACCATCACTTTAGTCAATGACATGTGGGGTCCGGTCCTACATGTCATTGACACATAGTAATGGTCCTCGGGAATGGTGACTTTGACTGGCCATGAGCCACTTACCTGTGGACCATGTGGTGATGGGGCCCATTAGTCGGTGGATCAAAGAAAAAAAATGAACAAAGGAATAGGAACGGCTACTCTCAAGTCTCAGGTCCCAATGGGAGTCCCGTTATTATGAATGATTAATGAATGAGATGAGAGAGGAGGGTAATGTTGCGCGGTTTCCAACACTTAATTCGAAACACATTTCCATCCCCACGATTGGGGGCACCAATGAAACAACAAAAATGAAACTTATTTCCATTGAAATGTGTTGTTTTAATTTCTTTGATGGTTTCAAATCACTTTATATTAGACGACGTGGCTCCCTTGTGCTGCACTTTCAGTCTTATTCAGACCCAGAGTGAAATTCCCTGGCAAATGGATTTGGAATCAACAAAATGAAATTGACCTTGGACTCGTGTTTGGATTCACCTCCTAAACTTTGATGGCTAATTTTAGTCACTTTGGATCCAAACATGACATCCTAAAAGTGACGAAGCTTTTAGCCAGCCCACCTCCTAAACTTTTAGCTCCTAGCTAGTCACCCCAACCCTCCTAAAAGTGACTAAACATATAGGCAAAATTTGGTCAATGTTGATTCGTAAAAGAGAACTTTGAAAACCGTTGAATGAAATGTTGCATTGAGAGTTTGAGGCGAGGTTCCATGCAAACAACGCTCAGGGGATCAATCAGGTTTTTTACCATGTGGAGTGATGCACGTCTGTGTGACATTACCTTGTTCCCATGAGGTTTATTTGTGAGCATGGGACTTTCCCGTGAGTGTACCTTTTCCCGTTACTACTACTAGTTTGCAAGCTGGAAGTAATATGGTATGAGGAAAGGCATGGACACATCCAGCTACTCGCGAATGAATTGATAATTGAGAACGCGTGCAAATTCTCTAACTTATTACATGAACTGGAGCCCAATTCTTTTTCAGTGGTTTGCGTGGGTCTAATTCTCTGAAGTTTACTATGATCGTAGCAGACGATCCCGTGATCTAAACCAGACACATAGAGGGAACATTTCAATCTTGATGGTTGGGGATAGGCATGGAAATTTTGGATGGGTTGTAATTGGACACAGTCAGCAAAACAAATTCATTCCGACTTCCAAGGGAAGGGTCAGCTAAACCCAGCGCTTTATCAAAATCCTGCTAAATCCCGTTTTGACAGCCAGCGACTCAGTGGGAAAGTTCCCGGATGTCACGACGCCATGGTAAACCCGCAACAGTGCACTGCCTGCACAAGCACAGGCCACATTATTATTATAAAAACTGGCACCCTCCTTTGCTCAACCACTCATTCACAGTCTCGCACCAGAAATCTCAGGCCCCAGCCTAGCCTTTCTTTGCGCCTCCCCCGCATCGAGCTTCAGAGATTTGTGAAAAATCGGTATGCATTTGCTTGCCTATGTTCCATTTCAGCCATCGCCTTTAATTACTCGATGTCTTCTTGTTCATCAATTTATTTTATTATATAGTTTTGCTTTTTAGTTTTCTTGATGTCCCCTGCATTTCAGTTTTGCTTGATTTAACCTGCATTATACTTGATGTCTCCTGCATTATAGCTTTGTTTCCGATCTGCATGTAAGCGAGCCATGGCCAAGAGGAGCAACGGGCCAGCTATGGATCCCGCAGTCTCCGATGATGTGAGCACCGTGGCAAAGATCATCGGCACTTTCCACACAAGTGATGAGGAAGAGATCAAGGAAAAGCGGTTTGATATTTTCTTGTTTGATCTTTCGATTCCATCCGTCTCCTCTGTTGTCGATTTCTTCTTCACGATGAATAATATAGTGTATTTATTAGTCATGCTTTCAATCTGTATGTAGTTTTTTAGCCATCAAGAGGAACGCTGAAGTGTTGAGGTGCATGGCTGAGGATGACGACCGGATCAAGAATGCGCGCAAGAAGCTTTTCGAGCAGACCACACTGGCAAGCGAGTCCCTAAGCATGGCCGAAACACGGCTAGAGCTTCTCTGGAACCACATGAAACTTATGACAAAAGCACACAACAAGCTCGAACTCGTGTGGCGCGACCATATGAATGAATTTGATACTAGTAAGCTCATTGTACTTGATTATGATTGTTTATAATCCCTTTATGCAGAAGTTTTGTAATCTCGTCTATGCCATTGGCGTCTCAGTGATAGGTGGGACCCACCTGTGTCACTGCCAGTGGCATATTCGGGATTATGCAAATTTGCAATGGCACCTAGGAAAGTTTCCATTTATAATAACATGCTTTGTTCTTGTTCATTAGTTCGTACTTAAGTTTGTTGATTGTTTGACTATGAATCTGTTCTACTTCATTTGTTCATATTTAAATTTGTTGATTGTTTGATTATGAATCTATTCTACTTCATTTGTTCATACTTAAATTTGTTGATTGCTTGGATCAACCAGCCGCACTTTCCTGTCTTCGTATAGGTGTCACCAAAGCCGTCTCCATCTTCTCCAAGTTTCACGGCGAGGTAGAGAAAGTCGGCGCTGCCATGAAGAAAGTCGTTGCCGCCGAGGAGAAAGACGCTGCCGCCGCCGAGGAGAAAGAAGCTGCCGCCATGAACGCCGAGGAGAAAGAAGCTGCCGCCGTGAAGAAAGAAGCTGCCGCCGAGGACAAAGAAGCTGCCGCCGTGAAGAAAGAAGCTGCCGCCGACGAAGCTGAGCAGCGTGGCAAACCATTTCGTATCATGTTACTAAGTAGTGACTAGTAGTATGTAGTTCCACAAGCAGTACTTGTATTTCCAGAACGATGCTAATTTTGCGGCGACCTGATCGATGCTGGTCACTGCATGCAGTGCTCGAACACCGACTGTTCCTTTTTTGAAGCTATTCCATGTCAATTCCTGGGATGTTCCCCGGTAGTCCATGTAAATTCCACGGATGTTCCCATGGCGTGTCAATTCAGGGATGTTCCTTGTTTGAGATAGCTGGCCCTTTGTTTCAGCTTGGGAGATTGTGGATTCTGCTTCACATTTTACTTCAAGAATCGAGACTCAGAGCTGGCCCTTTATTTCAGCTTGTGCTTTTGGATGTGCAAGATTTCTTTGTTTAGGCCAATTCTTGAAGTCTTGCTACGATACGTTCATCGGATAAACTCTGTTAAACAGTTGGATTGACAGATGAACGATCTAGTAGCAGAGTACAACAATCCAGCAAAAGCTTCAGATTTTACTTCAGATCTAGTCCGGTTGATTCCTTCTCTGAGAAGCTTTCTCTGCGGTGCAATGTTCCCCTGTATGGCGTGTCAATTTCACAGATGTTCCCGTGTATTGCTTGTTTGAGATAGCGAGTCTTCACCTCTGTCCGGTGTTTCGAGGGCAGATGTCCGGTCCGTGCGACGCGCTGCTGATGGAGAAGGGAGAATACGGATCAGCTCCGACCGTTCTGTGAGAACCGTAAAGACATTGCGTTGTGCCTCGCTTGACAGGCGTGGTCGTCTAGGGTTCCTACTACAGTATAGTTCGGACCATTCTCGATGCCAGATCATTATCTCAAACATTTGCCCTGGAAACACCGGACAGAGGTGAAGACTCGCTATCTCAAACATACTACATGGGAACATCCCTGAATTTGCAAGCCATACCCGGGAACATCCCCGGATTTGACACGGAATACATCCTAAGAATTGACATCCCTTGAATAGCGGCGGGAATATCTGATACAACTCTTTAAATTCGATATTGTAGTTACATATAAATGCTCAAAGTACAATTTTTTTTTCGATGAACCATGGCAGGTGCTTTGCCTTTGCATTAACAATGCTCAAAGTACAACATACATACTAAAATCTAGCAAGAACTCGAGACTGGAAAAGACGTTCTCCTCGACCTGCCTCAGCTTCGACAAGGTCGACCACCGCTTCACGAAGCAAAGGAATCCACCACCAAGCACAACGTGCACGAGGTCCTCGCCGTGCCGCTCGGAACCGACAAGGAAGCGGTGAAGCGAGGTCGCTCAAGAAGCTGCTTCCATTCCAACTCGGGGAAGCGAGGGAAGTGAGGTCACCCACAGCCAAGGGAAGAGGAAGAGAGGCTCTCTACTCCAATTTGTTGGTCTGAACTTTCCAATGTGGACAGTTCAAACCAAGCAAAATGAGGCGTGAAAGCGCCAATATTCCAGTGCGATATTCCATGCCTACGAGATATCTAGAAATCCACATTGAGTGATTTGGTGGTGGCCATTTCGCATGTGTGTCTCTTCTCTGTACGAGAAGTTTGCTACGACCTAACCAAAGGATTGCCCGGCGGCTGTGTAGAGTGAGGTAGACCCATGAATGGAGTGGGGACTGTCCGGGTGGCTGTGAAAGGTATGATTTCCTAGTTTGTGTATGTTGCAGCATCTGGGTTGACCTTTATAGTCGGGGTGAGCTGCACGACACTCCCTGATGCGAGAAAGCAAGCACGGGACAATCCCTTGTGGTAGGTGTTTAAACAAGAGATGATCCCCTGTTCCTGGCATGAGCTGCATCAGTTCACTGCAATGAGCGTTTGGTTGCCTGCATGAGCGGATACAACAACGTGCATTAGTGGATGTAAAATTATAGAGTGAATTGCACAAAACTACAACTATTTATGTCAAGGTTTCATAAAACTACAACTTTTGGAACCTATTTCAAAGAACTACAACTATTTTGACCATGTGTTTCAGAAAACTACAACTTTTGTGTTCGGACCCACATGTCATTCTTTGTTTCAGAACACTACCATCTGTGAGGCTGACATGTGGGACCGGACACAAAAAGTTATAGTTTTCTGAAACGCATGGTCAAAATAGTTGTAGTTCTCTGAAATAGGTTTCAAAAGTTGTAGTTTTGTGAAACTTTGACACAAATAGTTGTAGTTTTGTGCAATTCACTCAAAATTTATATGCCCTCATCCTTGCTCGGTGGGTACTCATGCAGAGTCGTCAGTCTCCACTCAGATGCAGGCAGCGGATGAATTGCATATGTTTCGGTCCCACTCGTCAGTCCCAGATTCTTTTTTTTTGGGGCCAGGGCGTCAGTCTAGTCAGTTGCATCCGCTCATCCAACCAATCGAAGACTCTCATTTTCACAATTATTGCATCCTCAGCCTGCAGGAACCATGAATACGATGCAGCTCTACAATGCTTATGCGAGCAACCGCGTATCCTGTGAACAATGGACAGGATCCGTGGCGTTGACATTTTTTTGTTGAATCAAACCTTGACAACCACTAGTAGCGGTCGCAAAAGTGTGTTGACAAGAAATGCAATCGTGACTTATTAGTTATTGTAGCCAATACAGTGTGTAGTTCTACTTTTAGTATTAGTACATAAAGGCACGTGTAATGTCTAGTTTTTTTTAGGAGAATCGTGTAATGTCTAGTGAAAGGACGGATAGTCAACCGGTTAGTGACGAACCGGTCCAAATTTTGTCCGCCCGCTCAAACTGGCTGCTGGGCAGCGCGCGCTGGGCATTCGAATTTCGATCGCGGAGGTGCGAAACGAGGAAATGTCTATTTTATCCTTGTCCTTTCGACCAGTTTCCGATCGCAGCTAAGGGTATTTTCGGAAAGTACCTCGGGCTACTCTTAAAATAGCCCTATTCTTCTCCTCAACAAAGCCATCCCCATTATTCCCCCCCCCCCCCAAAAAAAAGAAGAAAAACCAGAGCCATCCCCAACCCTAATCCTCTTCTCGCCGCACCCACCATTGCTGGATTGCCCAACTATACTCTTACTCTCTTCATTCGCCGTCCCGTACTCCCCCCGGTCGCCCATTCCTGATTCTCCCCGCCGTTTTGCCGGCCCTGTTCTTCCCGGAGCGGAAGCATAAAGGTACTTGTTCCTCTTCGTTGGCCCCAGCGAAACACTTGATATTTGATACTCCTTTAGTCTGTCTCTTACTGTTTGTGCGATGCGGTGACTGTTTTTGTCCTTGATTTTTCACCATGTTCGGTTAGTCCATTCCATTCACATGCCATGCAATGATGAGTTCACAAGTATGTAGCTTGTGTTTGTTGAGCTACAGATCCATAAAAATGTACGGATCTGGAGCGGTGAATGGGTTGAGGGCATGCGGTTGCCTGATATCGTCACTTATGCTGTGACTTTAATCGTAGGTTAAATCTACGGATCTGGAGCGGTGAATGGGTTCAGGGTATCTGGAGCCTGGATTAACTTATTGCACCCTAAACTGAACTCAATTTCTTTCCTGCTTAAATGAAAGAGCAATGCTCCGCATTGTTCGAAAACGAAGCTTTTTGCACAACACAGCGCAGTTATTCATCAAAATGCACGGCAACCCCAAATAATATGTATTAACTTAAGTATTTAAAGGTTATTGCACAAAGAGAACAGCTATACTATACTTGATGATTATGCTTCTGAATGTTTTCATGAAAATGCACTGCGACACCAAGTAATCTGTATTAACTCGAGTAGCATTTAAAGCTTACTGCACACGTGAGTACAGTTACATACTTTGTTGATTACATTCGTTTGACTTCGCTTCTATATGCATGTGAAAGGAACAATTCAAAGCGACCTACCAGCGAGAGACCTGTTGGAGATGCTGGCAAGCCCGTTCCGGAAGGTATCACAATGTCAAATTGCCTCAATTTTATATTTTATGAACACTATTAATCTGATTTGGCTTCTTTCTTTGTAAAGAATACTGCACCATGTGGAGTGACAATACAACTGAAGAGTGAGCAGGTCAAATCTACAGGATCTTAGTGCTACATCTCCATGCCTCAGATAACAATTCACGAAAACTTCACTTCTTTTGTCGTTGCAAGCTTACCATTTACTCTTTTTTCTCCAAATCTTTGCAGAAGATAAAGATGCATCGGGCTGCGGAGGAGACAGGATCTGTCATTTTTTAGGATAGCCAGGCACCTTTCGTAAGTCCTTGTCCCATTTTAACTCATGGCTTTTTTTATCAAATTTGTTGTTGTGGGATAATAATACATGACAATTCAAGTAACAAAATTAGTACAATAACATCAGTTCTTTTTTAGGCAATTTTGTTTTTTCCCTTTGGAAAACGGTTGATCGAGGATCATTTTGGATCCCCACTGCCACGAGTGGTGTTGATTGAATTAAAATTGACCGTCTTTACGGCGATATTTTCCACAAAGTTGTATATATGTTTGTAGGGATTATTGGTTTGTTTATATTTGTCGTTTTGGGCATACAGTATGTAGCAGTCTCTACTATATTATGCATTCGAAGAAAACAATGTCACAATATTTGCTACAAATGTGTACAGGTTGTGCATCACCATGAAGAGGAAGAGCAAAAGCCTATCCCACCCAAAATTTCTTTGCATTCGCAAGATTCTGCAGTGAGTGTTAAAGGTTTACTTACAGTACCCCAGACAATGCAATTAATTTGTTCTACTTGGACCTAATTCTTCTTCCTTTTTGCCTGTCCAGGTCTCACAAGTTCCAAAGGGGAGAGGGCGAAAGCCAGAGATGGCAGGTATACTGTTTTCCTCTCTAGCATAAGTTTCCTCATAGCTGTATATACATTGTAGGGGATCTTGGTTTGTTTTGATCTGTTGTTTTGGGCACGCAACAGACAAGGATGAAGACTCAGTTGAGGAAGGCCGGGCGTATCCTTCACTGTGCAATTGGTACAAGGATGAAGACTCAGTTGAGGAAGGTCGGGCGTATCCTTCACTGCGTAATTGGTACAAGGATGGAGACTCCGATGAGGAAGTTTGGGTGTCTCCTTCACGCTTTAATTGGTACAAAGATTAACAGCCTACGAGCAAATAAGCAGAAGGCCAGGTGCATCCTTTTGCTGACCTGTGTGTTGTGTTCGAGGGGGCACCATTTTGTAATGAGGCATTATTTTGGGATCTGGTTGGAATGTGTGGAATTGTGGCCTAGTTTCTGTGTTGTCCTTGCTGAACTTTGGCATGTCTGCATGAGAATACATTTGGTTTATGTCATGTAAAGTTGATTAATATGTATATAATTATGATTGGTTTTTTGGAGGATCTATTAATTATGATTTGTGTAAATGGGTCAGGCCCAGTCCGAATGGGGCCCGCAAACGATTTGTGACGAATCAAACATGGACCAAAACGGGCCGGGCATGTTTAGCGGTACGCCCACTATTGGCCTTTTTTGACGAAAAATATGGGTCTGGCCCATCTTGAAACTAGCCGGACCCATGATGGTGGGACCCACATCAATCTGGGCCCCACAGTGGTGGGACCAACATCCGCTTAGGCCCACTGTGGTGGGACCCACATCCATCTGGGCCCCACCGTGGTGGGACCCACAACTAGCCCAACCTGGGTGGGACCCACCATGGGCTGAAAGTGTGGAAGCCCACGAAGAAGTGGGCCCCAGCCCATCAAAGGTGGGCCTTCCATTCCGTACGGCCCAGCTAAAGCTGGACCCAAAACAGGCCGAGGGCTGCCACGTTAGATGCCACGTCGGATTCCATGTTGGATGCCATGTTGTATGCCACGCGGATCACGGAAACAATACTGTTCAGCCGGGAACGGGCAGGCTGCCCGCCCAGGCAGCCCGGGCGCAAAAAGGTCATAAATCACGACTGACCACGCTCGACTGCTGACAGACCCTAAAAGGTCATAAATCGCGATTTATGACAAAAAATTCGTCACTACAAGCAGTCGGTGACGCGTTAAGAACGTTACTAATCAGTATATCTGTTCTAGTGTTCTTGTGTGTCTTGGAATGGAGGGGGTACCCCTTTATTTATAGGCCTAGAAGGTCGGTAACTTGATGTGGTTCCTCAGGTCGTTGGCATTTATTGTAGGTGGAACCGACCTCTAGACGTCGGAGGTGAACCGCCATAGGAAGATGGGCCAGGGGGGCCACCCTGGCAGGTCGGCCGACCTGGCTTGTGGGGTCGGCCGACTTGGCCTGGTCCCCTCTGGGCCTGGTCTTTCTCTGGGTCGTCCCTCTGGTAATCCTCCTTCTGTATCCACTTGCTATGGGTGGATTTGCAGGCCTTTATTCTTGGGTTTTGGGCTTTAGGG
This sequence comes from Eragrostis curvula, assembly GCA_007726485.1. Lineage (NCBI taxonomy): Eukaryota > Viridiplantae > Streptophyta > Magnoliopsida > Poales > Poaceae > Eragrostis > Eragrostis curvula. The sequence continues at coordinate 30,360,573 of CM017441.1, read as the reverse complement.
AAGATATCTTTATTCCGGGGAAAATTCCGTTGATGTGAAGTGTATGGTTTGGGCCATCTTTTCCCCGTTTTCCTGTGGATTGCACCTGCACTTATGGATACACCAAGACTAGTGGAATTTGTTAGTAATAAGCCTTACTTCTACTCTTGCTGTTAAATTTTGGTTATAAAGCGCAGATGGTTGACGGTAAAAGATATGGTATAAGGACCGTCAACAAACTCCCCCACACTGGCTCTTTACTCGTCTCGAGTGAAGACGCAAGCACAGCATGGAGTACTCTTCCTCTTAGATAGGAACATGCACACAAGTTATTGCAAGCCACACCGTTTACCTGTGAACTTTTTTGGTGTCTAGCATGCATCCTTGGGCGATTGATAAGTGGAACGTTCGTGACTCAAGTCATCTTGCTTTCCCTCAACAAGTACCTTGAGATTTTTGGAGTTTTTGAAACATGAAAAACATGGCTCATGCTCCTCAATTGACTCTCTCGAGTTGCTCAATGTGTGTGTTTCCTCACCAAGGCAATGATGTTGCCTCTTTTTGTCCTACTTCTAAGGCTTATATGTGGAGCTCAAGGTAGGGTTAAAGAGAGGCATACTTGTATCACTTATGTTGCCAAACCAAAAGAGTGGATCCATGGAGAATTCAAGTCATACAACCTGATCAAGATGTGCATATGTGGATGCTGGTGGTGAGTGATACTCCTTTTTGTGTGTCCCCTTCTCTCTCTTTCTTTTTGAGGAGGACATGGCTATCTTTTTCCTTCTTTTAATTTATTTTTCTTTTTCTTCCCCTTTTCTTTCTCTTTCTCTACTTTTGTATGAGCAGGGGTTATTCTTTTTTTTTCTTTTGGATAGCCATGTCTCCAATGATATTTTCGAGAGAGGAGGGCAACACATATTTTTGGAGTATTTATTTTGGTCGATGGAGAGTGGTGTTGCTCAACTTCCAGTGTAGAAGTTTAGCATATGAGGTGGAGTGTACGTGATCTTGATCAGGGGAGCATGACAAGTATCTCACTAGGGTCACACAATTTAGATAAGGCTCAAAGCAATAACAAGTAGCACATGTGTATGAGGTGTGGAAATTAAGATCATCATGTGGCTTTGGTAGGAAATAAATATCAAGAGAGGAGCATTGAGCCAAGGTATTTAAATTTTCGTAAATAAAATTCCCAAGGACTTGCAAGTTGAGCAAAGGATCATTTCGTTGAATCATATCGCACTTGTCAATAACTTAGGAAAACATGAGTTCCTACTGAAAATTGTGTTCACAAGCAGGTGGTGATGAAGCGAGAAATAACAAGTGTGCAAGTCCATGAATCATGGGAGGAAGGTTTGCATTGTTTCCAAGTTTTAGTGAGTCAAGTTTTAATTAATAAATGCATAGATTGGGAAATAACTTGACTGTATCGTAGGTAAAAAGGAAGTGTGGGAGGCAAACTTAGGAGGCAGGAAGAAGCAGGGGCCTGGTGGGGTCCACCAGGCATCGCCCGACCTGCCTGGTGGGGTCGGCCGACCTGGACTGGGCCGCACCAGTGCTGATTTTTCCCGTGGTGTCCTTTCTTGAGTTGGCTTATTTGAATCTGAGTGATATGCGCGTGATTGTTCCAGATTTGGCGATGTTCTCCCCCACACTTGCCTTTTTCTCTACCGGTATGGAAGCCCGGGGAGCACTAATTTCATTGAATTGAAATTGCAGCAAGCTCATAGGCGCATTACAATTGAGATAAGCAATTCTAATCGAAAGTTTTGAAGGGAAATAATGAAAACTCAAATGCGCCTATATAAAAGCTCTACTTTGAAGGGGCTATCCCCTTCTCTCCCAGTCGCACATGCCACACTATTTCATCAATGAAGGCTAGGTCCTGGTTGACTTGGGCTTGGTCCTTCTTCAGCTGCGCCAGAGCTTCTTGAATTGCACCGGCCCTAGTTAGAACCTTTTCTAATTCTCTTATCAAATCCGTTCCGGTGAGGCCGGTGAAGGGGTTCTCCTTGCTAATCTTCCCGCGAGAGGTGTCTTCTTTTGTGGAACCACTCTCCTTTCTGTAGAAGAGGTGCGGGGCACTCGGAATGGAGTTCATGGTGTATGAATGTTTGAGATATGAATAGAGGGGGAAGGGAAAGGATAGCATTTATAGTGGTCTCCCCCCTCCCTCCTGGTGCATAGGGGTCTGATTCCTTTCCATAGCTGAAGGAAGGTGAGAAGGGAAGGTGGGATGGCAGGTTTGGCAAAAGAAGGAAAGAAGAGGAGGCAAGGGGGCGTCGGCCGATGCCCTTCCTTTGGTCGGCCGACATTCCCTGGTGGCCTCTGGTCTTTCTGTTTCTCGTGCAACTTTATTTGGAAGGCTGGGTTTACAAAAGATAGGGTATAGCAGGGGATTCTCAAGGAAGGGATGGGAGATTTTGAATAAAAGGTAAGGGAATATAAGGAGATCAAAATAAATCAGGATTTTTATGCTGCAAGTATTATTGCAATATTATTGCTTGAGGGTAAAAGCGCAGAAGTGTCATGGTATATGATTGTACTCAATTAAATTTATGACATCAAATTCTCTATTTGCATCGGGCTCATAATAGATTTTGAGACGTTCGCCATTTACCTTGAAAACATTACCTTTGTCGTCCTGGAACGTGATTGCTCCATGAGTCGACGTGTCGATGACGGCGTATGGCCCATCCCATTTGCTTTTTAATTTTCCATGCCCGAAGAGCTTTACCCTTGAGTTGAATAGAAGCACCTTATCTCCAACCTTGAATTCCTTCACTCTAATCCGCTGATCGTGCCACCGCTTTGTCTCTCCATTCTTCTAGCTCAGCTATTTGCATTCTCCTTTTTCTCCCAGCTCCTTGTAAGTTCATATTCCAAGTCCTGATTGCCCAGTATGCTCGGTGCTCCAACTCGACAGGCAAGTGACATGTTTTGCCGTATACGAGCTGGTATGGTGACACCTATGGGTGTCTTGTATGCTGTTCGATATGCCCACAGTGCATTGGGTAGCTTACTTTTCCATGCCTTCCCCATTTCCATCACTGTCTTCTGCAGGATTTGCTTGATTTGTTTGTTTGAAGTTTGTGCCTGCCCATTTGTTTGAGGATGGTATGGAGTGGCAATGTTGTGCTTTGCGCCCAGCTCCCGAAGAAAGTTTCGAAAGGTCTTATCAATGAAATGAGACCCTCCATCACTTATCACCATTCTTGGAGTTCCAAAACGAGGAAAGATGATCTCGTGGAACATCCGTCGAGCATGTTTTGAGTCGGCGGCTCGACATGGCATAGCTTCTACCCATTTGGATACGTAGTCGACCGCCACGAGGATGTGTTCACAGTCTTGAGACTTAGGGAATGGTCCCATGAAGTCAATGCCCCATACATCAAAGAGTTCAACTTGTATGTTGTATGCAAGTGGCATTGCGTCTCGAGCTGTGATGCCTCCAAATCTTTGGCATTGTGGACATCTTCTTATATATTCCTTTGTATCTTCATACATGCTTGGCCAGAAGAATCCGCTTTGCCAAATCTTTGCCTGAGTGGTGAAAGCACCATAGTGTCCCCCGTATGGTGATGTGTGGCATTTTTCGATGATTTGCGTGCTCTCTGGCTTAGGCACGCATCGCCGCATCAGCCCATTGGAGCAGACTCGATATAGGTATGGCTCATACCAAAGGTGACGGCGGCTCTCATAGCTTAATCTTCTTTTATTTTTACCAGGTGATACATACCCCGTCACCATGAAATTCACGATATCAGCATACCATGGGTGTGAATCCGTGACTCGAAGCAGCATGTCATCCCGCAGGAAATCATTGATGGGTAACTCCTGCATGTTAGTGAGTTGCATACGAGACAAGGGATCTGCTACCGAGTTTTCTACTCCTTTCTTATCTCTAATTTCAAGATCAAATTCTTGGAGTAAAAGGATCCATCTAATCAAACGAGGTTAATGTTCCATGCCATTGATTTTTCGGCATGAACACAAATGCTCAAACTCTCGCAAATGTTGATAAGGATTTTCATGTTCAAAACCAGAAAAGGATAATCCTTTTATCATGGAAATAAATCCGGGGCTGAACTCATAGCCAGATGAAAGAATGGTTTGGGATGAAGATGGTGGCTCTAAGAGTTCTCCCCGTGGAGTAGAAAAAGATTTGATAGTGGGTTGTGACTCCATAGAATATTTTTGTACTTTTCAAAATAAGAACAGAAATGTAAAAGATAGGTACGAGGGTAAACCTAGTTCGTAGCAGAGTTAGCAACCGTTCCCCAGCAACGGCGATAGATAATTCCGCAAGCGCACGGAGTACCGTTGTAGCACTTCACCCGGGAGTATTCCAAGGTATCGTATTTGTTTTCCCCAAGGAACGGAGGTAATCTGCGACAAGGTTAGTTTTACCCAAGGACAACAAGAGCGATAGCAGATCAGGCTCAAGAGGGTAACTCTACTCAGGTATTCTCTACCCCTAGCAGCACTCAAGTTCTACTTGCTTACTTCGGGCACTAGTATAGGCTTGGTCTGCCAAGCCACCCCAGCCTGTAGCTCTACGACGTACCCGAACGTAGAGGATTACGAAAGGACGGACATGGCTGTCACCACCTGCCGCCTACCTCTACAAACCGTGGAGCACGCGGCAAACACAGGTAACCCCTAGCCTAGACACCACGGCTATGCTATTGATTACTACTCTAACCTCGGCCTCCGACTGATTCAGAAGGCTAGAGCACCCCTTGCGGAGGGATGATCCCGTAAGCAAATATAGCATGAGTAAAACTAGAGAATAAAGACTACCTAAATAAGAATCACCACGGATATTAACTTACGAACAAGAACGACGAACGAACGATGAACGAACGACGAACGAAGAACGAACGACGAACGAACGATGAACTATTAATAAGGATAATATCCGCCAAGATACAAGATCTTGGGCTAAGTCCTCATAAGGGGAGGACTACCCTTCTCTCTTCCCTTGCCCTCTCCCCTATTCAACTAATGTACAAGAGGCCCTAGGCCTGGTGGGAGTGGAATGATCTCTTGCTTCTTGTGTGTCTTGGAATGGAGGGGATACCCCTTTATTTATAGGCCTAGAAGGTCGGTAACTTGAGGCGGTTCCTGAGGTCGGTGGCATTTATTGCAGGTGGAACCGACCTCCAGAAGTCGGTGGCGAACCGCCATAGGAAGATGGGCCAGGGGGGCCACCCTGGCAGGTCGGCCGACCTGGCTTGTGGGGTCGGCCGACCTAGCCTGGTCCCCTCTGGGCCTGGTCTTTCTCTAGGCCGTCCCTCTGGTAATCCTCCTTCTGTATCCACTTGCTATGGGTGGATTTACAGGCCTTTATTCTTGGGTTTTGGGCTTTAGGGAAGATATCTTTATTCCGGGGAAAATTCCGTTGATGTGAAGTGTATGGTTTGGGCCATCTTTTCCCCGTTTTCCTGTGGATTGCACCTGCACTTATGCATACACCAAGACTAGTGGAATTTGTTAGTAATAAGCCCTACTTCTACTCTTGGTGTTGGATTTTGGTTATAAAGCGCAGATGGTTGACGGTAAAAGATATGCTATAAGGACCATCAACACCGCCTCCCACTTTGTGGGCTGGGCCAGCTGGTCCTGGACCATAACACCTTTTTTTGGTTCTTGGATAAACACTTATAGCTAGGGATGAAAGTGGATCGGAGCGGAGCGGATAATACCTTTCCCACATCCTAATCCATTTTTTTCATCGGATTCGGAGCGGAGCGGAAAATACACGGATGCGGGTATGGATACGGATTTTTTCGAATGTCGAAAATAGGACGGATTCGGAGCGGAAGTGGGACTTCAAATTCGGATATAATATATCTTTTAGTAGAGAATTATATGGGATAATAATTCATCAAAGCATACTAAGTAGCTAGGACTAACCATACAGTAGCCAAGAAACAATATGATCCTAACTACAAGTTCACATTTTACATATCAAGCACATAAAACAAAATGAAAGTTCTCAAGCAAATTCATCCAACTTTTATTTATTCTCCGCTCCAATCTTGCCATCACGCCACAGCTAGAGCATTGTTTTTCTTACGATATTGTTAATTATTATATATTTGATGATTAATTAAAAATATATTTGCATATATGTTTGTAGGTCCATTAATATTGTCGGATTATCCTATTTTAAGCTTCGGATAATTCGCTTTAATATCTCGGATAATCCATATCCATCGGATTTTGCTAATTCCATGTCCTAATCCGCATCCGCACGCATCGGATTCGGATCGGAACGGATCCGCTAGGATATCTAAAATGCCATCCCAAATCCTCAAAAATCAGATTCGGACCGGATCGGATCGGCTACTTATAGCCTTAACAGCATCACGAAGGCACAGACTATTTTCGTGTTGCCCATTTCTTTTGTAATTTTGTGAGTATGTTTTTGTTTCAGAGAATCTAAGAACCATCCTTCTCTGTTCTTGTGCATCCTCTGCAGGTTGATTTGTTCGTCTGGGTCACCCTCTTGTGAAGAAACCTGCACTTATTTCTTCATTCCTATTTTTAGGTTTCAAGAAATCGACAAATAGCCATGGAGATCGGCTTTCTTGTGTGTATAGCTCATCTTGTTTGGCAGGACTGAAGAGATTCAGAAAAGTTCAGGTTCTTGATTTGATCATGACAAATAGCCATGACAAATAGCAGGAAGGCTCATGCATTTGATCGTGAAGGTAATCAAATTGGCAAGTGCCGCATTGCTCATATCCAGCAGTAAGCATTATTTGAATTCCTTGATTGCCTAGTAGTTTACGTGGTGGTGATCATACCACTATAATATATTGCATTGTGATGTTGCATTTTTCATTTTGTGGCAGTAATCTCTCTCCCATGGATGCATGATAATTAGCTTGTCCATTTTCTATTGCTTGATGTACCTTCAACAGCAACATATGCACTGTCTATTTGTTTAGCTCCGCAAGATAGCCACCTCCACCTGGTTCAGACTTTCAGCTCGAGCAGTAGAGAAATTCTAAATTTTTCACTCTGTGCTGGTTTCTTCCTGTAGCAATAAAGTAGCTTGATTCTTTGCAATTTCTATAAGTGGTTGCTCCCAGCGTGATTAGTTAAAAGCATAAGTCTTTTCATCTGTTTGTCCCTCTGGAGCAAGCTTGGCTTGTAGCAGCAAGAATTTTTTTCCCATCTAGGTAAATTTCTTTAGAATATAGGTGTTGTTTTGTTACCAATCTTTTCGAGAGTTCAGAGCTTTGTTACCAATTTCTTTTCCATCTGGATCTTGCTGTGAGAGCCTGCTGTAGCAAAAGTTCAGAGCTTGGTTAGCACTGTTATTTTCTTTCCGGAATGTCAGAAAATCAATGTATGTCGGCTTGCTCTTTTAAGAATTGGTATAATCCCGTTTCCTAGATTCTAGGGTTGTGTGTTAGCTTTTGCTCGTCAATCTTTCTAGCTAATTTTTGTAGAAATGTAGCAGCTAACTTGTGTTCCTGAGAATGCTTGATACATCACATTGATTTGCTTTATACTTCAACTAGACTTTTTCTACATCGTATAACAGCTTTGGGGTGCAAGTGCATCTGTCAGTTTTTTTTATTTCAACAGCTTGCCTTATTAATTTGAGCAGATGTTGGATAAATATTCAGGAAGTTTTTAGATTCTTTGGTCTGAGAAATTAGTGCATGCTTTGGCCGACTGCTTGCTTCTCTATTTTTGTCAAGAGGCAAGCAGATATTCTTTGTACCAGAAACTGCAACAAATTTGCTACCATTTTACTTTGTTCATAGTTATTTGAACCCAAATAAATCACAGATATTCTGTCTTCAATTTTTACTTTGTTTATAGTAATGTTTACAATAACAAATCTCAGATGTTATGTTTTTTGTCTTCAACAAAGCTACAGGTGAAAATTTAGAGCTTCAATGTATCTGTATGTTCATTAAAATGTTGTTTCTCATTTATCGGGATCATATTTATGTGACCCGTTAGATAAAACAAACACAAATTGAGTACAAAACAATAGGGGGATCCTAAGCTATCTGATGGGCAATGGACAATTGATTTCACGCATTATATTTGAAAATTAGCAACGCCCTTATTGTTATAAGGCAGTATAAAATACGCCGCCCTTATCAGTCATCAAACAATAATACGACCATTTATTCATCTTTGTTGCATGCGTCGACTTCCCGGCTTAATGCTCATGCAGGGACCAAAACAAAATGGAAGAAAAGAAATACTTCGATCCTTGAAATGCTACTCCATATTTTCGTGGTTCAGATTGAAACGCCTTCAAACGTAAGTTCTCGTCTCAAACAGGAATAAAGGTGGAACACTTCTGCAGCCATGCAGCTTGATTATAAAATACAAAACAAAATGACACTTCAATTTATTAAAGCACAGGAAGGATACCATCATCATAAGTAATTAATTCCCCCCGCACACTATATATTGGTCAGCTTGCAACAAATACATTTTTGAAATGTGCCACTAAATTAATTGTTCTTTGGAAACCCCTCCACCATCCAACAGGGTGTGTATACAAAAGATGTATGTATGGGTTTCAGCATATGATCTCGGTTCAAGCCCAAGTCTTCAATGTTTGTGGTATCCAAGTTCAATCCGCCCAAGTCTTCAATCTTTGAGGTATCCAAGTGACAGGCAAGCACCCTTTCGTACGTATCATTTATGAAGACAATCTCCTTATACGGATGAAATCCGAGTAAGCTAAGGGATCCGCTATAAAATTCATCTCTAGCTTCGTTGAAACAAGCATTATCATGATAGTCAGAGCACCATTCAAACATGTCCTGTGGGACCTCTATGTTGTTGCCATATGCATCGTGTATGTCTGTGTATTCGGGAGAGGGAACATTGTCGTAGCCAGAGCTCCACGTAAAACTGTTCATGGCGCACCCTTGCTCCTCGTAATCTTCAATGTGGTCGGCCATATATTCGTTGCTGACAAAATCACCGTGATCGGAAGGCCATCCAGATTCCTCGCCATATGATGGGGAATCGATGATGCAATTCATATAGTAGTTATTATATTGACCGTAGCATTGTAAGAGCCATGTCCCGTTGGTGTGATCATCATAATTTGGGCATGCCATTCGAGGCTTAAGGTTGTTATCCCACTTCAACACCCACTCTATCTGGTCACATGATTCGTCCAGCAACCAGACTTGCAGTCGACATCCACATTGAATTGATGCATAGTAGACGCCCTTGTCCGATTTTCCTAGATGAAGTGTACCGTATCCGCCATGTGCCAGTTGGGGCGGTTCAATCAGGTGATACTTGCCCGTAGAAAAGTTTATTCTGTAAAAATTAATTGGCAAGAAGGATTAGGGGAAAACATGATAGTAGGAGTATGATAAAAGGAAAGGTCCGAAAAAAGTAACGAGAAGAGGAAAAATGGTACGCTACCTGATGACAAAGTTATCTTGGCATTGCACGTAGAGTGCTTCTCGCCAGTAGACGCCGTAGCGGTTAGCGTGGCCGTCGTATGTCACGGCGTCAGCCCTCCTGGTAGGCCCGTCTCGAATAAAGGACCTCTCCTCCCACCGCCATGTCCTTGACGAAAAGACGTACATGACGTACGACGATGGAGGCCACTCGATTCCCTCCTGCTCATGAGGGATTATTTCGGGGATGGAGAACACCTCACAATGCGGTGAGACGAACGGATCAAATACCAGGTACAAGTTATGGTGGTCCGACGCCGACGCCTGATCTGCAGGCACCAGCAAGGGCAAGCGTGCACACTGTCGTGTGGCTGGGTTAACTACGTGCTCGGGAAACAGGAGCAAGCCGTTGCAGTGATCCTGGATCGTCCAATCGCCAGCACTCAATAAGTAGTCGAGGTCGTCGTGGAGCGTCGTCGAGAGGCGGGAGAACAACGGCGGGAATAATCCGTAGTATGACGCGCCGAGGTAGACGCCGCCGAGCGAGAGCGGGAGGAGGTCCGTGCGCAGCAGGCGGCGAGCGTCCACGACGGCGCGCCACGCTCTGCAAACGCAGCGGGACGCGGCCAGGCAGCGCGGCGCCAGGCGGGCAAGAACGCTTGCGAGGACGTCGTCAGGGAGCAACCGCATCATGTTGCCGAGGATTTAATTGTCGAGGAGAGATTTGCCGAGCTCTCTCTCTCTCTCTTTCTGTCTTTCAGGAGCCACGGCCGCCGGCCTTATTTATCATGGCTAGGATTGTCTGACGGAGCCCGTTTCGGTTTCGGCAGCACGATTTGGGGTCGGTAACAAACTCCGAGTCGCTCCAGCTTCTTCCGAGTTGGTTGCAGGACAGCAGGAGACGGCGGATAGATGTTGGAAGATGCACAATTCTGCTTCTTTTTCTTTTTTCTTTTTTTTTTTTTTTTGGTTGACAGCTGGGGCAATTCTGCTATTCGAAATGCTGTAGCAGCGAGCGTGGAGCAGCGGCCTGTTTAATGCCTAGTCATCGGCGTCAAGAATATCCTATCCGGATCTCAGGATCGATCAATGAATGTGACATCTCTCTGAGTGCAACCTCTTAATCTGTTTCATTGTCACAACCCAAAATTTAAAATCGATTAATAAAATTACTCTCGCAAAAATTTCGTAGATTTTTAGGATTAAATTTAGAGTTTTCGAAAATAAATGTTCAAAATTAAACTAAGCTCAATAATATAGCAAAGTGGAAATTTATAATAGGAAATGAAAACATGGAACTTGTAAACATGGTTGCTAGTTTAGGACTTGAATTTGAGGATTTTATTCTAATTTGTTTGAGCTGATTTGGAGTTAATTTGGAATTTATATGAATTTTTCTGCTTTTGAAAAATGTTTATACATTTTATTTGCTTTCCTCGCTCATGGGCCGAATCTGGCCGGTCCACCTCCTCTTCCTCCTCTACTGGGCTGCGCACCTCCATTCTTTTTCTTTTCCTCCAGTCCGGCCACCGTCCAACCCGGCCCGACGTCAGGCCCACACGGACGCGCGTCGTCCTCGACGCGAAGTCGCCGCACTGCATGTCGTCGCCACTGCCCTCAATGCGCGCCGCTCCACGCGTTGCGCAACCCCTCCTAGCAAGCCGCGTGCCACCGCCCTGCATGCCGGCCCCGCGCACCGCCTCTGCCCTCTTCAACCCGCTGCCACGCGCTCCCACTGAACTAGCCCTCTGAGGCTCCGAGCACCTGCTAAAACCCTCTTCCAGTCTCGCCTCCTTCCAAGAAAGCTCCGCAACAGCACCTCGGTGAGCTTCCACCACCATCGCCTGTCAATTGCTCACTTTCCCTTTTCGTCCCGAACTACGGCCGCCGGCCGATTCGTCGCCGGAGAGTCTCCTACTCCTCTCACTTCTAGCCTAGCGTGTACCCCTTAAGCTCCTATACCTCCCTGACAACCCTAGCCACGAAGACTCGAGCAGCGGACATGCGTGCACCGAGCGCCGCCCTGCGCCGCCGCCATCGCTCGTTGCCAGCTGCCACGACGACGATTCCGGCCGTGCCACCTTGCTTCAAAGCTTCACCGCACCCACGCGCACCTTCTCCACTATCACAAACACAACTAGCCCCATTCCCGCACGAGATCACAGTCGCGCCGCCGCCACGCAATGTCCGGCGAGCACGCCTTCCTCGCTCCAGCCCTCCCCGCGTGAGCGCATCTGCCCCAAAAGATCCGTCGTTCCGTGAACCACTCCCATGGAAACACCGTGTCCCTCAACAATCCTCACGGTCGCCGGCCAACCCCGCCGCGCGCTCTCACGCCACCATCGCACATGGCCCCGCTTCCCTCACGCATGCACACAGTCCATTGGACCGTGCACTCATGCAAACAAGCGTGGACACAGTCCACGTGAGCCCACGGCTCATGGACCGCCACGGTCCATGGACCAGAGGTCAAGGGCCACACGTGCATCGTGCACCCATGAACCATCGCGACACTGACACCCATGTCCCGCACGTCAGCCTCTGCACGCACACGGAATCGCTGAAGCCATAGTCTGTGTACCCAGTAGATCTTTTCTGGTCTTTCCCAATTGGAAAATAATTCCAGAAATCCCTGGAAATTGCCAGACCCTGTACTTTTGCAGACAAGACCTGGGTCTTGGTAGTTTTTCTGTTTAGACCCTGTCCTTTTATAGAAACACCCTTATACTTTTCTGTAATTCTGTTTTAGGTCCCGACCATTTTACACCGAAGCCCTTAACCTTTTAACTTCCCAACCCTAGCTCTGTTTTGAGCGATTATTTCGCTCCTGCGTTCATAGAAACGCATAGTACCCTTTGGTACTGTTCCTTAAACATTTCCGAACACCCAATATACACACTTTCGCCATAGCTTTCCCTAATCTTCTGTAAGCCATATCTTCATCATTCTAATTCCGTTTTCGATGATTCTTGTTCCGTTCATCTCCATTTATCCCTCTAATCCCAACCTTATTCTCATTCTCCGATCTCTCCCTTTTAATCATTTGATTTTATTTGGTTTTATTTGATTTATGTTATTTATGTGCTAGTTTTTATTTTAACGTTGTTACGTATAGACTACGAGCCACACGAGGACGAACCTGCGAACGAGGGATACGGGGAGGATTCAGACCCGAACCTTGAAGGCAAGCTCTACTTTTCTTGATCATGATTGATCCCTATTGTTTTGCAATGCACCTATTGGTCTGCTCTAGTAATATACATTACTTGTTATTATACTACTTGTGTAGTTATTATCCTATTTGCTTAGTATTATTTATGCAAAGTAAGTAGGCATAAATAATGATCCTTTATCTACCTTTGAATACTTGGCACCTTGTTAACACTAGATTGATCTATCATTTTTATGATGGCATAATTTACCTTGCTACTAGAAATTGCTTAAGACCCCGCAATGTTTCTACATTCCCACACCTCGCGTATCACACATATAATTTACACTAGAACAAATATGCTGATTAGTGACGTTCTTAACGCGTCACCGACAGCTTGTAGTGATGAATTTTTTGTCATAAATCGTGATTTATGACCTTTTAGGGTCCGTCAGCAGTCGAGCGTGGTCAGTCGTGATTTATGACCTTTTTGCGCTCGGGGTGCCCGGGCGGGCAGCCTGCCCGTTCCCGGCTGAACAATATTGTTTCTGTGATCCATGTGGCATACAACGTGGCATCCAACGTGGAATCCGACGTGGCATCTGACGTGGCAGCCTTCGGCCTGTTAGGGGTCCAGCTTTAGCTGGGCTGTACGGAATGGAAGGCCTACCTTTGATGGGCCGGGGACCACTTCTTAGTGGGCTTCAAACACTTTCAGCCCACGGTGGGTCCCACCCAGGTGGGCTGGTTGTGGGGCCCACGTGGATGTGGGTCCGACAACGGTGGGGCCCTCGTGGATGTGGGTCCCACCGTCATGGGTCCGGCAAGTTTCCAGATGGGCCGGGCCCATATATTTCGTCAAAAACGGCCAAGGGTGGGCGTACCGTTAAACATGCCCGACCCATTTTGGTCCATGTTTGATTCGTAACAAATCGTTTTCCAGCTTATAAAAGGCTGTTCGCGGGCCCTTTTCGGGCTGGGCCTGACCCATTTACACAAATCATAATTAATCGATCCTCCAAAAAATCAATCATAATTATATACATATTAATCAACTATACATGACATAAACCAAATGTATTCTCATGCAGACATGCCAAAATTCAGCAAGGACAACACAGAAACTAGGCCACAATTCCACAAATTCCAACCAGATCCCATAATAATGCCTCGTTACAAAATGGTGCCCCCTCAAACACAACACATAGGTCAGCAAAATGATGCACCTGGCCTTTGTCACCTAAGCATTCTGCTTATTTACTCGTAGGCTGTTAATCCTTGAACCAATTAAAGCCTGAAGGAGACACTCAAGCTTCCTCATCTGAGTCACCATCATTGTACCAATTATGCAGTGAAGGATACGCCCGACCTTCCTCAACTGAGTCTTCATCCTTGTACCAATTACACAGTGAATGATACGCCCGACCTTTCTCAACTGAGTCTTCGTCCTTGTCTGTTGTATGCCCAAAACAACAGATCAAAACAAACCAAGATCCCCTACAATGTATATACAGCTATGAGGAAACTTATGCTAGAGAGGAAAACAGTATACCTGCCATCTCCGGCTTTCGCCCTCTCCCCTTTAGAACTTGTGAGACCTGGATAGGCAAAAAGGAAGAAGAATTAGGTCCAAGTAGAACAACTTAATTGCATTGTCTGTGGTACTATAAGTAACCCTTTAACACTCACTGCAGAATCTTGCGAATGCAAAGGAATTTCCGGTGAGATAGGCTCTTCCTCTTCATGGTGATGCACAACCTGTACACATTTGTAGCAAATATTGTGACATTGTTTTCTTCGAATGCATAATATAGTAGAGACTGCTACATACTGTATGCCCAAAATGACAAATATAAACAAACCAACAATCCCTACAAACATATATACAGCTTTGTGGAAAATTTCACCGTAAAGACGGTCAATTTTAATTCAATCAACACCACTCATGACAATGGGGATCCAGAATGATCCTCGATCAACCGTTTCTTCTGGTGTATTGTCACTCCACATGGTGCAGTATTCTTTACAAAGAAAGAAGTCAAATCAGATTAACAGTGTTCATAAAATATAAAATTGAGGCAATTTGACGTTGTGATACCTTCCGGAACGGGCTTGACAGCATCTCCAACTGGTCTCCCGCTGGTAGGTCACTTTGAATTGTTCCTTTCACATGCATATAAAAGCTAAGTCAAATGAATGTAATCAGCAAAGTATGTAGCTGTACTCACGTGTGCCGTAAGCTTTAAATGCTACTCAAGTTAATACAGATTACTTGGGGTCGCAGTGCATTTTCATGAAAACATTCAGAAGCATAATCATCAAGTATAGTATAGCTGTTCTCTATGTGCAATAACCTTTAAATACTAAAGTTAATACAAATTATTTGGGGTTGGGGTGCATTTTAATGAATAACTGTGCTGTGTTGTGCAAAAAGCTTTTTTTTTTTTTGAACAATGAGGAACATTGCTCTTTCATTTAAGCAGGAAAGAAATAGAGTTCAATTTAGGGTGCAATAAGCTTCTTTCTCGAACAATGAGGAACATTGCTCTTTCATTTAAGCAGGAAAGAAAAGGAGCTTAGTTTAGGGTGCAATAAGCTAATCCAGGCTCCAGATACTCTGAACCCATTCACCGCTCCAGATCCGTAGATTTAACCTACGTTTTAAGTCACAGCATAAGTGACGATATCAGGCAACCGCATGCCCTGAACCCATTCACCGCTCCAGATCCGTACATTTTTCTAGATCTGTAGCTCAACAAACACAAGCTACATACTTATGAACTCATCATTGCATGGCATATGAATGGAATGGACTAACCGAACATGGTAAAAAAGTAAGGACAAAAACAGCCACCGCATCGCACAAACAGTAACAGACAAACTAAAGGAGTATCAACTATCAAGTGTTTCGCTGGGGCCAACGAAGAGGAACACAAGTACCTTCATGCTTCCGCTCCGGGAAGAAGAGGGCCGGCAAAACGGCGGGGAGAATCAGGAATGGGCGACCGGGGAGCACGAGGCAGCGAATGAAGCGAGGAAGAGTATAGTTGGGGAATCCAGCAATGGTGGGTGCGACGGGAAGAGGATTAGGGTTGGGGATGGCTCTGTTGAGGAGAAGAATAGGGATATTTTAAGAGTAGCCCGAGGTACTTTCCGAAAATACCCTTAGCTGCGATCGGAAACTGGTCGAAAGGACAAGGACAAAACAGACATTTCCTTGTTTTGCCCCTCCGCAATCAAAATTCGAATGCCCAGCACACGCTGCCCAGGAGCCAATTTGAGCGGGCGGCCAAAATTTGGGCCGGTTCGTCACTAACCGGTTGACTATCCGTCCTTTCACTAGACATTACACGATTATCCTAAAAAAAACTAGACATTACACGTGCCTTTATGTACTAATACTAGAACTACACACTGTATTGGCTACAGTAACTAATAAGTCACGATTGCATTTCTTGTCAACACACTTTTGCGACCGCTACTAGTATTTGTCAAGGTTTGATTCAACAAAAAAGTATTTGTCAATGCCACGGATCCTGTTCGTTGTTCACAGGATATGCGGTTGCAAGCATAAGCATTTGTAGAGCTGCATCGTATTCCTGGTTCCTGCAGGCTGAGGATGCAATAACTGTGAAAATGAGAGTCTTTGATTGGTTGGATGAGCGGAGACAGTGTGAATCTTGTGAAGATGTTTCGGTTGATGACTGCATGGGCGGATGCAAGTGACTAGACTGACGCCCTCGCCAAAAAAAAAAAAGAATCTGCGACTGACGAGTGGGCCCGAAACATATGCAATGCATCCGCTGCCTGCATCTGAGTGGAGACTGACGACTCTGCATGAGCGTACCCACCGAGCAAGGATGAGGGCAACATCCATTAATGCAGGTTGTTGCATCCGCTCATGAAGGCAACCAAACGCTCATTGCAGTGAAGTGATGCAGCTCATTCCAGCAACAAGGGATCATCCCCTGTTGACGGATACCCAAATAAGGGTATCCTGATCTAGGATGCTTAATTCTGCTAATCGTCTCAGCTTAATTGTGTAGGGCCCACAGGAACAGGCACACGACAACAGAGCGCTCGAGGGGCCTACGGCCGACCCCGAGGGCACATACAAGTTCCGCCTCGTCCGACCCCGAGTCGGCCGGGGCCCACGACTTCCGCCTCGTCCGACCCCGAGTCGGCCGGGGCCCACGACTTCCGCCTCGTCCGACCCCGAGTCGGCCGGGGCCCACGACTTCCGCCTCGTCCGACCCCGAGTCGGGTGGGGTCCACAGACTCCGCCTCGCCCGACCCCCAGTTGGGAGACTTCGTCGAGAAGATTTTCCTCTGGCAAGGAGGACAGGCATTTACGACGAGTAGCTGGGGAGCCTTAACTCTACCCAGCAACTCATCTACTTGCAGGCACGCGATCTGACCTGCACAGTGACATCCGTCTCATCTCACAGCGCCGCCTGACACCTCGAGTACAGCAGCGGGATGGCTACGGCATCATCATCACCCTGAACAGGGACGAAGACCGGACCGGCGACAAGACGGTCGCGACAGTCTGGGTTGACATCTCGACCACCTGCCCGGCGACCGGGCTGACAGGACGCCTCCTGACTAGAGCCACAGTAGCGGATAGGGATCAGACTAGTGCGGCGCGTAGCTGCGCCGCCCACAACTCGAAAACCCCGTTCTCATTTGTAAACCGGCTCACTCCTTGATTATAAAAGGAGAGCTTGGTGCATGAGGAAGGGGGATCCAGAGATACAACGCACACAGACATAGAGATACACACGAAGAGGCTTGGAGTCTTTCTCCTCCCTCGCCAACACTTGTAGCTCCCCTCTGCAAGTCGAAACACGAACTACCCACGAACTGGACGTAGGGCATCGATTGCCTGAACCAGTATAAACCTTGCCTCTCTCGCAAAACCCTCGCCATCATAGAAGATTGTTAGACGCCGTAGTTACAAATTCACTTGTCGGCCGGTTTCTTAACACCGACAGTTGGCGCGCCAGGAAGGGGACCTCAGCGCGTTTGACATCTTCAGTTGATGGCGAGCCACGACATCGATTGGGCTCCGGGTGCTCTCATGTACTTCGGGAGCCTGGAGTTCATCGTGGTCCGGGATGGGGGGCTTTCGCGCGTCGAACCGCCGGCACCCCCACAAAGGGCCCTCACCCTCGCCATGTCCGCGGGCGCGGAGCTCGTGGGTATGGCGGAGTACGACTACGACAGTGACGAGGATGACCTCCTCGACTACGACTCCGACGCCGGCAGCCACCATCCTTCGCGCGAGTGCATGGTGGTGGAAGCCGGCGGAGGTAGTCGCCGCAACGTTCACGACGTGGCGGCGCAGCCAGACCCTGCAGCGGCCGCGACGACGGCGGACGCCGGAGCGGCCGCAGAAGCCGCGCCCCTGCTTGTGACACAGGCGCAGCAAGAAACCCCTCCGGCGAGCGCCGACCACCGGGGGGGCGATGACCTGGAGTGTCTGCTCCAACGCCAACATGAGCTCGCAGAAGCCGCGCGGCGGCTCAAGGAGGAGCGCGAGCGGCTCGAACGCGAGGTAGCGCAGCGCCAGGCCCAGCGCGAACGTGTGCGTGCCCATGGGCACGAAGCCCGGCAGCGGATTCTGGCCGAGGCGGGCAACCTCGTGCCCAGATACACCAGGCCCAGCCAGAATGTCGCCGCGGCTGCGACACTTTTGCGCGCGCTCCCGCAACCGTCCAACGAGGACCAGCGAAGAATCCAGGGGGAGCTCAAGGACCTCCTGGACTTGGCGGCGG
>CM017441.1:30173964-30342231 GCA_007726485.1 Eragrostis curvula | reverse complement strand
CGGTGCAGCATCGGCCGAGCGGACGAGCAAAGCTCTGCGCGCGGCGGTGGGAATCCAGCGTTTCCTACCGCACGCCAAGCAAGCCGCGGGCACAACCTGAAAGTTCGTCCACCAAACCCCCGAGCAAAGTGGGACTGGGGACGCGCCGCCGGTCCATCACGGATCGGCAGGATCCGCGACGCCCGCACATTCTGCGGGCAAGGCGCCGCGAGCAAGGGCGAGGTCCACGGTGCGAAACCGAGGACTTTGTCTACGCTCCGCGGCGTGGCGGGAGGTTTGACCCGGAGGAAGAACAAGCCTCGGGCTGCCGTCCCGGCCGGCCCACGGGCTTTTGGCCGCGCCATCTTGCGGGCTCCCGCCCCCAGCGTGTTGCGGCCGCCCAGCAATACACGAAGTACAACGGGGAGACGAATCCCGCGTTGTGGCTGGAGGACTACCGCCTGGCGTGCCAAGCCGGCGGTGCCACCGACGAACGGTCATTATCCGCAACCTCCCCCTCTTCTTGGCCGACTCGGCCAGGACGTGGCTCGAGCATCTCCGCGGAGGGCTCATTCCAGGATTGGGGTTGACCTCCAGGAGGTGTTCATCGGCAAACTTCCGGGGCACGTACGCGCGTCCGGGGAACCCGTGGGACCTTCGGAACTGCCGGCAGGGCGCCGACGAGTCCCTGAGGGACTACATCAAGCGGTTCTCCAGGCAATGCAACGCGTTACCCAATCTCGCTGACGCCGAGGGGATCTCCGCGTTCATAGCGGGCACCGGCAACGAAGGGCTCGTCATGAGCTCGGCCGCAAGAGTCCGCGTCTCATCAAGGAGCTGCTCGACGTGGCCACCAGCTACGCCTCCGGTGAGGATGCGGTCGATGCCCTCCTTCACCGGACTAAAGGCAAGGCGAAGCGGAACGAGAGTTCCGGGGGCGGGCGTCTACCCGCGCACGACAGAAGCAAAAGCAGAAGAAGAAGAAGGGCGGCGATCAGCAAACGCAACGACGCGCTCGTCGGGCGTCGAGGCGTAAGCAGAAGAAGCCGGCCGCGACAACAGACAGCAAGAACCAGCATTTCGAAAAGATGGCGGAGGCGCCGTGCCCCAACCACGCCTACCCCGTCAAGCACGCCCTCAAGGATGCGGGCTCATGCTAGTTCTGGGCGCGAAGGCCAAGAAGTCCGACCCCAAGGATTCTGACACAGGGATGACGGACAGGACGACAAGGAGGCGGACGGTGGATTTCCGAAAACCACCGGCTGCCTCATGATCTTCGGAGGTGAAGGAGTCAGCTCCTCCAAGCGGCGCCAGAAGCGGGAGCGCCGAGAGGTGTACGCCGCCGAGCCGGCGACTCCGGCCTTCCCAAGTGGTCCGAGGCGGCCATCACCTTCGACCGCGACGACCACCCCGAGCACGTGCACGTCCGGGGCGGTACCCACTCGTCGGCGACCCATCGTCTCCAACAGCGACTATCCAAGGTATGATGGATGGTGGTAGTGGCTTAACATTTTGTACGCAGAGACCACTCGATGCCATGGGAGTCAGTCGCTCTCGCATCCGACCTTCGGGCGCACCTTCCATGGGGGTCGTGCCCGGAAAGACGGCCATGCCACTCGGGCAAATCGACTTGCCCGTCACCTTCGGCACGCCGATAACACCGCACAGAGGTCCTCACCTTCGAGCGTGGGACTTCCCCGCGCGTACCACGCGATCCTCGGTCGGCCATGTTACCGAAGTTCATGGCCACCCAACTACACCTACCTCAAGCTCAAGATGCGGGGCCGAGAGGTGTCATCACCGTGAGCACGTCTGTTCAACGTGCTTACGAGTGTGAAGTAGCGTGCTGTGAGCTGCGAGCGGCGCTCATCAACAAGCCCGACCTCCGGGGAGATCGCCAGGCGTGAGTCCGAGGAGACGCCGACTACCGAAGAAGGCGTCCGGCTCGTTCGAGCCAGCCAAGGACACCAAAGGTTCCCTCGACCGTCCGACCCCGAGGGGAAGGCGGTCACATCGGGGCGACCCTTTCTGCCACAATGGAAAGCGCGCTCGTCGATTTCCTTCGGCGCCAACAAGGACATCTTCGCGTGGAAACCCTCGGACGTGCCAGGGATTCCAAGGGAAAGTCGCCGAGCACATCCCTCAACATCAAACCGGGATCAGAAACCGGTCAAAGCAGAGGTTGCGCCGATTCGACGAGGAAAGGCGCGGCGAGGCCAATAGGCCCGACGAGCTAGACAAACAGACTACCTTGCCGACCGGCGTTACATCAAACAGGAAATGTATCAACCCCGAACCCTGGCTCTCCAATCCTGTACTTGTTAAAAAGAAAAATGAGAAATGGAGGATGTGTGTTGACTACACAAGTCTCAATAAGGCCCACTCCCGCACACCCCAAAGGACCCGTTTCCTTTGCCAACGCATCCGACCAAAGTGGTGACTAGAGGACCGGCAGGGTGCGACCAACACCTGTGTTCGCAGAACGCCTCCACTCGGGCTGACACCAGATCTCCCACCTAAAGATCGGTGATCAAGAGGCCAACGGCGTTCATCAACTCCTTCGGCTCATAGTGTTACGTTACAATGGCATTGGGTTAAAGAATGCCGGCGGCCACTTACCACGTTGTATGATCAAGTGTTTCGGTGATCTCACGGACGGATCGTGCAACGTCGTGGATGACATCGTAGTCAAATCCTGGCGAACCGACGACTTAGTCGCCGATCTCAACGCCGTGGTTCCAAGCGGCTAAGAGAGAATGTAGACAAGCCAATCAGCACCAGCACTGCAAGCAGCCCTCTGGCCGTACCACGGGCCGAGCTGAGGGCGCGGCATAGGGCGGCCCGCACAGATACGGGGAGAGATCTGAGGCACAAGCAAGGGACCGGGAAGAGTTCGAGTGAGTTCGGGGCGTCCCGGTCCCCTTCGCTTTTAAGCTGGTGCGGCGCGCGCTGGGCAGCCGATGTGGGACTAAACATCGCGCCGCGGCCGCGCGCGCGCGGCGTGAAGGCGGCTGGCGCGTTTACGCTTTCGACCGCGCCCGCGCTAGTGAAACGGGCCGAATTCGGCCGTGGCCCAAAACAGCACTGACTGTCTGGGCCGAGGCTGCTGCAATGGGAGCGCGAAAGCGTATACGCGTGACGGCCTATGGCTAATATTGTAATGTAAGTCGAGTAACGAAAATGATGTGAGAAATATAACAATGTCTCAAAGTGCAGAGAAATGTATCTGAAATGTAACAATGTCTCCGGTTGATTGCATAGCCACAAAGAAATTACAAAATAATTCTGAACCTAGTTAGGCTGATAAGGGCTACTTAGCAGTTTTCCTGGCTGCTTCTTCCGTTTGTTAATGCGATTTGCGATAGATTCTGTACTGAAATCTTCTAATACAGTACGAGTAGCAGTGTCAGCTGTGATCCTCGAGGGTTTACCTCTTTTCCTAGTTGCGGCTCCTTTAACTTTTGGAGTTCCTTCTTCAATTCCTGGAACTTTTGCAGACACTTCATCAACCCTAATCTTTCGCGGCCGTCCTCTTGGTCTTCTCGTCATTGTTGTTCCCGAAGCTGTAATTGCTTCCCCTTTGCTTTGAGTTTCCGTTGCCGACGATATTATCTGAAGATCTTCTACATCACTATCATGTCGATGCCCCTCTCGTTCATCCGGATTTTCCAGCAAGTACGCTTCCTTCTAAGTAATCGTCAACAGAAAATGTAAAACAAGATTATTTTGTGCAGTCTGGAACAAGCTGTGTACACCGATCTATTGTAAAATGCAGTAAATGCACAAACCGTGATAGGTTTTTCGTATGATTCGAAGCGAAGACTATTGCGATCGGAATGTAGGAGCCGCGTGCATATCCTGTAGCAAAAACTTTCCATTGCCTCCTGTACATGAGAAATGTAGTGCACATCGTCACATAGCAGTTTTCATTTAATTTTGTATAATTTTGAAATTAACAATAACTCTAACACTCACACTTGTGAATTCATGAGCCATTTTCTCTCCATCCCATGCCAGAATATATTGTATTACAAACGCTGCACATGTAAAGCTGCAACGTAGTAGCATAACATGAGTAACTGAAATGCATCAAGAAAATAAAAAGGGAAAAGATAACCTGTTATCTTGTCTCGGTATGTCTACATATGGAACTATTTCCCACTCGCGCAAGTCAAATGGATTTTCAAAGTTAACCAAGCCTTCCATGATCGAAAATTCGACGCAACATTGTATACTTTCCACCTATAGTGAATGGTCACATACATGAGAAGTTTGATCATGTGTTTGTAGATGTGTACAGAATAGTTGGTTACATACTTACCAATGTCATCTCTAGTTCTTCATCTCGTAAGCTTAAAGATTCAAGGATCTGTACCTCATGCTTTATAAAGTTCAGGACCAGGAGTCCCCAGTGGTTGCCATTAATGTTCATTGGAACGAATACCTGAAAGTTAATTAATCAATGAAGTTTGCATGCATGGCTTGAATCCAAACAGGGGACGTTTCCAAAAATCATAGTAATTCATGATATAGGAACCCAGAAAATGAAACAAAACAAAATCAATATTACATACCAAATGTTTTCCTTTACATTTATCTGCAATTCGCTTCTTATAATTTTTGGTTAGCTCCCATCTTGTGTCTGCCAACTTTTGAACATCAAACGTTGATATGAATGACGCTGTATCATTCTCAACGTCGCTCAACTGGACATATGCATTTATTACCTGCAAAGTGCGGATTTAGTAAATATTAGGTGTGCGCATGTTTATACTGACGACATGGATCTGAAATAATATTACCTCTCCAAATATGTACTGCTGTGAGACATTTCGGCGCAATTGTCCTGCTTTAATCCTAATGCCATCTATGTCTACAACCCAAGCGTCCTCGTAACTCTGTAATAAGAACATGGCAGCTTCTCTGTCAATTGAACCAGTATTGTAATCGTCGTCGATAATTGGTTCTCTCTTTTTGATATGCGTTATAGCGGGGTCGCTGTGTTGCTCCATGGTCGTTTCCATCGTATCATTTCTTGCAATGGGTGATTGATCGTAGATCCTATCCTTCGCCTGGTGGAAACGTGTGCGTGGCGTTACCTGCAATTAAATAGTTTCTTTAGATTCGAAAATATCATTTCTATCGTCAAACAAGAACAGTGATAAAACTTGTGAACCTACAATACCTTAACATGTTGCTGAGCATGGCCAGTTTGAGATATAGGTTGGTCAATAAGTGTGCGCACTAGCTCATGGATTTCCTGTTAGTTGAGATTTTGTTAAATATTTAAGCATGATAGTACGTAAAATTTAGTAATATCACGCTGGTTACCTGCAGCTTCGTTCGCGTTTCTTCGAAATCAGCGTATACCTTAGCTTCTAGATTATTGATCCTATCTTCCAGGATGCTGTCGTTTCTAAATGAAGCAAACTCCTTCTTATGTTCCAAAAATTTGATATCCTGTTTGTGTTCCAATTCAAGAAGTTTCTGCTCCAGATCTAGTTTAAGCTCCAGTTTAGTTGCTTTCTTCCAATGTTCAAGGCTTTGCACCTACAAATTTACGAAATAGTGATTTACGCACACAAATAAGCTACGACACTTAAACATATGTCATACTTACTGGTTGGTTGCTTGGACCCTCGGGTGTGTATTTTGCTTGTGACACTGTTGCTTCTCTTTTTTGTTTGGTGTGTGAAGCAACGGGCAAATTAAGCTACAAAAAATTTATATTGTAAATTATATGCGTAACAACACAACCGCATTGGTGCAATGTTTGCTTACTTACAGTTCCTCCGTCTAACCCATCCTTCTCCCAAGCAGTTTGTCGACGCTTGGCATTTTCTTCATTCCAGAATACCATTACTGGTTGGCGGGTTATCCTTTCTTCATACTTGATGCCATGCTGGTTGGCCACTCTAACTCGCTCCCAGTACCAAAACTATTAAAAATATGAAGTAAATATGTATGTCAGAAAATATACAATGTTTAACGGTTTTGACGTACAATATAGAACTGACCTGTAGAAGAACCAAATTTCCCTTCAGGGTTTTTTCGCTCCTATTAATGTAAGAAGTGCATGAGTTCAACAGATGGTTCAGAGTAAATTGGCCCCAATTGAAAAGTGGAATTTGTGCTATATCTCTAACAGCTTCTATGTAGCTCCAATGGATGGTGGGCCCTGTGTTTGATGCTAGGAGGACACCAATCGTGAACAAGACGAAAGCTCTTACAAAGTCTCCGTCCGCAGGCCGATCTTTATGAAGCATGTTTTCCAGTCCTTGTAGCTCGAGCTTGTTGTTTGTGGCAAACCTTTGGAATAATTCACTGCGCACAGTTTCATCTTCACTCTTCATTGTTTCATTAATATATTGCATTACATCATTGCCTGAAATCTCGAGTCCCAATATATTATGGACATCTTCCACAGGAAACCTAACAATTTGACCACATAACTTGAAACCTCTGTTGCTGATGTCATATACATCTGCAATGTCCTTTAGCATGTTTTTCCTCAAACTGATACTAGGCATTTGAAGCAGTCCCCCAAATCCAATAGACTCAATAGCCTGTACGTGTTCTTTAGATTCCTTAATTTTTTTAACAACATTACAAAATCTCACTGGAGAGTGGAAAACTCGCATCTTAGGATTCTGCAACAACAAGTTGGTCATGATATGTTGGTCAAATTGTAGAGGTAACGTCAACGAAAATAAAACTTCATATGGAGATTACCGTGCTGCTAGACCCATCTTGGTTGTTGTTTGTGCGACACTTGCTACGATTGGTACCTGCATAAATTAATTTTTGCAAACAAGAAATGTCTTAGTATAAGACTTGGACGACGCCATTTAGTGAAGATTCTATTTACAACAACCACTCCAAACTCCCACAGTTGCGAAGCTAGAGCTAGCATGATGGTGGTGCCAAATATACAAAGTTTATGATTTATAAGGGATAACCATAGACTAAAGGAGCTAGCACGAGGCAGCATTGTCGGGCGCCGGCAGCAGATCGAAGAGAGACGAGACGAGGGTGTCGCGGCGGCCACGCGTAGGCTTGCGGCATACAAGGCTGCCCTAGCTTAACGATCTACTAATAAACTTTTCTATCAATTAGCAGGGCTACCTGTAGCCACGTTGAACGGCGTATGGGGGGTCCGCTCTCCTTCTCCTGATGTGTCCATGGTGCCACTGCCTCCGTCGTCGCCGCCGTCGTCGGCCTCCCGATCCCGGTGATGTCGCCCGACGAGGAGCTGCTCCCGGGGCGGACGTACTTCGTCCTCCCCGCCTGATCGTCGCCGCGCTGCTACTGCTATAGCCGAAAAGAGAAACTACAGATCCTATAATTACGGTTTCCTAAAGCCGAAAAATTGCGGGCAGCGCCACGGGTGGCACCCACAGGCGGGACCCACATGGCATTGACAAAGAAGCTCAAACGTGGGACCCACCGGTGGGTCCCACGTGTGGGTCCCGCCATGTGGGACCGGCCACGTGGCGCTGTTCTTCCCCAGTTCATCCGCCACAGACGTTTTCTTATTTTGATTCATACTACAAAGTTGAAACTTGTAAATATTTCGCATATGAAGTCCAAATGACCTACTTCTTTTTCCTATTTGTTCATAAAGATATTCTCTGTGTAAATATCGCATGAATTGTGATCTTTAGCAGAATGAAATGTACTGAAACGGCAAATAATGTTTTACCAAAATTTCAATCACTTTTTCAATTTCGTAAGAAGGGAAAGAAAATAGATCTGCCCATCCAAATTTGTGGAGATGGAGAGCATGGTCACCTGTACACGTATAAATTTTATACAAATTTTTTCCAGGTTTAAATATTGTAGAGTGTTCACTACTCCTACTAGGGTCAAACTTCCATGTGTTTCGTAGGAACTAGTCCCCTTTGAACACACTTTGATGGGTTTGTTTTCCAAAAAATTAACCAAAAATCATGTAGGCTTGTATTGACATGGGACAGTGACAAACCGAATTTCAGCCAAAAATTCGATAGATTTCGCGAGATAAAATTCGACAAAACAATTGCAAAATTTCATGAAATATCAATTTGTGCCCAAATTTGAATAGTAACGTGCCACTTGGGCTCCTCGGTCCCTCGGCCCATCTTGGCCTCTTTATGGCCCATCTTCCACGGCCCAGCCTTTCTATTATAGTAATTATTTGTTGATTTACTAAACAATCCTTTACTAAAAACGTTTCAATTAATTTCCTTATTTTTCTCCTTTCTTCTCCCCCACCCACCTCGCGAGAGATTAGGATCCTTCCTTTTCTGTTGCGCTAGGATTCACCCTGCCGCGATTTAAGGTGGGAAGCCGCCTCTGTTGCGCCCCTTCCACCACGCAATCCCATCTCTCCTGCCTCTCCATCCCCTACGCACTCCCTTCTCTCCTGCCGATTGATCGAGATGGCAGATCGCCACCATCAACAGATCATAGCCTTTCAGGGGTTACAGCCTTCCCCATGCTCTCGGTGCCAAAGCCGATGCAGGCATTACTTATGCCCTAACTGTGCAATCAATCTTTCTCCATGCATGTCTCCAATCGGTGGCCTCGGCAACCCGAACGCGGTGTGCTGCAACTGCTGGTGCGAAGAGGTCCGCAAATGCGTCATCGGGTGTTGTCTATCGGAATCGAGTTCCGACGACGACGACTCAGAATATGAGGTAATCTTGTAGCATGACAACATTGACTTTTGTACTACATTACTGCATGTAATTTGTTGCATGGGCATTAGATTTTCCAGTATTCTTTGCAGTTGCTTAAAAAAAAGATCCGTCGCACAAAGAAGTGGATCGTTGCTATGAAAAGTGACCAAATGTACCAAGCAAGGCAGATACACAAAATGTCCAAGATTATCGATGATCTCAAAATGATTATCGATGATCTCAAAAGGAAGTGTTCTACGTCGTCGCCAGCCTAACTCGGCGTTGCTGCTGGTTGCTGCTCGTTGGCCTGTCGAAGCTGTTTTGCAGTCGGTAGGGAAGTGTTCTTCGTCTAGATGTAGCAGTAGTAGTTGTCGCCCTCTCGGTCTTGTCAGACAGAAGCATGGCAATTTATAAAGTTTGATGTTCAACTATTCAGTTTAAGTTCTGGAAATTTCCATGGTCTTGTGAATTGTCTTGTCAGATAGAACCAGTTTTAGTTCTGTACATGTTGTGTTCTTGTCCAATATATCCTGCCTGTTCTTGTCAATCACGGGCCAAAAAGTGCAAAAATTGGTTTCTGTGCGGACCGCCCAACACCAGCACAGGTGCGGAATCGATCCAAGGATCATCACCGGCACAGCTTGCGTGTGCGGAATCGATCCAAGGATCAGCACCGGAACAGGCTGCGTGTGCGGAATCGATCCAAGGATCAGCACCGGCACAGGGCGGACCGCACAAACGAACGGAGGGGCCAGGCACAGGTCAAGCAGGGACTGGGACGAGATCAAGTGAATTCGACCCGTCCCAGTCCCCTCCACTTTTAAGCAGGTGCGGCGCGCGTTGGGCTGGCGAGGTGGGACTAAACCTCACCGCGGGCACGCGCGTCCGCGCGAGACGCGGCCGCGGGGATGCAACGGGCCGTAATCCGCCGTGGCCCAAACAGGACCATGAGACGCATCTATATACCGGCCCGATCCTTTTCCACGCAGCCCATGAGACGCATCTATATACCGGCCCATGAGACGCATCAGATAGAACCAGTTTTAGTTCTGTACATGTTGTGTTCTTGTCCAATATATCCTGCCTGTTCTTGTCAATCACGGGCCAAAAAGTGCAAAAATTGGTTTCTGTGCGGACCGCCCAACACCAGCACAGGTGCGGAATCGATCCAAGGATCATCACCGGCACAGGCTGCGTGTGTGGAATCGATCCAAGGATCATCACCGGCACAGGGCGGACCGCACAAACGAACGGAGGGGCCAGGCACAGGTCAAGCAGGGACTGGGACGAGATCAAGTGAATTCGACCCGTCCCAGTCCCCTCCGCTTTTAAGCAGGTGCGGAGCGCGCTGGGCAGGCGAGGTGGGACTAAACCTCACCGCGGGCACGCGCGTCCGCGCGAGACGCGGCCGCGGGGATGCAACGGGCCGTAATCCGCCGTGGCCCAAATAGGCCCATGAGACGTATCTATATACCGGCCCGATCCTTTTCCACGCGGCAACCGAAAACGTAACAAGGTCGAGCCGCCTTCAGCTGGTAGGTCCCACCAGACGTCGGATGTGGTGCTGTTCTTCACCTGTTCATGTGTCAGGCGTCCTTTTTTCATTTTAATTCACAGCTCTAATTTGAAACTTGTATATTTTGCGCAAAAAAGGTCGAAATTACCTCGTTTTTTTCCTATATGTTCATAAAATTATTTTCTGTCCAATTCTTCGAACTTATTGTCATTTTATAACTGTGAAATGAACAGAAGCAGCAAGTAATATTTGAATATTTTTTATGTCAAATTTGTCATTTATGTAAATCTCGATACAAAAGCTTTCTGCACATGGAATTTCGTGGAGATGGACATCTTGGCAACCTTCATACATAGAAATTATGCTTAATTTTTTTTAAGCTTGCATTTTAGAAAGTGTTCACTTCTCCTTGGATTTGAGTGGAACTTCCATTTGATAAGTGAGGAGTTGTCCATTGTGAACACACTTTGGAGGATTTTGTTTCAAAACAAAAACCAAAAATTACATGGGTTTGTATTGACATGGAACAGGCACAAACCAAAATTTAGCTCAAAACTCGTTAGCATTTGGGAGATAACATTCGACAAAACAATTCAAAAAACACCATTTTTTTCTTCTTTTTATATCTCGCGAAGGGTGCTGAAACTAAGGGTGGGATTTGGTAAGCGTGTGTATATGGTCGTTACCAACTCACTTGAATTTTGGTAAAATTTTTAAAAACTTTTTTGGTATGTACAAGTGACGAATTTTGAAAAACAGAATCAACACTTACCTTCCTACCGGATACTCTCAAATGATATGTGGTCCCATAAGGTGTCCAGGCCCGCTTGTCATTCAACAGGTGCGAAACATCGTGACGTCCACTCGCGGCCGCAGCTCCCACGGGTCGGTGCAGGCCAGGCCGCACCCATGCAGGCTCACCGTGGGCCACTTGGTGCTGCCTCACCGCGGACGAGTCAAGATGCAGCCCATGTGGCCCGTCAGTTTGCAAATTTCATTTGAATTTGAAATTTCACGAAGTTTCAAAAAATTCCGGGAAAAATTCAGGAAGGAGATATTCAACTGAAAAATATTGTGTCCATATTTGACTACTGAATTCTTCGTACATCGTACGTTACAAAAAAACAAAACCATTCATTTAACTTTTTTTTTGCGCAACTTAAAAAAAAACACGGATTTTGAACTCAAACTAGTTCACAGCATGTTTTCAATGCAACCAGAATGTCTGTAATTTTTTTCAGATTTTTTTAAATTTTCAAAAAAAATTGGATTCTCCAATGGGGGTCATTTGGCCACCCCAAAATGCCTTGTGCTAGCAAGCAATGGGGGGCAGCACAAGGCCTCCTGAAAATGAGAGGAATCTTTCTTAGAGTCAACAGGCCGGGGTCCACCACCTTTTCCTTCACCAGGAAGGCTGATGACCCAGAAGTCCACCTAGCCGGGCCCGCCACTATCTCTCCCTCCACTTCACTCATATGCAGCCAAAACTAGAAACCTGGACAACATGGAGCTATCCCATATGAAGCTCCCCACCTGGCCGGGCCCGCCACTATCTCTCCCTCCACTTCACTCATATGCAGCCAAAACTAGAAACCTGGACAACATGGAGCTATCCCATATGAAGCTCCTGCTGCTGATACTTGTAGGGCACTGGAGCCCTTTTATGACCCCTCAGCTTCCCACAAGCCTGCTGCACAGCCAATCAGAAGCTTCAGCTCACTGACACTTCACAGCCACTCCTCCCCTTCACCACCAAGCTCCTAGTAGCAAAAACCCCAAGGGCACAAACTCCAAGGCTCTGCACGTGAATCTAGTTAAGCTACTTTGTTTAAGTGGTGGTGTTGATGAAAAAAAATACTACTAGATTCACGTGGAGTAGTGCTAAATTTGGACGTGAAAGGAAGTTGGACACCAGGCAATTGTTCATTTCATTGCAAAGTTGACGATACAGTTCGACGACACACAAACACGACGGCACCGCAAACGTGAACACTAACACGAACCACAGAGCTATGCCCAGCCCTGCGCCACGGCCAGGCAGTGGTGCTCCATGGCGTCTTCGTCGAGGTTGCCGTCCGGGAGCTCCTTGCCCTGCGCCACCCTCTCGAGAACGTGATCCTTCAGCAACTTTCGCTCAATGTACTTCACGTCCGGGCAGAATGGGCAGTAGAACCACTCAATGCCCGACCAGGTCGACTTGGACTTGATCTTGTACTTGGGGTTGTGCCGCAACCCCTCCTCATCCGATGAAGTCAGGTAGAAGGGGTTGTCAACGTCATCGTCGTCGTCCTCTTCGTCGTCCTCTTCCTCCTGCGGCTGGTTCTCCTCCTCGTCGTCGTCTTTGTCGTCCTCCTCATGCTGCCGGAGCGGCCATGGCGACGGCGGCCGCACCTCCTGCTGCCGGAGCGGCGCCACCGGGGCCGTCGGCCATGGGGCCCATGGCGACGGCGGCCGCGCCTCCTGCGCCACCACGGGAGCGACGACGGGCGCCACCACGGGCGCCACAACCGCCTGGTCCGGCCATGGCGCCCATGGCGACGCCGGACGCGCCACGGGGGCCACAACCGGGGCCACTGTTGGTATTTCTTAACGTCACAGATAAATCCGCAAGCGTACGGAGAATACCGTTGTAGCACTTCACCCGTGAGTATTCAAGGGTATCGTTATTTGTATTATCCCAAAGGAACGGAGTGGAATTATCTACTAGTCTAGCTGGTCCAAGGACACAAAGAAGGATGGTAGGTATGGGTAGAGAGGATTCCTATGGATGAAGTTCTATCTGGAACAAGGAAGAGCAAACACAGCAGGGCTGTCACCACCTACCGGCAAACTCCCCTACTAGGACACGTGACACTAGGGCTATTAAGTCCCTAGGCCAGTCCTAGGGTCACGTGACAACAAGGCAATTAAGTCCTCGCTGCCAGACCGATTCCAAGAAGTCAATTCCCTAGAATAGAGAGGATTAAGCAAGTAGGGCTGTCACCACCTACCGGTGGCCCTCTCCTAGGACACGTGACAATATGGCTATTAAGTCCGTA
This sequence comes from Eragrostis curvula, assembly GCA_007726485.1. Lineage (NCBI taxonomy): Eukaryota > Viridiplantae > Streptophyta > Magnoliopsida > Poales > Poaceae > Eragrostis > Eragrostis curvula. Next base: position 30,329,038 of record CM017441.1, on the reverse strand, counting down.
TGCCAGTCCCAAGGTCACGTGACAATAAGGCAATCAAGTCCTCACTGCCAGACCTATTCTAGTTCACAAGACTAAAGATAAATTCCGCCTCTAAATGCTTACTTGAATAGAACGATGATCATGCAAGCAAGTAAAGGAAGAACCTATACAAGAATAGAAACATACAATCCAAAAGGGGATCGAGAGTACTTACTTGTAATAAAGATGAACGACGAACGAACGATGAACGAACGATGAACGAACGATGAACAAAGAACGAACGACGAACGAACGATGAACGAACGAAGAACACTTCACTATGAATAAGTATCCTCCAAAATACAAGATTTGGCTAGGTCCTCACAAGGGGAGGACTACCCTTCTCTCCTACCCTACTCTCTCCCTACTCTACTAGTGTACAAGGGGCTCTAGGCCCTTTGGAGTGGAATGAGGCTCTCCTTCTTGTGTGTTCTTGAGGGGAGGGGGTACCCCTCTATTTATAGTCTTGAGTAGGTCGGTTTGGGGGCCTCCACCGCCTCAATGCACCGCCTCAACGCATTAAATGCAGGCAGAACCGACATCAGGAAGGCGGTGGCGACCAGCCAGAGAAAGATGGGCCAGATTGGCCACTGTAGCAGGTCGGCCGACCTCACTGTAGCAGGTCGGCCGACCCCCCCTTGGCCCATTTGGCCTTGGGTTTTGGCCGAGGGGTCCTCCTTGATGTCTTGTTCAATGATCTTCGTGCATTGGCCCAAGTTGGTTGAGTTTTGTATGACTTTTGATCCATATCTTGTTGGGCTGCCTGTGCTGATTTTCTCGGAGTGATGTGTTGTGGCCTTCTTGATGTGAATTCCCTCCTTTTGATATGAAATGTACCTGCACTCACAAATTCACCAACACTCGTGGAAATCGTTAGTAATAAACTCCTACCACTATGTTTGGTGTTCATTTTATTTCTTTTATGCAGGTAATTGACGGTCAAAAGTGGTACTTAAGGGCCGTCAACAGCCACGAACTCAGGGGCCGCCGGTCGTTCCTCCCGTGCCTGGCGTCTGCGCGCGCGCCTTGAGGGGCGACGGCGGCTCCGACGGCGGCGGCCGCCCTGCACAAATTCAAAGAAAATCGATAAAAAACCAATCTTTTCCCCCAAATCAACATCACCGAGATCGAAACCCTAACTCAAGAAAAGCAAAACCTACCGACGAGGAGGCGCCACCGAGACCAGGCGGCGGAGCGGGAACACCTTGGCCGCGGCTTGAGGACCCGCCGCTCGCTCCGCCGCCACCACTGCTGCCGCCGAAGAAGAGGCCGCGCCTTGATGCGCCGCCACCGGGAGCGCCTGAAGCCATCGATGCGGGCTGTGGCGGAGCACTCGACGCGACGAGTGGAAGAGGGGAAGAGCGAATGAAGCGGGCTCGGGAGGGATCCTTTTATAGTCTCGATCGGGAGACGAGTCGACGGTTATTCAAAACGGGGGAGACGACTCGTTGAAACGGCGTTTCACTTACAACGCGGGCCCGGGCCGAAGGGGAGAAGCCGCGTCCTCCGTCCGTATCCGGAACCTTCCGGTTGGGACGCGTGGCGCCACCACAGCGGCTGCGCGTGCGGCCGCGCCCCTGCACGCGACACTGAGGCAGCCACCGTCAATGACGGGGGGGACCGGGGGGCCCGCAGGGGGGTCACGGGCCAACTGCTACCTACCCCGCGGTGAGTCGGGCTCTTTATGGCCCGGCAACAATGGCCCAGATGGACGGGATCGGCGGAGGGGCCCGTTCCCAGACTCTTCCGGGAGGTGGGCGTGGATGATGGGCCGGTGTGGCCCACTTTGTTATTTCGGCCCGTTTCTCCCTGGCGTGCGCGGCCGAAAGCGTAAAGGCGCGAGGCGCCTTCACGTCCTGCGCGGGGGCGCGCTGATGTTTAGTACCACATCGGCCGCCCAGCGCGCCCCGCACCAGCTTAAAAGCGAAGGGGACTGGGACGCCACGAACTCACTTAACCTCTTCCCAGTCCCCTGCTACCTTTGGCCCTATCTGTGCGGGCCGTTCTGCGCCATTTGTTGGGCCTCTGCGCTGCATTCAGTGCTGGTGCAGATCAGCCTGCCTGATCGATTCCGCACTCTCTGCAGCGGGCGCGGGCGGCCCGCGCAATTTTTATTTTATTTTTTTGGGTATTTTCAACTGGCTGTGGAACAAAAAACTCCACAATATGAACCAGACAATGCAGAATCACAACATGTTCAAATCCAAACTCACATAACTCAACACGATCGATTAGCTCTAGTCAATGACAGTGTTCACTCCTCCTTGAATTATAAAAATTATAAAAATTCCACCAAAATTAATTTGGACAGTGTTCACTCCTCCTTGAATTTGAATGAAACTTCCTTTTGGTTTGTGGGGAGTACCTCATTTTGAACACACTTTGGTGGAATTATTTTCTAAAAAATTAACCAAAATTCCCATGGGTTGGTTATGACATGGAACAGTAACAAACCAAAATTCAGCTTAAAAAGCTTTATATTTCGCGAGATAAAATTCGACAAACAATTGAAATAACCACTCATTTCTTCTTCAATTTATATGTCGCGAAGTTTTTTGAAACTGCGAGTGAAATTTGGCAAGAGTGTGTATTTGGTCGTTAGGAATTCACCTTAATTTTGGTGGAATTTTTTGAAACCTTTTTGGTATGTTCAAGTGACAAATTTGTGAAAATTGTTCCAACATTTACCTGCCCTACAGATACTCTTACATGACTTGTAGGCCCTGCCTGGTCCCGGTCCCGCTCGTCATTGACTGGGGCTAATCGGTCCTACGTGCAAGAATTATAAACAGATCGATGTGCTCGACGACATGCATTCATTTCATTTCAAATGTACAGCGACAGACATGGACGCGGACGCTCGGAGCGAACTCACAGATAGTGGACGCGGACGCGAACGCCATGCGAACACACAAACTGACGCGATACTTGACGCGAACAACACGAACGCGAACTGACGCAACTCGATACTAGACGCGGCACCGACGATCGAGCTATGCCCAGCCCTGCGCCACGGCTAGCCTGTGGTGCTCCATGGCGACCTCATCCAGATTGCCGTTCTCGTCCTCCACGCCGCTCTCGACGCTCTGGATGACGTGCGCCCTCAGCTGCCCCAGTGTGCCGAACCAGATCTGGTCCGGGCAGAACTGGCAGTAGTACCAGGGAATGCCAGCGCCGCGACTCCACCTCCGCTTCACCTGGTACCTTGGGTCGTGCCTCAACCCCTCCTCGTCCGATGATGTCAAGTTGAAGTCCTCCTCGTCGACGTCGTCGTCGTCCTCCTCCTCCTCCTCCTCCACCACCACGGGGGCCACCACGGGGGCCTGCACGGGGGCCACCACGGGGGCCACCACGGTCTGCGCCGGGCGTTCACCCTCCTCGCGGTGGTCAGGCCATGGCGCCCATGGAGCCTCACGGTGGTCCGGCCATGGCGCCCATGGAGCCTCGCGGTGGTCCGGGCATTGCGCACATGGCGACGGCGCACGCGCCTTGAGAGGTGACGGCGGCTCCGCCGGCGGCCGCGGGCCTGCAAAGAAACGAACAAAATCAATCAAAATGCCGCCTTTTTCCCCAAATCGCCGATTGGACCCGAGAAGGAAGGCGTACCGAGTCGCCGCTGGAACCGATAGCAGGTGGCGGAGCGGGGCGACCTCGGGTGCGCCTGGAGGAGTCACCGTGCTTGTAGGCGGCGCCGAGGACGAGGCGGTCGCGGTTGCCTGAAGGAGCCATCGAGGCAGCGGAACAGTGCCGGAGAAGACGAGGCGGACTGGAGTGAACAGGAGCTGGAGAGGGAGACATTTAAGGACCCAGAGCCGTTTGGCCTTCGCTGACTAGCGGGCCCGCTAAGAAGGGGAGGAGACGCGTCCGGCGGAAGCTTTCTCCGGAAGCTTCCGTCATTTGCACGCGTGATAGATTCGCCAAGAGTCAATGACGGACGGGACCCGCTAATGGCGGGGACCAAAATAAGTGAGGGTATTCGCATGACCCGGTAGCTGATGTCCTGGCGGGCGCGCGTGCCCATCCCCTGCACGCACGATCGATTAGCTCTAGTCAATGACGAGCGGGTCACGTGGTCCCGACGATTTTGGGGTCCCGCGCGTCATTGACTAGGGGTGAAACTCTACGCTGAAATCACGTTTCAGCAGGAAGCGCCCTCCACGCGATGCGCCTTCAGCCTGCGGAGGAAGGGGCGGACCCACATGGCAGTCGAAGCCTCCGGATGGGAGGGACGGAAGGGTCACTGGGCCTCTTTATGGCCCATCTCCCACGGCCCAGCCTTCAATAATTTGAATAATTTGAAACTTTTTTCAATAATTTGAAACTTCTACATATGAATAAAATTATAAAAATTCCACCAAAATTAATGTACATTTGTGATGACATGATACACATGCACACCAATTTTCGTCCACAGATTCACTAAAACTCGCTCGAAATAAAAAAAGAGAATAAATGAGAGGATTTTGCAATTGTTTTGTCGAATTTTATCTCGCGAAATCTATCGAATTTTTTGCTGAAATTTGGTTTGTGACTGTCCCATGTCAATACCAGCCAACATGATTTTTGGTTAATTTTTTGGAAAACAAACCCATCAAAGTGTGTTCAAATTGGACTAGTTCCTACTAAACACATGGAAGTTTGACCCAAGTAGAAGGAGAAGTGAACACTCTCCAATATTGAAACCTCGAAAAAATGTTTACAAAATTTATACATGTACAGGTGACCATGCTCTCCATCTCCACAAGTTTGGATGGGCAGATCTATTTTCTTTCGCTTGTTACGAAATTGAAAAAATTAGTGGAATTTTGGTAAAACATTCTTTGCCGTTACAGTACATTTCATTCTGCTAAAGTTGACAATTCATGCGATATTTACACAGAGAATATCTTTATGAACAAGTAGGAAAAAGAAGTAGGTCATTTGGACTTCGTATGCGAAAGATTAACAAGTTTCAGTTTTGTAGTATGAATCAAAATAAAAAAAACGTTTGTGGTGGATGAACTGGGGAAGAACAGCAGGACGCCGCCGCGAGCGCCACCTCTCCCTCAAAACATTATTTTCCCATTTATGAAGTTACCGTTCTACCCTTTTCTAAAAATAAGAACTCCAAAAATGCAATTTTTGCCATGTCCTAATCCCCACTTTTGGTGGAGGAAAGTGGAGGAAATTTTTTCCTCCAAGGCCCACTCGTCATAGAGATAGATGGAGGTAATTTTTTCCTCCATCTGATTTCCTCCACTTTCCTCCTACCTTTCTGGCCCTCCGATCGGCCGCTCTCGGTCAACGTGAGCCACTTAATTTTTCCCCAAGTATAATAAAAAATTTCTTTAATTTTTGGAGGATAATTCTTCTATTTCTTTGATTGGATGCAACTTTCGTTTTATGAAAGCCTACACTATTCAGGAGAACCAAGTCTGAAAAAAAAAGAAATCAAAAATGAAAAAGAGCATAGGAAATGCGAAGCGTGCAGCCATCTCGATCGGCGGTTGCTAGCAGCCGAGGAGTCTCTCATTCGCATTTGATGCGTCACAAACTCCAACTCACCGTCGCCAGAGAAGGGAGAGGGATCAATGGCGCCAGGTCAGGGACGGCGGCGGAGGGGCGATCGCCGGATCGACGCGGCCATCGACCACTTCAAAGACAAGGGATACGAAGTGCGTATCATCCGCAGCGCCGTCGCAGCACTACTCAAGGTGATCAGGATCACTTTCTTCTTGCGAATTACAATTTATGAGTGGTTGGACTGAACTAGATGGAAGAATCTCCATTCTGATCTGATGGTGCATAGATCGATCGATCAGTTGCAAAGTTTTTATTTATTTTAATTGGCATGCACGTGGATATATATGTTTGTTAGGTGTACGGCATCGGTCCTGCTTCGTGGCCCTTCCTGGAGGAAGACTCGTACCATGCTGTGCAAGAGAAGCTCTTTGAGATGGAGGGAGAGGAGAAGCAGAAACAGCTGCTGCTGGAGGACCATCAGGCGGATCAAATGGAGGAACAGCATCAGGTCACTTTAATTTATTACTCCTTCGTCCTTCCTTTTTATGTCTTCTCTGTATCTAGTACTGAAATATACATTTGTACTGAGTAGAAAATATGATTTAAACACAAAAACTAGCCAACAGGAAATCATCACGAAAACCATCCATTTTGCAAACGTTTGCTTCTTGGGACACTTTGTACCATCCAGTCAGATGTTTATGTGTGTTGTCTTCCTCCATGCAGCAGCAAGAAGCGGACGTTGCAATATTACCGGAAAATAATTTGCAGGTCTCAATTGTGCATGATATGGCGCCAACTGTTATTCCGTCTCAGCTGTCAGCCATTGAGCAAAGAGCTTCTCCCAATATTTCACCATGCCTTGAGCCTTTACTGTCTCTGCCTCCGGCTACACAAGAGGCTCCAGTAAGGCCTCCCACCTATGGATGGATCAGCGATGAGTCTGACTCCGAGAGTGAATTAGAAGATGGTGAAATACAGCCTGATAAACCAAGGTTCATGGATGTGTGCTAGTAATTGGTTCCAATAAAAAAGTCAAACATATGCATAATGCGTGGACTATGTGCAGTGGCGGAGGACACAGAAAAGTTGAGGCATGGCGAACGGTAGATAATCTTCAGTGGTTAAGGTGTAACACATAGCAATATCATACTATGCCATCATCACACAAGGGAGTAAGACCAAATCAAGGTGTGGCACTTGCCATACCTTGCCATCACGGTCCTCCGCCACTGACTATGTGACTTGTCATTTATGATGAACAGATTTTGCATGTCATATTTCTTGTGTTATATCAGTTTGAAGTTACTCTATCATATGCTTGTGGGCTTATACGAGTGTATGCTTTAACTTTGAACAAATCGTGAGTTATATAGTGTGAATGTGAAATTCATGCTACTTAGTCAGGCTTACTCCAAAGCATGAACCTAAGACACCATGCACAGTTTGGTATATCTGGTCCATCAAATTTCTCTAAAGTTTACTTAACATGTAAACGGCTGAGCATGAGCAAGCATACTCCCATCCATGGTGCAATAAATCACTAGCAGAAGTGGTGCGACGCCCATGATGAGAACACAAAAGGGCAGGAAATTTTACATAAAAGAACAGATAAATTTTACATGATTTTTGTTTAAATTTGCACAAATTTCAATTGTTTTGAAATTTTGGCCGATAAATATATCGTACCGGACTCCATTGGTAAAGCCGATTTTCGGAAATAACGGAAAGTTATCGGCGATATTTTTTTTCACAGCACCTATCACAATCCATCCTTTTGCCCCCATCGCAATTCTACAAGATGATTTCAACCTGCTCATTCCCATCCATGTCACCATATCTGTTTGTTTGCTGAGCCTGTCGGTATTTGCAATGGCACAGTTAATTTGGTGGGGGATTTACGTAACTTTTTGACAGAGGCAACATCTGCAGATGTATTTTTTGTCCTTCAGAACACGCGTGTCAGTATTTGATGGATGACATGATCGTCGCTTTTAAGGAGACTTGCATTCAAACTCTGAATCTTCGGTCCTTCAGAACTTGCAGTGTGGGGGCAATCAAACAAGCAATCAAGTCTTGGGCATAAGGGCAAGGGCATGATGCTGGATTTCCAGGGCAAACCAAAGAACCTTATTGCAGAATTTTGCTCTTGGTTGACTGAGGACAACAGTCTTGTATTTTGTTGATGGCACCTGCGTGTGCTTTCCATATCAGCTTTTACTTCTTCTCTAAAACCTTTGATCTTACATTCTTGCCTTCTTTACTTGGAACTCTTGCTACAGTTGCATTGGAATGTAATGAAAACATTTTTTTGACAGAAAGTAATGATTTTTTTTTAATTTAGTGAAAACTTTTTTTTGATGGAAAGTATCAGAAGCTGAACTCTTCTCTCCTGCGAAAATTGTCCAGAGCAACAAAATGTCATTACTCATATCATCAAACATTAACCTTAGCTGATATAAACCAAGTGTACCAAGTTCCTTTGACAGAGTAGCTGACAGTTTGCCTTTGGCATGCAGTTAAACCGATAAAGAACCACATCTGAATGTTCAACAATGCTCAGTGTACAACGAATTTGGCAGTTTCAATCATATATACATATTGGTAAGCACGTTCATTGTGCTGTTAACTGTATCAAGATAAGAAATCTGTATGACTGACCTGCAAGAAGGAATTTTTTTTTGCTGAAATAAACTGAAAAGGGTTAGTCCTGTCTCCTATGATTTAATTCATGAATTACTTGTGTTAAACAAACAAAGGATCTTTAAAGACAGAATATATTCTCAGCCCATATAGACCATTAGTAAGATAACAATTTAGTGATAGCAGCAAACTATATTCCAATTGCACTCAGTAACAGGGTGAATGACAATCTGAATGACAACACAGACAAGTTTCAACTCACTACCAGGAACCACAAAATTCTTGACCATTATAAGTTACATACTGACAGTGAACTCCTACTCCTGTTCCATTACCAGCAGCCACATAGTTGATCCACTACCAGCAGCCACAAAATTCTATCTCATTATAAATTATTTAATGAGAATATAACCATGCCCATGCTCGCACAAGGCGATTACCTTTTCTAGCTGCTTGGCCCTCCATGCGTAGCCCTGCAAGTGTAAGACATTTAGAGTGAGCTAGATATGAGATAAAACACTGAATAGTAAAAGTTAAACACTGAAACTCTTGACCCCTTGTTTAAGCAGATTAAAAACGGAACCATCCAAGCAGCACTACGGGAAAGCCCTAATTTGCCGAGTGCCAGAAGCACTCGGCAAAGCCAGTATTACACTCGGCAAAGTCCGGACGGCAAACAGCTCTCGGCAAAAGCGGGTTTGCCGAGTGCTTTTTGTCGGGCATTCGGCAAAGTGTTTGCCGAAGGCCAACCCGACACTCGGCAAACGTTTAGAAAATAAAAAAAAAAACACCCGCCGCCGCCGGCGGTTACCACCACGCCACCGCCGCCGGCCACCACCACCACGCCACCACCGTGCGCAGATGAGGGAGCACCGCCGCCGCATGGACCGCGCCCAGCTGTGCGTTGGGGTCGCGTCCTGCCGCCACCGCGCCTTGCGAGCCGAGGGAGCGTCGCCACCGCTGCTGCTGCACGTGCCGGGCGCCGCGCCCTGCCACTCCCACGCCACCTTGGCCGGGGTCGGGCCGCCTCCGCCGCACCTTGCCAGCCGAGCGAGCGCCGCCGCCGCCGCACATGAGCCGAGGGAGCCGCCCCTCGCCAGCCTGGGAGCGCCGCCGCCGCTGCTGCACGCGTCGGGCGCCGCGCCATGCCGCCACCACGCCGTCCATGCCGCCATGGCCGGGGTCGGGCCGCCTGCCGCACTTCGCCGGCCAAGCGAGCGCCAAAGTCGCCGCACGCGAGCCGAGGGAGCGCCGCCCCTCACCAGCCCTGGGAGCGTCGTCGTGCCTCCCTTGCCGGGGCCGGGCCACCTCCGCCATCCCTCGCTGGCCTGGAGCCACTGCTGCAGCTGTATGGGAGAGAGAGAGAGAGAGAGAGAGAGAGAGAGAGAGAGGTGGAAGAAGAAGAAGAGGCCGGTTCGGTGGATAAAATTTGGGGATGGATCCGGCTGCTTTGGATTGGACCAATGAGAGGCCACCATTTTAAAGAGACGGATCACTGGCGTGGCAAATTGTGTTTTCTTGTTTTCTTTGTACGTTTATTTTGAGGTATTAAACAATCTCAAATAAAAAAATTGTCAACAACAAAGTTTTAGATTTCGTGGAGGTCTACAAATTTCATTTTGGTAATTTCTCCATCCGAGGTCGTTTACAAAATTTGAATTTCAAATTTGAGAAATTCAATTAGTTTTCGTTGACAATACGATTTCAAATGAAAATGTCATTAACTACAAACTTTCATAACTTGTTGTGATCCTCAGCTCTCATTTTGGATGTTCATCCATATGAGGTAATTTGAAATAAAAAAAAAACAAATTTCAAATTTGAGAAACTTCAAATATACTTTTTGTTAGCAAAATTAATTTTGTAGCACTCGGCAAACTATGCGGCACACGGCAAACACACAAGTTTGTCGAGAGCCCATGAAAGCGCTCGGCAAATGGCTGTTTGCCGAGTGCTGCGCCGACAGCCCTCGGCAAACATTTTCAGTCGACAGTTGAAAAAAAATTAAAAAATACTAAACAAATTCAAAAAATCACCAAAATTTGTGTAAATACATTTCCTATGTTCTATTAACTAACAAAAAAGAATTAGAGTGAAACAATAATGTCACCGTTGTTTTGACTCAAAATCTAAACGAGCACCTCATTGCCGAGAGTTTTGGTGTCGGCACTTGGCAAATCTGTTGTTTGCCGAGTGCCCGACAAAAGGCACTCGGCAAATCGCGGAACACACGGCGTATAGCCGGTCTCCCGTAGTGCAGTATATCTATGCTCTCGAGATTTATAACACATTGTATTATCACAACAACCTACACCAGCACATAATCAAGAATACACAAGGCAGGGCAAACGGAGCTTCTGCCCTGACACAGAACATTCTTTGAAGTAAAATTCAGTCAAAGAGACGAGAGGATCTAGGTGGTTATCATCAGTTAGGCCACTACTAAAACATTCAGTCGAGGATATCTAGCGAAAAAATGCTACTGTATTCTACTCCAATTATGCAGCATGCATCAGAAGACAGAAGTTAAAATGGCATGCTATTTTGACTGTAGTTCATGTTGGAAATATGCACATTATTCTAAATCCAAATTTTAATTTGAGGCAGATTTCATAGACATTAAAAAACTCGATGCAAATTAGCTCCCACAGCAGGTAGAACAACACTAAACAGAGAAGAGGCGACATTAACTTACCTTAGGTTGGTCGGTGCTAAAATTAGCATAAATAGTAGACAAAGCAGACCGTCGATGTAGTTGATCGTCAAAGGCACCGAACGAGCGGTCCTGCCCAAAAACCTTATCCCCCCCCCCCCCCCCCCTCTTGAGGGCTTCACAGCGGTAATGGTTCGGAGATACCGCTCACCCCTCGTGCACGTCAAGGAAAAGGGCCGACGAGATGGAAGCAACTCAATACCACAGCACAGCTCTCCAAAAGGAATGAAGGTGTATGGAAGGGAATTTCGTGGAGTTAGGAAACCTGGACATCTCCAGAGCCTAATATAGGCACGACCGCTCTCAAGTGGCAAAAATACATGCTGACTTGCAGCCACGCCACACCACGGTCGTGCGTCGTAAGTCACAAGTCACATGGAAGAAAACACGAAAATAAGCGGATACGCGCGCGTGTGTGTACACTTAGCATATAGCTCACAATCTCTCTCCCATTGCTTTCTTTATTCAGCTATGGTCACGTGAACTAGTATTTGAGGTTGTGTGCTTCTCCTTGCCCCAGCAGTATGGGACAAACGCAACCAACCACTTGCTCTTTGGAATTCTCCTGAATAGGCCTCAACACTTGGGGCCAAATTCCAACAGTTCAGTCTAGGGTATCTAGTGAAAATCGCATGTTAAGCTTCATGGCTATTCTTTTCCTTCGATCTGCTTGTGCTTCGATTGTACGCCGAGAAGATCCGGGGAGAAGTCGACGGTGAGGTTCTTGTGCTCGAGCTTCTGGCGGCTGATGAGGACCCGACAAGCAGCAGCACAGCCACAATAGCGGCAGGGAAACCATCAGCTCAGTGGCTGTGGGCCTGTGGCCGCAGAGCTCGGGGATACCGCCACCATTTTGGCGTGGGTTGGTGGAAGGAGACGTTGCAGGCTCGGGGAAGGAAGGAACTGTCGTGGGAGGAAGGGAGTAGAAGGAATAGGGCTCCGGATTTGTCCCTGTTTGTAGCTAGAGATAAAACCCCAATAACTTGATTTAGGGGAAGTTTATGGGGCTTTTTTAGAGAAGCTCTATATCTAATCAAGAATTTTACAAACTCTTATTACTAGGCCGTCTCCCCTATTAGGATGCCGTTAGTTGCGGAGTCGTGCGCTAAAAAACAGACTACTTGGTACTACAGGTCTAGAAAAATATGTTTAAACGAGCCGAGCCCTCGACATGCACGATAGGCGTCTCCTGTGAGTCCTGATAATGCCTACCCTACTCATGTGATAGCCACGGCTCCTCTTGCTCCTTCCCTTAGTCTTCGTTGGGACATTTTTGCTGGAGTCTCAACCTCATTCCCCCGGACAAGGTGAGTCCCCCTGAAAGCATGCTTTAGTCTTCGAGTGAAGCCACGGGTGCGTCCTGTTGCACGACAACAATGCTCCCTCTGAAGAAACAATCCAAACCGATGTGTAGAGCCTAGGGCGCTCACTAGTGATGCTCTTTTCATTGGCAAGCTTGAACCATGAACAAACAAGAAGGGCTCCACACCAATGCCTAACTGGTTTGGGCCTCACTATAGACCAAGAGATAGAGCAAGTTACATTCTCAAGCTCACGCTAGTCCCAAAACTAAGGATGTATTTCTTTTGATCCGTGAAAGAAGGCTGTTCGTTAATGGCCGAAAAGGGGTTTCGAAAAATCCAATGGCCACGGGACCCATTTGTCAGTGACCCTGTCAGCGTTCTCCTTCGTGCTGGTTGGGCAAATGGGGCGGCGTTGTGCCGTGTGGCCATGAAAAAGATGGAAATGTTGCCTGTTATAAATTATGCACCATCCCAAAACTAGCTATTTGCTCATCAATCAGCGCCCATACACATTTTGCCATGGTACAATGCAAAAGAGCATGGTTGCAAGCATCATTGTTGGCTCTACATATTCTGCATTGTTTAGAACTCATATTCCTCTTCATGCATGTATACCATTTCAGTTTGGAATAGATTTGAGCGCCAATCTCCATGCAAATATTTTAATCTTGGATGGGATTTGCCCACAAAGACTTTCATGAGAGAGGCTCATTCTGCAAATTTGAGTGTCATGGTCTCTCTCTTCTAACCGATGTTCTCTGTAGCTGAACCAGCATACGATAGGCAGTGCGAACCGAAAAATTATCGCTACTATATCATAGTGCCCTGTCCAACTATCTTGGTTCGCGCTGCGATCATAGTGCCATGCCCAACTTTCTCTTGGTGTTTTCAGTTTTGTTTTGAAGCAACAGGCACGAAAAGTCCCCTTACTGATTATATTTTATAAATTAGAGCACGGAAACAAGTGTAAAGTAGAGCTTCAAGAATAACAAAAAACAAACCAAAAGGAAAAGAAAAAAAGCTATGCTAATGCTTCGAGCCATTCTTTGATGTGTTTTCAGGTTGTTGATGCGATAAAAGCTGGGCTAGGCCGCACAAGGAGAAAAGTTGGGCTAGGCCAAATCCAGGAAAGCATAAGATCAAAGCAAATAGGGCTCTTAATGTGTCGTCTCCGATATATACGATACCATGCCACATGACACCCGTTTCACTAGGGCAATCAACATAGACAGCCATGACCCATCTCCACCGCCGGAGCCAGTGGCGGAGCTGGGGGGGGGGGGGGGGGGGGGGCGGCAGGGGCCATGGCCCCCCCTAACTTCAGAATTTTTTCAGAGGATGTACTCCTCATTGGGGAGCTCAGGCTGCAAGCAATCGAAGGCGCAGAGGAGGATCTTCCAATGGGGAAAGATGGGGCATCCGTCCTGCCTAACTTCGGCGCCAAGTACCCCCTTCGCCCTCCTCCCCTAGAGCTTCGGCGCCCGCTTGCAGCCAGCCATGGTCATGGCTGCCAGCCTGCCAAGGAATTTGTTTCTGTCCAAAGGAAGAAGAAGGCTTGAAGGGGTATTGGGCCAATGGGCCATGAAAACTAACAAGCAAGAAGGGCCCGACTTCAGAAAAGTATAGTGTTTGGGCCTGCTAGCTGCTGTCATTTCCTCTTTTTTCTTCTTCCTTTTTTTCCTTATGCGAGGATAGCTATTATCGTTTATGCAAACTCCTTCTGATAGTATCATGTCGATCCATCGACAAAAATTGCTGCTACTCGTCTATTCGTCTCCAATTCTACTGCTACTCGGTACCACGCCTCTACCAAATCGATCAAATTCGTCGTCTCCAAATATCGATTTATTTGAAATAGTTGATACAAATTTTAGCAGTGCCTATCGCAAGGGAAACGGAAGAGATAGCGGAGGCGAAGGCGATGAGGTGCTGCCTCTCGCGAGTGCGGGATGACGGTTGGGGCAATGTTAGGCTAGGAGAGCTTGATTGCGACGAAGTAGGGTAACAAAAGAGCTCGACGGCGACGCTTTAGCGTGGCGGGGGATGCCGCCGAAGACGCCGATCGCCCCCCCTGGTTTTCCCATCCAGCTCCGCCACTGGCCGGAGCCGCTGCGCGCGGCCGAGACCGGCTGCGTCCGTCGTTGTCCATGGCGTCTCCACTGCACAAGCCTTCTTCCTCGACATCCCCTTCCTACTCCTTCCAACCTCTGCCCTCTCCATACACCTTGACACCCCCTCCTTCTACTTCCCCGCAGCTCCTCCGCGGCCGCCGTACAACCAAGTCGGAGGTCCTCTGATCATCCCTGCTTGCATTGTCCAGGACCACCGTTCTTGCTCCCCGCTTGGCCAATTTAGTTCCCCGTCGCACCCATGTATTACCCCTCTTCGCCGACCTACTCCCCCGTCACGCCGATGTATCCCCCCAGTTTTCTGATTTACTCCCCCACTTTGCGCGGGTCTGTGCGGTGGGCGGAGCCATACCACTCGCCGTTCTTTCTCCCTGACTTACTCCCCCAGTTCGCATGTGTATTTCCCCTCTTCGCTGGGGGCTGTGTGGCTGCCAGGAGAGTATTATCACTCCCTCCACGCCGCTGGACGTGCCCTTGTTTCAGTAGGCACATGTCCCCGACCTTGCTGGCTTATTTCCCAGCAGCAGACGAAGAGGATTTAGAGGATGTCACACCTCCAGCCTAGACTGTTGTTCGGAGCGGATTGAACATATATTGTTGCTGTCCGTCCACGATTCCCCCGCCATGATGTGATGAATGTGATCTCCACAATCGCTGGTGTGAGAAGACTTCCTAGATTTTTGCTGCGTGCTTCCCTGCCCGATCATCTTATATTTCTTGTTCTGCCTGTGGGATCAATGTATGGTCTGATCTCTAGGCATATACACGCTGGTTTGGTTTTATGAATACTGTGTTGGATGCTTTGTTTGCTTTTATTTATCGGTTATAACATTATATGTTGGCAAATTTTCTGACTACAAAACATGTCTTTTGTGACACACACCCGTAACAACACAAGTAAAAATGTGTTACAAAAATATTTCATAGTACCTGCGGCTGTAACACAAGTCAGATTGTGTAGAAAAATATTTCATAGTAGCACAAACATTTGTATTAATGAGTGTATTTGTAACACAAATGCTTGATTTGTAAATGTGTTACAATAATTATTCTAGTGACAAAAAAAAGTGTTTCAAGTATAGTGTTACAAAGAAAGAAATGTGTTTTAAACATAGCAAGCCTTGAACTCATAGTAACACAAATAAATGTTACTGTTATGTGTTACTACAAGCCGTAGTAACGACGTCTCGCATCGACAGCTCTAGCTGCTTGGTCCCCTGCGTAAGGAAACCTTGATTAACAGTCTCCCTAAAAAAAAAAAAACCTTGATGAACAGTCGAATACCTCCTGTGGCCGCTGGTGACGGCGAGACAACGGTTGGCCTGGCAGGTCGGCGTCGTGGTTCCTGAAGCGAGGACGTGGTCGGCGATGCTGCGGTGGGCCTCCAGCTTGAAGCAGACCTTGGAGACGAGTAAAAGCTGTGTGTGTGATCTGCCACATCCTGCGTCCGCGTGCTGGTTACTGTGCAGCTGCGGCTCCGCATCTCACTCTCACCTCACGTCGTGGATGGGGGAAGAAGAGGAGGAAAGGATGCAGTTGTGGAATGTTGGGGAATTCAGGGATGAAGAAAGGCAGAATGATCATATCTCTCGTCTCAATCCTTGAAAATGGTATTTTATTTGTGACGGTGTGCGACAAAGGATAGCCACAAAATCATAGTGTCTCAGATAAAAACGATTTTACATGTGTGTTGTAGACAGAAGCCACACTTTCTAAGTGTGTCAGAGACAATTTTGCTTTATATTTTTGCTGAATCTCAAGGTATTTGTAGAAGTAGCTTGCAAGTATCCATGGATTTCCCTCCAGTGAACAAAAGGTAGCAGAAATGAAGGTAAGTGAAGCCAGACCTTGTGCGGCCAGCATGCCCTTACACATCGATCTGAGCATGGAAATGCATGATTTAGGAAATAGTTTTTCATGTTTCGCTCGTTTGGACCCCTCTGATTTGGTGTCGGCCAGCTAGGAGATTGCATCCGCTTCTTTATGCTCTAGGCAAATCACTGAATCACTGGGTAACTGAGATAATTGATCATGTAGTAATAGACAAATAGTAGGCTGAATACCAGCATAGATATATATGCCTGCACCAACAATTCGATCTGCATTCATGTGGATTCTGTAGGATTAGTGTTTATTCATGAACAGTAGTATTTTTTTATGACTAAATCAGGTGATAATAATACGAACTGATTTAGATACTTCGGATGCAGTTGCAATGATAGTCTGCAGTGGCCTTACCCAACTGGTTGCAGCTGAATCATGGACGAACACGTCCTTGCAAATCCTGGTCATGTCTTGCCACCCTACTCTTACCACCTGTTGGTTTATAATCCATGCTCGATCGCTGGGTAGTTATCCCATCCCCAACTCCAGTGTTCTTGACATCATGATTCTGCCAGAGTCACAGATTCACCCGTTGTTGCAGCATGGGGATCATGTATGATTAGTTCTTTCAGAAGAGCGGGAGGATAATTTGTTCCGTTAGAGTATTTTTTGTTGGGGATCATGGTCCCTTTTTATTCCCCTCCCCCTTTTGAGGTGAATGTGATGGTAACTTTGTGTGAAAATTGAACAGGTGGTTTCCAATGTTTTGAGCCATGGGCTACGCCATCGATGATGTCTGCCGCATTATTGTCGTTGTTTTCCTTAAGGTAACTGAGCGTGCCGAGGCCAAGCCTCCTATTGTTAGGGTTTAGCCTTCTATTTAGATATGACTTAACCTTAACATGTTAAGAGGATAAAAAACGTTTAAAACAATCATGACCTCTGAGGTAGGTCCAACGCCCTCAACTTTGTTGTTAATATCTACTAATATAATTACAGAAATGTGAAGACTTGCATTGTGATAGCTAAGCCACTGTGATTGGACGCAAGCCACATGTCTACACGTCAGCCAACAAGGAAACCAACAGGGGTTATCCAATCGACAATCAAAGCAAGAGAAGCAAGGCAACACCACACTCATTTCTTGCATAGAACTACTAGAAACAGCCTTTCCTTCTGATGCAGTTTTTAAAAGCATCAGCATCGAGGCCTATATGTATAATATCTAAATACAGAATATGTTGCTAAAATAGAAGTTAAAACTGTTACAAGAAGCAGCACATTGGTTCCCTGGTTTATTCAGGCAAACAACAGTACTTAAAGAAACAACAACAGTACATCACCTAAAAGCTAACACCACCAGTACTTAGAGCAAAGAACAACAGTTTTAAGTACAATATTCTGCATGCTCCCAGAATCCGGTATTAAAACTTTCATTCTAGTAGAGGATCGCAGCATGATATACCAGCAACTCTGTCAAAAACTCAGTCAATAAACGGTGATTAAGGGGTTAGTCTCGAGGACACTATAACTTTGTTTACATGTTTGAGTTGTTGAGTACAAACCTATTTGTACAAGACAAAACATGACATGGAAACCAAGAACATTTTCTTTCTGAAAAGTAAGTCATAAATATACAATGAGAAAATAAAATCATTTCTTGATCGGGTAACAATGAAACTAAATGATTTCCATGTACCTTTTTTCTGAGTTGCGGATTAAATACACTGCCACAGAACAGGGCTTCAGCGACGCGCACATTAGCGACGAAATTTTGAAACCCGTCGCTAAACTTCAAAAACCCGTCACTAAAAACAAAGTGCAAAACACCGTCGCTAAATATCAAAGATTTAGCGACGGTAAAACCCGTCGCTGCCCTCTTCTAAAATTGTTCCCCGTCACTAATTCTCAAGTTCTAGCGACGGCTCCCCGAGACCAAGTCGCTGAGTTTGACTCACTAGCGACGACTGCCTGAAACCCGTCGCTAAGTTTTCAGTTCTAGCGACGGTAAGCTGAAAACCCGACGCTGAATGTGGTTTGCTTAAAAAATAAATAAAGCAGCGTGAGTTGAGTTCGAACCTGGAACCTTTGGTCTACGACAGAAAAGCACTAACCACCACACCAACATCAGGTTCCGGTGTACTATGCTAGCTTTTTAATTTATGTACTCTAGTTAGGCAAGCATCAACACCAACTGGGCTGGCCCATCCCACTCCCATTAACGCACATATAAAGTCCGTCCCCTGGCTCCCAAACCCTAAGCCGGCGCCGCACACCGCTCTTTTTCTCTTGATCTCTCTCGCTCGGTCTTTCTCTCGCTCGTTGTCTCCTCCCTTTCCTGCCACACACCAGAGCCACCCTTCCCCTCCTAACCATGCGCCGGGCAGCAGCGGATCCGGCGTGGGGGGATCTCGACGGATTCCCCGTGGTTGGGGATTGACGGCGCGGTGGCGGATCCGGCGTGGAGGGATCTCGGCGGCGCCGCCACGATGGGGGATCGACGGCGCGGTGGCGGATCCGGCGTGGAGGGATCTCGGCGGCGCCGCCACGATGGGGGATCGACGGCGCGGTGGCAGATCCGGCGCGGGGGCGGCTTCCTCGGCAACGGCGGCCCCTCCGCTACGACTCCCTCCATGACGGCGGCTCCCCTCCGCGACGGCTCCCTCCACGACGGTGGCCCCCTCCGCGACCTCAACAAGGCGTGGGGGGATCTCGATGGCTTCCCCATGGTTGGGTTTCAACGACGCGGTGGCAGATCCGGCGCGGGGGCGGCTTCCTCGGCGACGGCGCGCCCCTCCGCTACGACTCCCTCCACGACGGCGGCTCCCCTCCACGATGGCTCCCTCCGCGACGGCAATGAGGTGGTGACCTCTACGACGACATCCTCTACGAATCAGCTGCTCAGTTTAGATCTTGAAGGAAGTTGCTGCTGGTTGGATTAGTTCGTGTATTTGACTGCTTTGGTAGTTAGCTGCTGGTTGTTCATGTTGATCTCAATTCGAAATTAGTTTGTGTAGTAACTTCTGCTTGGATTTTGAAGCTGTAATTGGAGAGGTTGATTAAGACTGCTGGATGATATTTTTTTTTGTTTTTCATTGAGCAGTAGCGACGGGTTTAGGACTAACGTCGGTGACGCCAGAGCGACGTGGATGGAAGCCCGTCGCTGCAGTTGTTTAGAGCCCCGTCGCTACCATGCACACCCGTCGCTACCATGCACCCTTTAGCGATGTATTACTAGCGACGGGCTTTTTCCCGTCGCTAGAGGCCCAAAAACACCGTCGCTGAAGCCCTGTTCTGTGGCAATGATATGAACTATATATATATTCCACTACTTGGGGGCTGGTGGCACAATGCACATAGGTGCACACTAGATGTTGACAAAGAGGGGATTACGGCGCGCCAAACTCATGGTAACAAAGTTAGAGAGATTACAGATCAGAAACATTACCAGTTGGTAGGGTTGCACACTGTCTACTAGGGCGGCTCCCTCTTACAAAAGATGACACCTCCTGGACTGGGATCATCCCCCTTATTTTGTTCCCCGTTAGTTGCAAGATATGGCACTGGAAGTTCAAAATTTAGTGGAAGTTCATCATATAGTTGGATGATTCCAGTTTCATTATTTCACCTTTCCATTACATTATGCCAAGAAAGGACACAACCCCTTTGAGAAAGACATCTTGGATTTTTTTCATCCTTTATTCCGAACCCAAGATTACACTCGGTAAATTAATACATTTCACAAAACAAGCATTTATGCTACAAACACGCTCAGTAACACAAATGCTTGTGTTACTCTAAAATATGTTTATAACACAATCTTACTTGTGTTACAGTCGTGTGTTGCAAGAGATATGTTATCTAGTAGTCATGAACGAGTTTGTGGTGCGGAACAACAAATATATAGAGAGAAAGTAGAGTGAGATAGTTACAGGAACTTCTTCCACTTCAGCATGTGCTATGTCACCCTGAATGGTAGTTTCTGGAGGCGTCTCATAGACAGCTGGTTCTTGTTGCTGGAAAACACATCAAGCTCATTTATACTTTTCACAACATGAATATGGATATTTGATTGAATGAAATCTGGCGCCATTATTACAAATTGACGAGGAAAGGCAAAATCACCTGAGGCGGCTGTTGCTCCTCCTCCAGCTGGTGGGACTCCCTCAGCAGCTGGTCCTGCTTCTGTTTCTCATCCTCCATCTCCAAGAGCTTCTCTTGGATGGCATTTTTTTTTGTGAACGTGCGGAGCACGTATTTCATTAAGAAAAAGAAGAAATTTGTTCTCCGTGGTCAGGACTAAGCCCCCTAGGTGACTCAGCAAAATCCAACCACGAAGTATGTACAAACAAGTGATACATATAGTAGGGCGCCACAGACCCTCACTAACCAAAGCTAAAAAGGGAACAAGCTCCCAACAAAAAGTAGAAAGTAAACTAAGAACAACAACTAGGCCTGTCTAGGGAGGAGCAGCTTCCACAACCTAAGGTGCTCTTTTGGAACATTTAGATACTCTTTTACGCGACCTAAGCCACTAATCGACAAAAGGAAGTGCGCCGAGAAAGACGAAGGTTCCGAAACTTGGATAAACCCGCCACCGCTAAAGGTTGGCTACGTCGATGATTTCCTGAGCTAGAGCGACCAGTTGAAGGACATGAAGATCGAAGACCCTCCTTGTTGCTATCCTTCGAAGCCACCACGCAACGAAGCTGACAAGAGTGGGAACCTAGATGAAGAACCTTGGACACCCTTATGCGCGACCATAGCCTTCAGTTTAAAATATTCATTGTTTGTGCTAAGGCTCGCCTAAGCAGCCATGAAACTTATGTATTCCTCCAAAAAGACATTCAACAAGTGAAAACCCAAACCACGTTCCTTGTAAGTCATGGCTTCGGGTGGGAAGAATCCTCAACGGAGACCCCTTGGTCACCCCCACCGCTCGTTACTCAGAACAAAAATAGGGAGTCCACTAGATAATCTGCCATAGCTTCACAACCCACAAGAAAAGCCCATTAAGAACATTCTCAGGGCTTGCTTGATCAGAACGACCAGTTGAAATGTTGGAAATGGAACCTTCCAAAGACTCCGCCGATCAAAAGAAGACGAGTTAGTGAACCGACGGAGGTGCCTCTGACTGGATAGCCTTGCGACCACGACCAAAGAAACGAGCCGCCTTCCTTGCGGTCGTGCTAGCATCTGGTGACGACGGCTAGGATTCCAACGCCATGGCAACTAGCAACGACCTTGACCAGGAGAGAGAGGGTAGGCACCAACACAAATGGAAGCCCGCTACATGACCAAAGGAGAGGAAGAGAGAGGGGAAGGCAAACTCGGCACTGGACGCACGACTAAGCGACAACAACCACGACCAAGCGACCATAATCAAGCGAGAACAACTACGACCACAAGTTCCGAAAGAAGGGAGAGGGGGAGGCGAGTAAGGGCCAGGGCAATTCTGGCGGTGGCGACCACGACAAAGTGACAACGACCATGACCAAGCAACAACGACCACGATCACGCTACCAAGTGACCACGACCAAGCAACCGCGGCCAAGCGACAGCGACCATGCGACCAAGCGACCACGACCAAGTGACAGCGACCACAACCACGAGACCAAGCGGCCGCGACAAAACGACCACGACCACGCGACCAAGCGACCACAACCACGCGCCCACGACCAAGGACCCCGTCACTACACTGAGGAAGAAGACATGGTCCGCATCGGGAGCGTTATCACCGGAATCTGCCTCAGAGACAGCAGCAGCAAATCCGAGCGCGACCTCCCTCGATCTAGCCATGTAGGCGGTGTATCCATCACCAACTCGCCGGAGCCAAGGCCATCACCCTGATAAGCGGGGCAGCCACTAAAACAACCAAAATTTGCCTATGCGATCGTCCTTGGGCATCCCATCTGCCATTTCATGTGAACGTCCACATCACCATTCCCCCACAGATCCGCAGCGGGGCACGCCAGATTTGGTTGAAGGGAGGTAGGGGACTAGCCGCCGTTGCTGCGGTGGGGACGACAACAAGTAATAAATACTTATGACCCTACGACCAGCGACCTGGTTCGTTGACTGCTCGACCCGCAACCCTGCGACCAAGGACCCTGCGCCTAGGGACCTGACTACTCGACCAGCGATTCGCAATCCGTGAGCCTGCGACCTGGTTCGTTGACTCCTCGGCCTGCGACCCTACGACCAGCAACCCTGCGGCCAGCGATCTGGTTTGTTGAATGCTCGACCCATGACATCGCGACCCTACGACCCTGCGGTCATTCGTTGACTGCTCAACCCGTGACACCGCGACCCTGCGACCTGGTTCGGTTGATCTTAGGGCCTGTTTGTTTGGGCTGGAGCTTTTGAGCTTTTAGAAAAGTTGGCTGTTTGAGTAGCTGAAAAACTGTCTGTTAGATTTATAATGTTGGCTTTTGTAATATATATTAAGCTTTTCAGCATGCCAAAAGTCAGAAAAGCACCTCTCAGCAAACTTTTCAGCTTTTAGTTCATTTCATCAGAAGTTAGCTTTTCAGCACTCCAAAAGCCAGATCAGAAGTTTGCTGTTTGTTTCAGCTTTTCAGCTGGAAAAGCCAGCTGAAAAGCTAAAACAAACAGGGCCTTAAGCTAGTCTGTCGACGCCGGATCCGAACAAGAGCGGCACGGTCACGACGACTAGCGGCAATGACTGTCGTTGAGCAACGGTGGGTCTCAACCTGGCCACGCCTCGCCGGCATCGATGAACGAGCTCTCAAAGACGAATTTTCCCATGCACCCCAGTGAGTCAACGGCACGCTGTGCCATCGCACAAGCCTCAGCCGTTCACCAAGACCACGACCAAATCGGGACTCCCACCGCCGGGAATAAGCTCCGCTCACGCGGAGAGGCGGGCACGACGCTGTGGGGGGAGAAACCCCGCCGCCACCGTCCTTGTTGTCGCCGCTCCTTCCACTGTCTGTGACTCATCCAGGTCACAGGCCTTGGCAGTCCATGGCCAGATTCACCTCGCAGGGCGAGCTCCTGTTAGTTGAGAGGCCCGAAACCGAACAGCATGTGACTGTCGCTACCAATTGTACTCGCGTACATGTCTATACGCGACGCGGCAGATGGAGCCGGTGGTCGCCCATTATGACGATGTTGGGATTGGGCGACCGGGGACGGGGCGTCTCCTTCACCCCCGTCGTCCTGCGGGAGGCCGAAGTCCAGAAGATCCGAGGGAGGGGCAGCTGTGCTGCACCTTGCGACCAGCGGAGCTGCGTAAGGGGACTTTATAGCGAACAGGGGCCTGGGGCTCCCAGAACGCACAACAGGATCCTCCCTGCTACCAACCACGCCCAACCATGGCGCATCGACGCCGACGACGGACCCAGGCCCAGATACGGAGCGGGCAACGAAAGGATGGTGGGGACGTCCACCACCGGCAGGTCCACTCCCGTCGATGGAGAGGATGGCGACCGGAACCTGTGGCGGCGTCTGGTGACCGGGGACGAGAGGATCGATGTCGGGATTCGCTTGGTGAGGGAGGGGAGGCGGGACAGGGCGGCGACGCGTCGCCGGGACGTCGAGGAAGAAGCACCACGCCGGCTCTGGCCGAGGCCGTCGTCGAGGACAGGGTGCCCCTGCCGGATCTGGCCGAGGCTACCTCGCGGGGCGCGCGTCGTCGCCGGGGCCGCGCCGCTGCCGGATCTGGCCGGGGCTACCTCACTGGGCGCGCGGCGCCGCCGGGGCCGCGCCTTGCCGACCTCGCTGCCTCCTCGGACGCGCGGCCTGTTGGAATACTTCAGAGCGCGCCACTTAGATTATCCATTTACTGTTTTTCGTTAATTCAGTTAAGTAGCATGCAGTGCATGGCCATGTTCAGCGGCTGTGCGCGTCTGTAGGAGAGCTTGACGCACGCCTCGTTCGTGCGGAGCGCGTCGCGCGGCATGACCCGTTTGTGGTGCATGTCGCGCATAGGTGGCCGCCTTGTCCGGCCTCATCTTGTAGTCAGTTGTATATAACTCAATAAAAGACAACAGAAAACGCTGCCCCGTTATTTTGCAGCACCAAATCCTCTGTGTCCACATCGTGTTCGCATGCGTTTTCAGGAGATTGCCGGCGACGAGATCGCGGTGAACTCCAACATTTGGCATTAGAGCGGTTGTTCGATCCCGGGCGCTCATGTCGGCCCATCCGAGCAGGTCGCCGGCGGGCACTCTTCCGCGCCAGTCGCTCTCTCCTCTGCCTCGCCGGCCGCTGTGCCGCGGCGAAGGACGCGAGACCGTCGTCGAGCGCATCATCGAGAGAAGCTCGGCCGCCATCCCCTACCCCGTTCTCACGCGTACCAATTACGGGGAATGGTCGTCGGTGGTGATGGTGAACCTGCAGGCCCAGGGCCTGTGGGAGGTGGTGTCAACCGGCGTCGGCGATTACCGCGAGGACCGGAACGCGCTCGCCGCGCTCCTCCGTGCCGTGCCCCCTGAGATGCAGGCCGGGCTGGCGCGCAAGGACTCGGCGTACGAGGCGTGGGAGGCCATCAAGACGATCCGCGTCGGCGTCGAGCGTGTGAAGGAAGCGAATGCTGAGAAGCTGTGTTGGGAATTCTCCGAGATGGCGTTCAAGCCCGGCGAATTGGTGGAAGAGTTCATGCTCCGGCTTCAGGCGGTGGCGAACCAGCTGCGCGTCCTCGGCGACGACGTCCCCGACAAGTCGATCAACAAGCGTCTGCTACACGCCGCCCCTGACCACCTCGAGCAGGTGGCGATCTCCATCGAGACATTGATGGACCTCGACGTCGTCTCGGTGGAGGAGGTTACCGGCCGTCTCCGCGCCGTCGAGCAGAGGAAGAAGGCCTCATCGACCCCCGCCAAGGACCCCAGTGGTCGTCTCCTTCTCACGGAGGAGGAGTGGGCCGCCCGCTTCAAGAACCGTAGCGGCGAGTCAAGCAAGGGCAACTCCGGCGGCTCCGGCTCCGGAAACTGGTGCGGCGGCAGACGGACACGCAGTCACGGCCGTAGTGGCGGTGGCTCGCGCGATCTGGCCCACACCGGCGGCGCTGGCCTAGAAGACATCTGCGACTGGTGTGGGAAGAAAGGCCACTTCGCCAAGGTGTGCCGAGGAAAGAAGCGGGTCGAGGCCCAGGCCCATGTGGCCGAAGGAGAAGAGGAGGATCAGGCCTTACTAATGGCCCAGTCCATCGTCATCAACCCGGCGCCGCCCTCGCCGCAAGTCGTCGCTCCGACTCCGCCGCCGCCGCAGCGTCGCGTCGTCGAGATCGTCGAGCAGAAGGTCTTCGCCGACCTCGGGCCGCCGGAGGAGAGAGAACATCGACGGTGGGTCCTGGACACGGGGGACACCAATCACATGACCGGGTCCAAGAGCGCTTTCGCGGAGCTCGACGCCGGCATCTGCGGGACCATCAAGTTCGGCGACGGCTCCGTGGTCCAGATCGAGGGCCGCGGCACCATCCTCTTCACCTGCAAGAACGGCAAGCACCGCACCCTGACCGGGGTGTACTTCATCCCGCGCCTGAAGGCAAACATCATCAGCATCGGCCAGCTGGACGAGGCCAGCTGCCAAGTAAACATCGACGGCGGCATCCTACGCATCTTCGACCAGGACCGCCGGCTCCTTGCCAAGGTGGCTCGATCCGCGTCGCGCCTCTACTACCTCGAGCTCAAGATCGGACAGCCTGTCTGCCTCGCCGCGCGCAGCTCCGAGGCGGCTTGGCAGTGGCATGCAAGGTTCGGCCACCTCAGCTTCGCCACGTTGCGGAAGATGGCCAACCAGAAGATGGTCCGTGGACTGCCGCCCCTAGATCAAATCGATCAGGTGTGCGACAGCTGTCTCGTCGGCAAGCAGCGACGCGCGCCGTTCCCGGCGTAGGCACGGCGGCGCGCGGAGAACATCCTCGACCTCGTCCACTGCGACCTGTGTGGCCCAATTACGCCAGCTACTCCCAGTGGTAACAAATACTTTCTGCTTCTGGTTGATGATATGAGCCGCTACATGTGGCTGCGCCTGTTGTCTAGCAAAGATCAAGCTGCTGCAGAAATCAAGAACTTCCAGGCATCCGTTGAGGTGGAGACCAGGAGGAAGCTGAAAGTCCTCCGCACTGATCGTGGGGGGGGGGGGGGAGTTCACGTCCGTCGAGTTTGGACGGTACTGCGCCGAGCGTGGTGTCGAGCGACAGCTCACCGCCCCCTACTCGCCGCAGCAGAACGGGGTGGTTGAGCGCCGCAACTAGAGCGTGGTGGCGATGGCGCGCTGCATGCTCAAGGCGAAGGCGATGCCCGGTCATTTCTGGGGCGAGGCGGTGTCGACCGCGGTGTTCGTCCTCAACCGCGCGGCGACGCGCGCACTCGAAGGCAAGACGCCTTTTGAGGCGTGGCATGGCGAGGCCCCTGCCGTGCACTACCTGCGCACCTTCGGCTGTGTCGCGCATGTCAAGCACACACGGCCGGACCTGAAGAAGCTGGACGACCGCAGCACGCCGACCATCTTCGTCGGGTACGAAACAGGCTCCAAAGCCTACCGGTGCTACGACCCCAAGCGTGACCGCGTCATCATCACCCGCGACGTCGTCTTCGACGAAGCGGCCAAGTGGAACTGGGAGAATGACTCCAGCACGCCGGTGAACGACTACGAACCATTCGTCGTCGAGTACGCAGTGGAAGCGATTGCGGCACCGGCTGAGGAGCCCGCTTCTCCATCGCCATCACCAGCACCATCATCGCCTCGTACACCTACGGGGGCTACACCACCACCAGCGGCGCCAATCGAGCATGTCTCGCCACCAGAAGAGTTCGACGACGACCTCGACGCCGAGCACGATGATGCACCCCTGAGGTTCCGTGCCGTCGACGACGTCATCGGCCCGTCGTCCCCACCAGGCCACGCATGCAGAGTGTTTGACGGTGAGCTGCACTTCACCGCGGCTGATGAACCTGTCTCCTTTGGCGAGGCAGAGAAGGAGGCAAGCTGGCGCGAGGCAATGCGCGCCGAGATGAAGGCCATCGAGGACAATCACACCTGGGAGCTTGTGGCGCTCCCCGCTGGGCACCGTGCGATCGGGCTCAAGTGGGTGTACAAGGTGAAGAGAGACGAGAATGGCGATGTCGTGCGCCACAAGGCGCGTCTGGTAGCGAAAGGATACGTCCAGCGTGCCGGCATTGACTTCGACGAGGTCTTTGCTCCAGTGGCGCGACTGGAGTCCGTGCGCATGTTGCTGGCACTAGCAGCGCACGAGAAGTGGCAAGTCCATCACATGGACGTGAAGAGCGCGTTCCTCAACGGCGAGCTCAAGGAGGAGGTCTACGTCGCGCAGCCACCAGGCTTCGTCGTTCCCGGCTCCGAACACAAAGTGCTGCGCCTGCACAAGGCACTGTACGGGCTACGCCAAGCGCCGAGGGCCTGGAATGCCAAGTTGGATGCCACGCTGGCTTCACTTGGTTTCCAGAAGAGCTGCTATGAGCACGGCATCTACACTCGAAGCAGAGGAGGGGCTCGGCTGGTGGTTGGGGTCTACGTTGATGACCTAATCATCGCCGGAGCCAACGACAACGACATTGGTGCGTTCAAGCAGGAGATGAAGGACCAATTCCAGATGAGTGATCTGGGCCTGCTGTCGTACTATCTGGGTATTGAGGTGAGCCAGAGCCCCAGCGGGATTTTCATCTGTCAAGCTGCCTACGCCGGGAAGTTGTTGGAGCGCTGTGGATTGGGTTCGTGTAATCCGAGCCTGTCGCCAATGGAGAGCCGTCTCAAGCTGAGCAGGAGAAGCGACACCGAGGTGGTGAATGCCACGGAGTACCGGAGCGTCGTCGGTGCGCTCCGCTACCTGCTACACACCCGGCCGGATATCACATTCGCCGTCGGGTATCTAAGCCGGTTCATGGAGGAGCCGCATGAAGAACACCTCGCCGGAGTCAAGCGGGTGCTCCGGTACATTGCCGGCACTCGAGACTATGGATTGAACTATACCCGGCGGGAGGAAGGACCTGCCAAGCTGGTGGGATTCAGTGATGCAGATATGGCTGGCGACGTCAATACAAGGAAGAGCACCAGTGGCGTGTTGTTTTTCCTCGGCGGGAACCCCATCACATGGCAGTCAGCCAAACAGAAGGTGGTTGCTCTGTCTTCCTGTGAGGCAGAGTATATTGCAGCAGCGACGGCGGCTTGCCAAGGTGTCTGGCTAGCTCGGCTCTTAACTGATATGGTCGGGAGAGAGCCTAGAGCGCCGGAGCTGTTCGTCGACAACCAATCCGCCATCGCATTGAGTAAGAACCCTGTCTTCCATGACCGGAGCAAGCATATTGATGTCCGCTACCATTTCATCCGGGAGTGTGTTGATGAAGGGAAGATCGTCCTCAGTTACGTTGCCACAGAGCAGCAGCTGGCGGACATTCTGACCAAGGCGCTTGGGCGTGTTCGCTTCCAAGAGTTGCGTTCCATGATCGGCGTCAAGGTCACAGGTGATCGCGCTCAGAATTAAGGGGGAGAAATGTTGGAACACTTCAGAGCGCGCCACTTAGATTATCCATTTACTGTTTTTCGTTAATTCAGTTAAGTAGCATGCAGTGCATGGCCATGTTCAGCGGCTGTGCGCGTCTGTAGGAGAGCTTGACGCACGCCTCGTTCGTGCGGAGCGCGTCGCGCGGCATGACCCGTTCGTGGTGCATGTCGCGCATAGGTGGCCGCCTTGTCCGGCCTCATCTTGTAGTCAGTTGTATATAACTCAATAAAAGACAACAGAAAACGCTGCCCCGTTATTTTGCAGCACCAAACCCTCTGTGTCCACATCGTGTTCGCGTGCGTTTTCAGGAGATTGCCGGCGACGAGATCGCGGTGAACTCCAACACGGCCCGGGGAAGCGGCGGCGCTCGGACGCGCGCGCAAGGGAAGCGGCGACGCTCGGACGTGCGGGCTGGGGAAGCGGCGTCGCCAGGGCCACGCCTCGCCAGCCGCGCCGCCTCCTCGCCCATTCTTTTCCTTTAATTTGCATCCCTAGTAGATGAATGTGGCCATCCTGTCAAAGTTCCTCTTGGATGGCATGGTCGAAGGCTTCCTCCAGGAAGGGTCACGCAGCAATGCCGTCGCCATACACCTGTAGCCATTGTTGCCGCACATGCCCAGGAGCGCTTGAACTCTCACACTCGCACATAGACACAAGGTAGACGATGATGTACCAGTACTGCGACAAACGCCGTAGCTACTTGCTCGTCTATATCTTGGCGATTTTATTCACTGGGCTTGGCAAATGGAAACGGTGGAGTATAGAACAGCCGGAAAACACAGCACGGAGCCACGCCCTCCATGCCCGGATCCGCACCATTCGCGGCTCCCATCGCTCCTGTGCATGACACGGTCCTTCTATGTGCAGAACAACGCCTCAACCCAATCTTTTAACCGACTACGACCCAATCATGCATCTATCCTGCTGATCGACTAGGCTCCAATCATGACACGATCATCGATCCAACAGCCATGAGCAAGACAACGGCGGCCGTGTGGACAGCTCACATTGGCAACACATGCCGGACTCAACACACACACACACACACACAACACACACACACACACACACACACACGTTCTCTGACCGGACAGACACAGATGTCAGGTTGATTTCCTAACAGCCACCATCCACATTCCAAATTAAAAGAAAGCAGAATCAATTGCAGATGATAAAAGGGAGCCGTTTTCTTTGCTCCCCAGTAGTACACTACACACGAACTAATATCCTACAGACGACACGGTGAATCTTTTGCCATAGAACGGTCTAAAGGATTGGTAGGCGACTCCTGAACTCTATCTAGTAGTCAAAGGGCACCGGCACAAGATCCATCGATCAATCAAAAGGGACTGTTGCATCACACTTTAGCTCGAATCAACAACACTATTTCTGGGCAACTGGGAGCAAGAAAAACGGACGGATCGCCGGGGCGCACGTGTGTCGCGGCCCTAGCCGTTGAGTGAGAAGGCATGTCCCTTGTTGGTCTCTCTGTCTGTAGCCGCCACACTCGCAAGCCGAGAGCACAGATACTGCGTGAAGCTAAGGGAGGGCGACCAGACTGCCAAGGAAGAAGCTGATCGAGGAGATCAATCGAGGGGAATGGCGCCAAGGAAGGGCAACCGCCACATCGACGCCACCATTGACCACTTTCGAGGGATGGGGTACGCCGTCCGTGACGTCTGCCGCACCGTCGCCACCCTTCTCAAGGTAACCGATAGATCCATCCTGATCTTGTCAGCGTTCTAGGACTGCGCTCAGCAGCCGGAGATGTGGTTTTGGGTTCGGGGGTTTTTGTTCTCCCGTGGCAGGGCTGCTGGTTTGGGTGGCTAGGATGTGCCGGCGAGGGACGCCGCCACATCCATGAGGGGCGAAGACAGCATGGAGGTGGGCTGGTGGTCGGGCACCGGCGAGGGATCCGAGAGGTCCGTGCTGACGATTTGTGTTGCGTCTTGTACATGGGCATGTGGGTAGCACAACACTCACATGCACACATATGAATGTATGGTGTACACACACGCTCATACTGAAAAATCCTTCATTGCTCTCTTCGGTCTATCTCATAACACCAATACATTTTTTTTTTGCAAATGAATAACACCAATACACTTAACAAGAGCAATTCATTAATCCATGGAAATCTGCATCCTTTATAGGACACTGATGTCAAAGAAAGCAAATACATGGTTGCTGAATGATGAGACACCTGACATGTCAGAAATGAAATCATAATCGAGTTTGTGGAGTGGTACTAAAAGATAGAGAGAAAGCAGAGTGAGACATTTACCTGAGCTTCTTCCACTTCATCTTGTGTTATGTCACCCTGAGTGATTTTCCGGAGGTGCCTCATCCACAGCTGCTTTTTGTTGCTGGATAATACATCAATTTAAGCTTTTCACAAGATGCATATGGATATTCGATTGAATGAAACCGGGCAGGAATATTATAAACTGTTGAGAAAATGCACGATCACCTGAGGCGGCTGTGCTCGTCCTCCTGCTGTTTCTCCTCTTCCATCTTAAAGAGCTTCTCTTGGACGACAATGTAGCAGGGGCATCCTCCAGAAAGGGCCACGCAGCAATGCCAATGCCATACGCCTGTAGCCATCATCCACATGCCAAAAGAGAGCAGAATCAATTACAGATGATTTAAGGGACCCATGAACTAATATTCAACAGACCACATGGTGAGTCTTTTGTCAAAGAACGGTGAAAAGGATTGGCAAGGGAATCCTGAACACTAGCTAGTAGTCTACATGCACCGGCACAAGATGGATCAATCAAAAGCCCCGAACCCTAAGTTCCGTCCATCAACTGAACCCTAAGTGCAGGAATGGTAGACGAATCCCTGAAACCTTAGAAGAGGAGGCTAGCTCGGGTACCTTGAGGAGCAGATCGTCGCCCTTCCTCGGCGTCATAGCCCATTTCTCCAAAGTGGTCGATCATGCATGGTGACGATCCGCCTGTCGCCCTTTGTCGACGCCATTGCTTCCGATTGATCTCCTGTCACGCAGCTGGAGGAGTTGGTTCTTGCGAGCTCATGCAGTAACGCTAGAGGAGAGGATGGAGTGCTTGGGGACTCTCTGTGAGTGCAGCGGCCACGACACATAGAGAGTTGCTTGACAACAAACGAGGGAAATGTAGCAGGCTATTAGCTTGTGCTTGTTTGTGGTGTGGGTATTTATGCAGGTAGGACACACTTGGTTTGGTGTCAAATTATTTCAAATTTGGCTGGCCTCGCTAGG
Organism: Eragrostis curvula; assembly: GCA_007726485.1. NCBI lineage: Eukaryota > Viridiplantae > Streptophyta > Magnoliopsida > Poales > Poaceae > Eragrostis > Eragrostis curvula. The sequence goes on along the minus strand of CM017441.1, from coordinate 30,297,174 downwards.
TTGAAGTCCAAGGGTTTGAGGTATTCAGTCGAGCTCCGGGCTTAGATAAGAGTTTCGAGCAGGTGTAGAGGCAGTGCAGCGAGGTGCTTTGGTGTCCATTGCCCTGCCCCATTTTAATGCAAACGAGACATAGTATCTGTGTGACTGTGTCTCTGCCATCGCGCTTGAGAACAACATATGCGAAACCCACACAATGCCAAAGAACCATGTCATGAAACCCTTCACGCCCTTGTTTTCCCCGCAAAATGGAACTGGTACATCACAACGTGACGTAATAATATTTCAAAAAAGGGGGCAAGCAAATAGAGATACGTCGGGGCGAGCGTGAGTCATGTGTGTCTCACAGCCGTTGCCGTCGAGCAAGCAGGGCGTGTGTCTCTCTGTGTTTAGCCAGCGCACTCACGAGCACAGAGCATGGACACTATGTGAAGCGAGGGGAAGGCGACCAAACCACCGAGGAAGAAAATGATTGAGGAGATCGATCGAGGAATGGCGCCGAGGAAGGACAACCGCCGCATTGACCACTTCCGAGCAATGGGGTATGCCAACAGCGACATCCGCCGAGCCGTCGCCACCCTGATCAAGGTAGTGTTGAACGATCCAGCCTCCTCTTGTTAGGGTTTGAGAGCTGAGCTCGGCAGCCGGAGATGTATGTTTGGGTTCGGGGGTTTTTGTCTCCGGCGGCTGGGCTGCTCTCCTATTACAGAGATGTCTTTTGCTTGCTTTCCTGCTCACTACGCCGCCTTTTATACATCTTCTACTTCCTCCACCAATCGCCTCCAGACTTGTTGGCTGGGTTGATGGAGGATGACGTGTTTAGGACTCGGTAAGTCGCTTAGTTTACTATCACCTTCCTTTTTTGCTTCCTTAATTTGCAGTATTGTCTCTCTAGCTGAACCTCTCCAATTTGTGTTGCGTCTTGTACATGGGCATGTGGGTAACACAACTCTCACACACGCACACATATGTAGGTATATATGGTGTACACACACGCTCATTCCATGTCAGGTCCAACCTTAATCGGGAGGCTAGAGGATTCAATCGTCCCGAAGGCTGGTCCCCTTCGTTGAAGTTTAGCTAGGTTCCGGCGACAGACAAGATTATGGCACTTTGCTGCTACTTCAAGCATTTCGCGTTGACCACAAACCAATAATGTAAGATCCTATATCGTTTGATTGACATGCATGTTCTTGTATTATATATTCCTGCTACTTAGCTTCTTAAATTGCAAACAACACTGTTTACCTGTTTGGGATTACAAGATCAAGTACTAATTCTCCAATTTTCATTGGTGGGTTGATTCGAATTGTTTCTTACGATACCAACAGTTTTTTTGGGGGGGCAATGAAACTTGTTAAGACAAGAATAGGAAACAAATACAAAATGAAAGATAGAATCTCAAAAGATTGCTTGGTAGTCTACACTGAAAGAGAGATTGCCATTAGTGATTTTGATGTGGTGAAGAAAATTGCAGCACGGTATCACTAAAATTTAAAGAATGATCTATTGACTCTGTTGTTGTAATTTTTTGTATGTTCAACAATTAATAACGACATAGCTGTAGCACGATGTCATGAAATAGAAGAAGATGAGGTAACTAACCTCACTCTACTTTTGACTTTCTGTAGTTCCATTTCACAAACTAGATTATGGTTTCATTTCCAGGATGTTAGGTGTCTCAACATTTAGCAAACATGTGGCGTGTATTTGCTTTCTTTGAGCGGGCCATAGCCACTTTTAAGGTTAAGGTCGGGTACTCTTTTGGTTTCCGATTATCTAAAAAGTTTGCTTTCTTTGACATCATTGTCCTATAAAAGATGCAAGGTTTCATTGATTAGTTCCCTTTGTTTAGTGTATAGTCTGGCAAGAGTTCCAAGAATTTTTTAAGAATGGAAGATACTTTTGCTGTGTTAAGAACTATTCTATTTACTCGCCAGTTGAAGATTCATCTGCCATTTTGACCTCATAGCACTGGTTTAGATTTTGGAATATCATTTGATCTCCTAATTGAAATTTTCTTAAATAGGTTTTGTTCTTTTGTAGAACAAAGATGTAAATGTTGAAAGACGCTGTGTTCATTGAACCAGGTTATGATCAACTTCAGGCGCCAATTCTAACAATTATATATGGGGGCTGGTGCCACAGTGGCGGAGCCACATTGATGCATGGGTATTCCTAGGAATACCCAACTTTTTTTTGCACAAAATCAAGTATACATGTTGCACACATATACAACTCTATATTGGGGCAAAAACTTCGAGTATTCGAGCTGTAATCGAGGCGTTCGTCTCACCTCCAGCCCATCCCTCCTGCTCCCGCACCTTATGCTGTGAAATTGCGAAACTGTCAACCGTCACCCACCTCTCCACTCATGCACCTGATGCCTTCCCATTCGACCATGGTGGTTATTTGGTTCCACTTGGATCGTTTTTTCCAGTAGACTCTAGCTTTACCATCCTTGGCTCGCCACTGCTATTGCACTTGAGCTTTTTTGTGTGTGTGTGTGTGTGAGATGGGAATACCCAACTCTCAAATTCTGGCTCCGCCACTGTGGTGCCATATGCCCATAAGGCATCCCTGTTATGGATGGATCGGTGAGTCTGAAGATGCACTATGTCACATGAATCCTATAGTAACATCAAAATGTGTTACACACCTTAAAAAAAGTGTTACTAGGATTTGATCCTAAGACCTCATGTTCATATAGTTGCTGAGTTTCCACTACACACATGCTTCTACGATAATATGCTACTCTTAATTGGTTTTAACTTATAAAATTCAAATATATGTTACTGAAGCCCAAGAAAAATGTTACTATGTCTTATTGTAACATATACTAGAAATAATTTTTTGTGTTGGTATGAGTTCTATGATTGCTATGTTTAAAACATATTGCTTTCTTGGTAACACTGTTCTCGTAACACTTTTTTTGTGTTACTAGAACAGTTCTCTGTAACATATTTTTGCAACACAAAGCATTTGTGTTACTGACACAAATGTGACACAAATGCTTGTGTTACTTTTGAATATGTTTGTAACACTCTGTTACAAGAGATATGTTTTCTAGTAGGTGATGAGGACGAAAGTGAGGGGATTGATCCCAGCGCAAGAGGAGGTTTTGTTGGTAATAGAGAGCAGCCCAAGTCGACACTGTTCAAGCCGATCAGATGTTGTTCTTTGCTTTTAGTAATGTCCTTGTTTGCTTTAAGTTATGTATATTGTTGTTTTTTTGCTTTAAATAATAGCGTTGTTTGCTTGAATAATGGAAGCAGGCTGTATTGCTTCTTGTAAGAGCAACTCCAATGGCATCCCTTACTCCAGCCCCAACTCAAGAATTTTGGGGCCAAGGAGCCCAAAGCTCAGTCCAATGGGGTCCTAACAAGGGCTTGCACGGGCACCCAAATTCTTGCCTCTGGCCCCTTCTCCTAGGGGTCCGAAAGTCAGCCCAACTCGGTCTATCCCCTGTGCGCGGGTCGTCCACCTTGCCCCGGCTGCCGTTCGCGCCATCTACCTTGCCATGCTGCCTTCTTCTTCCCCGCCCCATCACCATCTCGTGTCACTCCTTGACACAGATCCAACCTCCCCCACCCCAAAGTGTGAATGTTTTGGTGATTGGAAGTGAACCATGCATGTGATTAATACTCTATCGAGTTCTTATTCCTAAGGTCACATGGGAGAAAGTCGATGACAACCAAACCTTACACCTCAAGCTAAAGATGATTGGTTGCATTCGTCAACTCGAGAGACGGATTTGATGGAGGCACGATTGAAGTGGTGGATCAAGGCTAAGGACATGCTAGATCCAAGCAAGTGTTGGCGTGGTTAGATGTTAGATTGAGTCCATAGGAAAAACCTGACTATCAAGAGGGTTCGAGTTGCTACTCTTAGTGCACACTAGTAATAGAGATCACTGGATCCATGATGAGTCTCTCTAGGGTGTGAAATTTCCGAAATTCCTGATATTTCGTGTTTATCGGTGACCTCCGAAATATTTTACCTAGGTCGAACCTGCATAAATTTTCTTGAGCCACGATATGGAAGAGATTCAGACAGAATACATCATGTAAATAATATTAAAAAGAAAGCGAAAAATAAAAATTGAAGGCGCTTATGTCGGGGCGCGCTCGAGATCGCGAGTCGCGCATGTCTTGCGGCCGTTGCCGTCCAGCGAGCAGTGTGTGCCCCTCGTTCGGCCTCTCTGTCTGTAGCCGAGGGCAGCGAGGGGCGTGTGTCAGTCACTCGCGAGCAGAGCAGAAGAGAGCAGCGAGGGGAGGGCGATCCACCAGACCTGTAGACCACCGATCGATCAAGGAAGAATTGAAGCAGCTGATTGGAATGGCGCCGAGGAAGGGCGACCGTCGCATCTAGGTATGAAAGCGGTCGGGAAATGGTCGGAAAAAGGCTAAATCGTTTTCAGTTTCATATTTTTTTTTCTCAGGAGCGAAATCGATAGCGGTACTTGCGGAAACAAATACGACGTCGGTATTACGAGAATATCGAAAATAAAATTACAACGACAAAAATATGCGGTATCGGCCGGGAATCAATATTAAATATTGGTAAAACAAATCATAGTCATGTATTAGTCATATCACATAATGTAATAAAATATCAAATGTGAATATAGATTATTGGTATTTGAAATGTCTACAAATGTATCATAAAAGACACGAGACATTTGAAAAGACATGTTCAAATTAAAATACAAAGGGAGCCTTGATTTCACGTGATAGGAAGGAGCCTTGATTTCATTCCTTGATTACATTGGGCTTTTCGATGAGGTTGATCTTTTTTGGCACGCGGGAAGGGAATGCTAAGATTAGGTTTAGACCACTCTTGATTTATTGCCTATTTTAATTTGGAATATAATATATATATTTAATTGGCTAGACTAATATAAAACGGTAAAATATCAACGGTAAATTCCGGCTTAAAACGGAAATTGTCGAAAACGATCGGTGAAGTCTAAAATTGTTTTCATTTTTGTTTCCACCAAATACTTCCACTTTTGTTTCCATTTTCTCGGTATATCATTTCCAACTACTACGGTCGGAAGAAGTCAGAAACGAGCCTCGGTTATCTGATAAATTCTATTTTTGCTTTCATCCCTAGTCGCATCGACGCTGCCATCGACCACTTCCGAGAGATGGGATACCACGTCCCCGACTTCCGTCGCGCCGTCGCCGCCCTACTCAATGTAATCGCCATCGCCGTCCTCTAGCTTGTTAGGGTTTGGGGGCTTTGGGTTGGGGGGACGTCGCCGTCCAGCCTCGGAATTAAGCCAGAGATATGGTTTTGGGCCTCCAGCTGCCGGGCTGCTGGTTTGGGTGGGACAAGAGGATGCATGTGCTGCCTTTGAGTCATATCCACACTGCCAACCCACAACGCTGATGATTCTATCATGGCGCATGGATGTTTCTTTCTCTTTTTTTTTTTTTGCTTCCCCTGGTTGTAATAGGATGCTTATTTCTTGTGATGTGCCAAGCATGAATAGTTTTGATTAGAGTCTCTTAGATCTCCCACCTTACATCTTGTACGGGTGCATTGGGCAAAACAGATCCACACCTGCTCACCACTTTTTTGATGTACGGGCTCTGAGTCAGATCCATACCTTCTCACCACTGTTTTCCTAATCATCCTCTTTTGGCATGCCTGTTCATCCACACGTACCTGCTCATACCTGTTCGTAGGAGCAACATTTCGAGGCCCTTCGAATCCATGAAGCCGTGATCAGCCATATGCGTCCAGCTGCAAGTGTGATTATGATGGTGACTCCTTGTCACGTGACGAAAATTGCTCATATAGCACAATAGTACCAGCGCGCGCGCACACACACACAGGGCGAGCGAAGCGAAAAAGGTCAACGAGGTAGCATGAACCATCTGGCATGGGTTCGCGGCTTGTCCTGTGGACCACTGCTGGGAAAGGGCAAAGACTATGAAGAGGCTGATCGATGAGATGAGAAAATAGCGCATTTGAATGTTTACTTCTAGGCGTCACCTTACTTCTACATTAGCTAGCAATGGCTGTTAGGGTGCTCTATCTGCTGCAAAGGACACTCAGTCGGACCCTAGGAAAACAATTTCAGTAAAATTTAGCTGAAATCTCTGGCATTTCATCTTTTTCGGTAGGGTCCAAAATAAGATCGAAATGAACAGTACCACCAAAATTCCACCTTTAACCATCTTAATGAAAATAAATTGTCTCTTTTGCATATGCAATCGTGACGTTTTGTAGATTTGAGACAATATCTTGTGAAATCATGTCGAATTTTTTTAAAAAATTTCAAATTTTCTTCACCGAAATTTCCTAAATTCCCGATATTTCGTGTTTACCGGTGACCTCCAAAACTTTTTTGTTCCCCAAATATTTTTCCTAGGTCGGACCTGCATAAATTTTCTTCAGCCACAATATGGAAGAGGTTCAAACAGAATACATCACGTAAATAATATTAAAACGAAAGGGAAAAAGAAAAAGAAAAACTGACGATGCTTACGTCGGGGCGCGCCCGAGCCCGCGAGTCGCGCGTGTCTTGCGGCCGTTGCCGTCCAGCGAGCAGTGTGTGCCCCTCGTTCGGCCTCTCTGTCTGTAGCCGAGGGCAGCGAGGGGCGTGTGTCAGTCACTCGCGAGCAGAGCAGAAGAGACCAGCGAGGGGAGGGCGATCCACCAGACCTGCAGACCACCGATCGATCGAGGAAGAATTGAAGCAGCTGATCGGAATGGCGCCGAGGAAGGGCGACCACCGCATCGACGCCGCCATCGACCACTTCCGAGAGATGGGGTACCGCGTCCCCGACTTTCGCCGCGCCGTCGCCGCCCTGCTCAACGTAATCGCCGTCGCCGTCCTCTAGCTTTCTAGGGTTCGGGGGCTTTGGGTTGGGGGACGTTGCCGTCCAGCCTTGGAATTAAGCCGGAGATATGGTTTTGGGTCTCCGGCAGCCGGGCTGCTTGTTTGGGTGGGACATGAGGATGCATGTGCTGTGTCTGAGTCGTCAGATCCACACTGCCAACCCACAACGCTGATGATTCTATCATGGCGCATGGATGTTTCTCTCTCTCTCTCTCTCTCTCTCTCTCTCTCTCTCTCTCTCTCTCTCTCTCTCTCTCTCTCTCTCTCTCTCTCTCTCTTTGCTTCCGCTGGTTGTAACAGGATGCTTTTTTCTTCTGATGAGACAAGCGCGACTAGTTTTGATTAGAGTCTCTTAGATCTCCCACCTTACATCTTGTACGGGCGCATTGGGCAAAACAAATCCACACCTGCTCACCACTTTTTTGATGTAAGGGCTCTGAGTCAGATCCACACCTGCTCACCACTTTTTTCCTAATCATCCTCTTTTAGCATGCCTGTTCATCCACACGTACCTGCTCATATCTGTTTGTAGGAGCAACATTTCGAGCCCCTTCGAAACAATGAAGTCGTGGTCAGCCATATGGGTCCTGCTGCAAGTGTGATTACGATGGTGACTCCTTGTCACGGGACAAAAATTGCTCATATAGCACAATAGTAGTGCGCGCGCGCACGCACGCACGCACGCACACACACACACACACACACACACACACACACACACACACACACACACACACACACACACACACACACACACATTTTTCGAAATATCACACATATATATAGTATGTATGGGGGCCCTACTGCGTGGCCCTTCCTAGAGGAAGGATTCTACTACCTCGTCCAAGAGGAACTCTTGAAAAAGGAGGATGAGAAGAAGCACCTGATAGAGTCCCACCACCAGGAGGAGGAGGAGCTACAGTCGTCTCAGGTAATTTGTTTTTCATTTCCCCGTCAATTTGTAATAATGGTACCCGATTTCATTCAGTCGATTATCCATATCCATATGCATGTTGTGAACATTTTAAATGAGCTTTATTTGTTTTCCAACAACAAGAACCAGCTTTTAATGTGGAGCCTCTAGAGATGATCACTCCGGGTGACATAAGATATAATGAAATGGAAGAATATGAGGTAACTAATCTCACTCTACTTTGAACTTTCTGTTGGTTCCATTTCTTAAAAAAAAATGCTTTCTTTGACATCATTGTCCTACAAAGGACGCAAGGTTTCAATGATTTGTTGCTTTTGTTTAGTGCATTGGTGTTATGAGATATAGTCTGATGAGAGTATCCAAGAATTTTCCAGAAGCGGAAGATGTTTTTGCTGTATTCAAAACTATTCTATCTACTCACCAGTTGAAGATTTATCTGCCCAGCTTCTAACCTCATAGCAAAGATTTGGATTTTGAAATTTTCTTAAATGGGTTGTGTCCTTTTGCAGAACAAAGATGACAATGTTGAAGACGATGTGTTCATTGAACCACTAGGTCATGAACATCAAGCGCCAATTCCAGCAATTATGGGAAGTGGTGCCGTAAGAAGCACCTGTTATGGATGGATCAGTGAGTCCGAAGATGAGGACGAAAATGATGGGGATGATCCCAGCCCAGGAGGAGGCTTTATTGGTAACAGGGAGCAGCCCAAGTAGGCACTGTACAACGCGATCAACTATAGCTCTTTGCTTTGAATAATGTTGTTGGTTGCTTTAAGTTATGTATACTGTCGTTGTTTGTTTTAAATAGTGTTGTTGCTTGTTTAAAATAGTGTTATTTGCTTGAATAAACGAGGCAGGGTTCGGGGGCTGAGCTCGGCAGCCGCAGATTTTGGTTTTGGGTTCGCAGGTTTTGGGTCTCCGCCGTCCGGGCTCTGGTTTGGGTGGGAGACACGGTGGCAATCGAGGATATGCGGCCTCTGAGTCTCAAATCCACACCTGCTCACCACTTTTTTCCTAATCATACTCTTTTAGCATGCTTGTTCATCCACACGTACCTGCTCATATTTGTTCATAGGAGCAACATTTCGAGCCCCTTCGAAACAATGAAGTCAGTGGTCAGCCATATGGATCCTGCTGCAAGTGTGATTACGATGGTGACTCCTTGTCACGGGACGAAAATTGCTCATATAGCACAATAGTAGCGCGCGCGCGTACACACACACACATTTTTCGAAATATCACACATATATATAGTTTGTATGGGGTCCTACTACGTGGCCCTTCCTAGAGGAAGGCTTCTACTACGTCGTCCAAGAGGAACTCTTGAAAAAGGAGGATGAGAAGAAGCAGCTGATAGAGTCCCACCACCAGGAGGAGGAGGAGGAGCTACAGTCGTCTCAGGTAATTTGTTTTTATTTCCCTGTCAATTTGTAATAATGGTACCTGATTTCATTCAGTCGATTATCCATATCCATATGCATGTTGTGAACATTTTAAATGAGCTTTATTTGTTTTCCAACAACAAGAACCAACTTTGAATGTGGAGCCTCTAGAGATGATCACTCCGGGTGACATAAGATATAATGAAATGGAAGAATATGAGGTAACTAATCTCACTCTACTTTGAACTTTCTGTTGGTTCCATTTTTTTAAAAAAAATGCTGTCTTTGACATCATTGTCCTACAAAGGATGCAAGGTTTCATTGATTTGTTGCTTTTGTTTAGTGCATTGGTGTTATGAGATATAGTCTGATGAGAGTATCCTAGAATTTTCCAGAAGGGGAAGATGTTTTTGCTCTATTCAAAACTATTCTATCTACTCACTAGTTGAAGATTTATCTGCCCAGCTTCTAACCTCATAGCAAAGATTTAGATTTTGAAATTTTCTTAAATGGGTTGTGTCCTTTCGCAGAACAAAGATGACAATGTTGAAGACGATGTGTTCATTAAACCACTAGGTCATGAACATCAAGCGCCAATTCCAGCAATTATGGGAAGTGGTGCCATAAGAAGGCACCTGTTATGGATGGATCAGTGAGTCCGAAGATGAGGACGAAAATGATGGGGATGATCCCAGCCCAGGAGGAGGCTTTATTGGTAACAGGGAGCAGCCCAAGTAGGCACTGTACAACGCGATCAACTATAGCTCTTTGCTTTGAATAATGTTGTTGGTTGCTTTAAGTTATGTATATTGTTGTTGTTTGTTTTAAATAGTGTTATTTGCTTGAATAAATGAGGCAGGGTTCGGGGGCTGAGCTCGGCAGCCGCAGATTTTGGTTTTGGGTTCGCATGTTTTGGGTCTCCGCCGTCCGGGCTCTGGTTTGGGTGGGAGACGCAGTGGCAATCGAGGATGTGCGGCCTCTGAGTCTCAAATCCACACCTGCTCACCACTTTTTTCCTAATCATCCTCTTTTAGCATGCCTGTTCATCCACACGTACCTGCTCATACCTGTTCGTAGGAGCAACATTTCGAGCCCCTTCGAAACAATAAAGCCGTGGTCAGCCATATGGGTCCTGCTGCAAGTGAGATTACGACGGTGACTCCTTGTCATGGGATGAAAATTGCTCATACAGAACAATAGTAGCGCGTGCGCGCACACACACACACATTTTTTGAAATATCACACATATATATAGTTTGTATGGGGCCCTGTTGCGTGGCCCTTCCTCAAGGAAGGCTGCTACTACGTCGTCCAAGAGAACTCTTGAAGATGGAGGATGAGAAGAAGCAGCTGATAGAGTCCCACCACCAGAGGAGGAGGAGGAGCTACAGTCATCTCAGCTTTTTTTTTTATTTCCCCGTCAATTTGTAATAATGGTACCCAATTTCATTCAGTCATTTATCCATATCCATATGCATGTTGTGAACATTTTAAATGAGCTTTATTTGTTTTCCAACAACAAGAACCAACTTTTAATGTGGAGCCTCTAGAGATGATCACTCCGGGTGAAATAAGATATAATGAAATGGAAGAATATGAGGTAACTAATCTCACTCTACTTTTAACTTTCTGTTGGTTCCATTTCTTAAAAAAAATGCTTTCTTTGACATCATTGTCCTACAAAGGACGCAAGGTTTCATTGATTTGTTGCTTTTGTTTAGTGCATTGGTGTTATGAGATATAGTCTGATGAGAGTATCCAAGAATTTTCCAGAAACGGAAGATGTTTTGCTGTATTCAAAACTATTCTACCTACTCACCAGTTGAAGATTTATCTGCCTAGCTTCTAACCTCGTAGCAAAGATTTAGATTTTGAAATTGTAACACCCCAGCTTAATTACAGTGCTAATCAAGGGATTAAGTCATAATATCAAAAATTCAGGACAAAAGAATCAAAAGGTTTAATCAAATAAAGCTTCAATAATGATGAAAGTAAGGTCAGAACTAATTCAGCAAAGTTTTGTTAAAAGTGGGACCCTCAGATAATTTCCTTGGTCTACATGTACCCAGATATAATTTTGAAGAATTTTTCCAGAATTGTTTTTGGAAAAGGGAAGCAGTTCAAATAAATCGAGAAGGTTTCAAATAACTTCTGCCTTCCAGGAATTTTCATTCAAAATGTGTTATGAATTTTGAAAAGTTCCAATAATAAGAAATTCTCCTGTATCTTTGACCTTTCAATCCCCAGTTTCTCAGATTTTTTTTGGGACTGTGGAAGGTGGTGTTTGGAGCCACACAAATCAGCACGTTGGAAATCAACTTAAAAATCAAAAAGAAAATACTGTAGCACCATGTTTTCCCCTGTTCTTCCTCACTGTGCCGCGGCCCAGTGGCAGAGCTAGCCACAAAGTATAGGAGGGGCCGAGCAAATATGAGAACGCAACAATCGAAGCCCTGAAGTCCGAATTTCCTCCTTGAGCTTTTGCTCGGGTTCGGTTTTCCTCCTCCGACTACAATACCAGGCAAGTGTACTCCCTCAACTCTTGAATCCGTTTTTTTTTTTTCCTCCCTAGCTGGTTTCGACTCCGGTTTTCCCTCCTACATTTCATCGAACAGCTTGACTGCGTAGTTAACGTGAACGCGGGACGTGTCGTGGAGCGAGGCGTTCTTGGCGTTCGCGCAGAGACGGCGCGTCCTCGGCCAGCGTCACCCACGCCGACGGCGACTGGAGGTGCTCGTCAAGGGTGGCGCGGAGGCCGGCGGCGATGCTCACCCACGCTTGGCACTACGCGGACCGCGGCCACCTGCCGGGGTTTGTGCATGCTCCACCAGCTCTGCCTCCGCCGCGGCCCAGGGAGCTGGCTATGGCAGCACGCAGCGCTTGCTCCATCCATCTGCGAAACGAAGACGTGAATCCACCATCCCGGCTTCCTGCCCTTCTTCAATCGATGGAGTTGATGAGCCACGGGAACACGTTGACGACGCGGCCAAGCGTTTGATGAAATGTCGGAGTGAAAACAGGGTCGAAACCAGTGAGGGAGGAAAAAGAACGGATTCAAAAGTTTAGGGAGTATACTTGCCCGGTATTGCAAAAGTTGAGGGAGGAAATTCGGACTTCTTCCCTCCATTTTCTTACGTGGTCATATGGGCCGCGCAGCTGGGGCCGCCGTGGACAGGATTTTCTCGACGCCATATGGGCCATGTTAGAGAAGAGAAGGCCTGCCTGACCGCCTCGCTTCCGTAGCGACGTAGCTGCCAAATTGTGGAAAGAAACGAAATTGCCAGAACAAAGTGATCTTGCAGCACAATGATGGATGGGAAACAAAACCAGATTGCCGTCGGGAGCGACGTACTCTCAGGCCCAGCAGCCATGCATGTCAGGTAATTAAGCAAGCCCTAATTTCTTCTTCCCCTATTTGTATTTGTCATGCGATTGCAACTTGTAGGATAATAAAGTCTTTGCTGAATCTTATTCCTATTTTTTCTAGAAACCGCAATACGGTGTATGTGAACAATGAAAATACAGTGCAAATTTTTCTTTCAAAAAAATACAGTGCAAATTGGCAAAATTTTGAAATTTAATTTTTTTTTTAATTGGGTTTGTCCGGCCCCCCTTAATTTTGTGTCCAGCTCCGCCACTGCCTCTACGTGTGCAGCATCTTTTGGGTAAGTGTGGGATTTTTACGTTGAAGCAGAGTACTGACAAGTTTGGATAGTGAGGGTAACTTCCACATGTACTAACACAAGACATTTAGAGGTGGATAGTTAAGGCAGCCAGTCTTCTAAACGCTCAGTTAGTTACGGGTTTGAATCCCAGCAACTGTGGGACAGCATTGTGGCGCATGGAGAAGTGGGATGAAATCAGCCCACGGCTGATGGCTTTTATATTTGTTTTCGATTTGAACTTATTCTGAAAATTTACTAGAATTTTAAAATTGGAGTTATAAAAATATAACACCAATACGACTCAATACAATTTCTACCAGTTAAATAAAACCTAATGATGAAAATTCATAGCAGTGACCATTTACCACTGTCATGGAATTGTGACGCCCTTAGTTAGCCTCACATGACAAACAAGCATTCGTCACAATATGGTTTTTTTGCTCAGTTTGTGACAATTAACGTCTGGGTTTTAAGACACACATCCAATTTTCGTCACTAAACTCATTGGACCATATGAATAATGATAAAATAGGGTGCCCTAGTGATGTTTTCATCACTCAATAATCATCATGGAAGGCCAAATTTCCTATAGCTTGTTTTCACATGTATGACAGCCAAATATTTCTTGACTTATCAGAAAAATATTAAAAGAGATTTTGTTTTTTTAACTGTCCATTGTCGAGACTCAAAAACAGGTCTCTTGGGTGAGATATGAGTACCCTAACCAGCTAAACTACAAAGGATGTTGCTTATGAAACAATACTTATATGTTTTGTCACATGATTTGTATCATTTTGGTTCCATCAGATTTGCACAAGGGGAATGTGTTGGAAATCTTTGGCAGTGGGCTTTGCTGTTCTCAGTGAATGGCCTGCAAGACAGTTGTTTCTCGGGTTGGTCGGCACCGAGAAGGATATTTCCTCAGCTGCTGATCATTGTAACAACTTGGGAGATCAGGAAAGAATGCAATCAATATGTCTTAACCCTCCGGACATGCCACCCCAGATATATATCAGATAGATGCCGCGAACAATAGAGAATTGTGAGGGGGCTTCTTTGTCATGATGTTCTAAGAGTTTGAATGGGACGACGATGTTACATTAGTATTTTTTTTTCCTTCTTTTGCTCTTCTATATAATAAAATTTTGCATAGCTCACACGCACAAGCGAGGAAATAGAAACAATAACAACTTTGGGTGATAATTTATTAAAGTTTCTTTCAATAATTATTACCCTATTGTATGAGTCATGAAAAGCATGCTGGCACATACACGCTTGATGGAGTTTCAAAACCACATTGCTCAATGCTCGATGCCATCTCCTTCGATTTTCACACTTGGACGACAATCAGCTCGACACGAAAGAAACAGCATTCTTCATGCAATCTATAGCATGACAGTGCTAGAAAGACATTACAAGCCGCCTTCCTCTGACAGATTTCTTTATGTAGAGGCACACCAACTATATTGACATTGCCATTTGTGAAGGCTGAAAACATTAATTATAGCATGAAAAACAATGCCCATTCACTCTTACTGACACTCTCGTCACTCTCAATGATATTTCTCTACGCTGACATCTCACTTGATATGCACTGGAAATTTACATCCAAATTAAGGATATGTGGATCCCGTCCCCAAGTAAAAATAAGCACGAAGGAGATCTCATCAGTTTTTATCAGCATTATTGTTACCATATTCTCAATTGATTATTTCCTCCCATGGATAAAAAAGATTGGGCTCTATACAGTTATCTTATGATTTTATAATATGATGAACTATCTGTAATTACTAGATAGGTGTCAAAAGATAAGTTTTCTTCCTTCTTATTTTTTTTCAAAAATAGATTTGTATGATTGGTTGAATATTTAAAGAATTGAAATCAATAAAAACAAGACCAAGGGTGCCTTTCATTTTTCAGAAACAAAGTATTTTATCAACTTAACCAGTCTTCGTAAGATCGCGAACTCATTACACCAAATCATGTCATATTTCGTTGACGTGCTGATTTAGCCATCACATGGGCTGCCTCATTCCACAGCTTAACCTACAAACGTAGATAAAGAAAAAGAAAAAGTACAAGGAAAGTTATTCTTCTTCGCAAAAAAAAGGAAAACTATTCTTAGTGTCCTGGAAATTAGCTCCAATAAGAGATTGATCATGCATATGTCGACCATTGAATCTTCTTGACAAGAGATAAGCGGTCATAGAGATCTGGCCACATGTAGGAAGTTTCTGTTGTTAACGAGAAGAGCATGCATGGCAATGTCAAAGCTTACCCCACTTCTTGATCAGCAACTAATTCTTTCCACCCTTTGCAGCAGGCCATCAACAAGGCACTGGAGTGCTCCCTGATCAACACTAAAGATGGTTGGAAGGCTTTTTTACCATCATTTGAGTGGTACCAAAAGATTCTACAAATTATAACTTGAGTGGTACAAAAATGGTACCAATGTACTAATTAAATTCAGTACGCCACCCATGTTATAGTTTTAGTACCACCCAAGGACGGTAGAAAAAGATCATGCTCACAAATATCTTTGTGATCATATATTCATACGTAGCTCCAATTAAGATATTAAATAGTATTGAAAAACATGAGGCAGTTGAGTTTAATCCCATAACTTCATTTGATCTCCCAGCTTACATCTTGTATGGGCACATTAATTCGGCAAAACAACCCCGTGCTGATCTCCGCCATAGGACCATTTTAATCTTACAAGGAGCGGTTTTGGTCAACTGCCCATAAAGATTTCCTCTCAGAAGCGTGTAGGAGAGTGTCGGAGGCGTTGGTATTTTCGGGCGCTCTTGTTGTGACTTTAATCTGCACTGTATTTTTATGTAGTGTCTCTTTACTTTCCTCAGAGAAGGAAAACTCCCTAAATCTGTACGGGTCATCATATGTTATTTTGACTACCACCTTTCATAAATTAATCTAAGTATATATCTTTTCTTTTAGAAATATATGCTGCTCGACCTTTATTGAAGGTCAAATATAATTTGTTATAGCAGCTCAAAGTATATATATGCTAGTTGATTAACCTTTGACCACTAATATATATATTGTATGCGCTGGATTAAATACATGCACATCTCACTTTTTGATTGACAGCGAAGGTTGTACACCTGGATTGTTGGAAACTAGATTAAAATAAAAGGTGCTTCTCTCTTGTGACCGATATATAGGATTTTAGTTGATGCCCAATGGTCGTATGTAACATGTGGCAAACCATGACAGCTTCCCTCTCTCCGATTCAAATAAATTTGCGTGGGGCATAATTAATCCTTTCCTACCCGGCCGGCCTGCCCTCATCTTCACATGCCAACCGTTGGCTCTGGATCACCCACTTCAATGATAAATCAAGTATATGGTCATATATATTAATTAATAAGTCAGTTTTAAATGTTACCAAAGTTCGACGACGACGATCATGGAATGTCAGAAAACATGGACTCTTCGTCCTATAATAAATAGGATTCAACCAATGCACGTGAAACTTTGGATTAACATCGAGTGGCCGCGCGTAAACCCTAGACGACCCACTCAATTCAAACAATCTTTTACAAGCATATTATCTCTCCTCCTATACCATGTGTTTTGTGGCAGTGCCCTTGTCCAGTCTTCAACATTTGCTGCCGTCACCACTTCACCCATCTTTCATACTAAGAATCTTTGTCGACGCAGCGCATATTCTCTCTTCGCCTATATACCTTTCTTCTCGGCAGTGCCCCTCTTCCAATCGTCAACACTTGCTGTCGCCACCGGTGACCACCGCTTTACCCGCCTTCCATACGAAGAAACTCTGGGTCACCATGGGGCCCAAGGCCTTCCCCTCGAGGCCAGTGACGAAGCTAGGACGACACCACAGGGTGAGCGAAGCGAAAAAGATCAACGAGGTAGCATGCATGAACCATCTGGCTTGGGTTCGCGGCTTGTCCTGCAGGCCACTGCGTGCTGGGAAAGGGCAAAGACTATGAAGAGGCTGATCGATGTGAGATGAGAAAACAGCGCATTTGAATGTTTACTTCTAGGCGTCGCCTTACTTCTACATTAGCTAACAATGCTTGCTAGTGTGCTTTATCTGCTGCAAAGGGCACTCGGACCTGCATAAATTTTCTTGAGGCACGATATGGAACAGGTTCAGACAGAATACGTCACGTAAATAATATTTTTTTTAAAAAAGAAAGAAAAAAAAACGGACGGCGCGTACGTCGGGGGGCGCGCCCGAGCCCGCGAGTCGCACGTGTCTCGCGGCCGTTGCCGTCCAGCGAGCGGGGCATGCCCCTCGTTGGCCGCTCTGTCTGTAGCCGAGGGGAGCGTGTTCTGTCAGTCACTCGCGAGCAGAAGAGAGCAGCGAGGGGAGGGCGATCCACCACACCTGCAGTCGACCGCGCGCTGAGGAAGAAGCAGTTGATCGAGGAATGGCACCGTCGAGGAAGGGAAACCCGCCATCGACCATTTCCGGGAGATGGGGTACCGCGTCCCCGACGTCCGCCGCCCTCCTCAAGGTAATTGCCGTTGCCATCCTCCTGTTCTGGAGATATGGTTTTGGGGTGGGGGGTTTTGGGTCTCCGGCGGCCGGGCTGCTGGTTTGGGTGGGACAGCAGGATGCATGTCGAATAGTTTTGATTAGAGTCCCTTAGATCTGTTGTAGATGCCGTAGAAACTCATGCGGAGCATGCCTCTGTTGCCGCTTCTGTGGGGGCAAACTGTGAAACTGGTTCCTCGCCAGTGTAAACTTCGTTTGCTTTCAATATAAAGTTGGGCAACTGCCTTTAGTCTAAAAAAGTCAGATCAGAGTCCGAGATGGGTAGATCAGCTGTTCATGTGTAGCGTCTTTTTTTTTTTTTTGAGATGAAATAGTAATGGCAAAATTGTCTGGAGCACACTGACAATGTGTGGCTTCGTCAACAACACACTAACAAAATCGAATTCGTCTGAGACACATTACGATTTTGTGGTTATTGTCTGGAACACACCGCGGCTATTAAAATATTATTGAGATGAGAGCAATGACCGCTTTGCCCTTCTTCTTCCCCAAATCTCTTTAGTGTCGGTTTTGGCTCTCAAGAACTGAACTGAATTGGGTCTCAAATCCAAATCCACAAGGTAGAATTGAAGTACCAATTCAATATTGAGATGAGGGCTTGCTGGTGAGGGAAGAGCAGGAGGCTCGCATGCATGTGGGGAGGATCGCCGGTGACGAGGAAGAAAATGGGTGAAATATCAGGGGAGGGACTGCAATGGAAGGGCACGTCAACGAGGTTGCCGGAGAGCGTGAGGGGTCATCGGCACTAGAAACGGGAAGGCTCGTCGGTTGGGAGAGCTTGTCCGAGAGGGGGTCGCTGGATCTCCGCCTGGGGTGAAGCGAGAGTTGCGGAGAGAGACGAGGAGTTTTGAATATTTGACGATTCAGATCTCATGCGCTCAGATTTAGGAGTGAAGCGTGCCGCGTTGACGTGGTGCTGCTCCTGCTTGCTGCGCGCGCGTGTTGCTCTTGCTTGCGTGCCGTGCTGCTGCTTGCCGTGTGCGCATGTGCTGCTCCTGCTTGCTTGCTGAGACGGGTGCAGTGCAGATTGCGTGCTGCTCCTGCTTGCTTCAACATTGACTCAGTGAAGAAGATGAACAGTCTGGGGGTATCATTGTCATTTACAAAATATTCTCTCACCAATTTCAGTTGGAAATACTATTTTAATGGCCGCGGTGTGTTCTAGACAATAACCACTAGAATCATAGTGTGTCTCAGACAAATTCGATTTCGTCAGTGTGTTTTGGACGAAACCACACTTTATCAGTGTGCTCCAGACAAATTTGCCAATAGTAATTCCATTAACCGGAGGCTGACTAAACATCAGCAGTCACCTGAGAGATTACAAAAGCAGGATGCCCCTCAGGCCAAGTGATAACAGCACCAGCCTGTAACTCACATCCGAATCTTGCTAGACTATCTGCTACCACATTACAGGAACGTGGTTGGTATACTACTTTGACTTCCGTGAACTCAACAAACATCAGGACTTTGATGTCCCTTATAAGCATTCCAAGCGGAGAGAGATCATAACTGTCCGAAGTTAAAGCTTGCTTGACGTTAATTGCATCTGTTTCCAATTCAATCTTCATCATATGTAGCGTCTTTCTGGGGAACTAAGCCAATGGGGTTCCTTCCCTGTTGAATCATCTCTACAATTATTTCTGCCTCCTTTTAATTTGTTGTGTGCATAACGGCTATAGGTGTATGGGGGCCCTGCTGCGTGGCCCTTCCTAGAGGAAGGCTGCTACTACGTCGTCCAAGAGGAACTCTTGAAGATGGAGGATGAGAAGAAGCAGCTGATAGAGTCCCACCACCAGGAGGAGGAGGAGCTACAGCAGTCTCAGGTATTTTTTTTCATTTCCTCGTCAATTTGTAATAATGGTATCCGATTTCGTTCAGTCGATTATCCATATCAATATGCATGTTGTGAACATTTTAAATGAGCTTGATTTGTTTTTCAGCAACCAGAACCTCTAGAGGTGATCGTTCCGGGTGACATAAGATATGATCAAATGGAAGAAGTTGAGGTAATTAATCTCACTCTACTTTTAATTTTCTGTTGGTTCCATTTCGTAAAAAAATTGCTTTCTTTGACATCATTGTCCTATAAAGGAATAGTTGCCTTTGTTTAGTGCATTGGTGTTATGAGATATAGATCTGATGAGAGTATCAAAGAATTTTTCAGAAATGGAAAATGTTTTTGCTGTATTCAGAACTATATTCTATCTACCCATCAGTTGAAGATTTTATCTGCCCTGATTTTAACCTCATAGCAAAGGTTTAGATTTTGAAATATCATTTGATCTCCTAATTGAAATTTTCTTAAATGGGTTGTGTCCTTTTGCAGAACAAGAAGAAGCAGCTGATGGAGTCCCACCACCAGGAGGAGGAGGAGCTACTGCCGCCTCCGGTAATGTTTTTTCCATTTCCTCGTCAATTTGTAATAATGGCACCCGTTTTCATTCAGTCGATGTTGTGAACATTTTAAATGAGCTTGATTTTTTTTCCAGCAACCAGAACCTCTAGAGATGATCGTTCGGGTGACATTAGATATGATCAAATGGAAGAAGTTGAGGTAATTAATCTCACTCTACTTTTAATTTTCTGTTGGTTCCATTTCGTAAAAAATTGCTTTCTTTAACATCATTGTCCTATAAAGGATGCAAGGTTTCATTGATTAGTTGCCTTTGTTTAGTGCATTGGTGTTATGAGATATAGTCTGATGAGAGTATCCAAGAATTTTTCAGAAACAGAAGATGTTTTTGCTCTATTCAGAACTATTCTATCTACTGAAGATTTTATCTGCCCTGCTTTAAACCTCATAGAAAAGGTTTAGATTTTGAAATATCATTTGATCTTCTAATTGAAATTTTCTTAAATGGGTTGTGTCCTTTTGCAGAACAGAGATGTAAATGTTGAAGATCAAGCGCCAATTCCAGCAATTATAGGAAGTGATGCCATAAGAAGCCCCTGTTATGGATGGATCAGTGAGTCCGAAGATGAGGACAAAAATGAGGGGGATGATCCCAGCCCGGGAGGAGGCTTTATTGGTAACAGGGAGCAGCCCAAGTAGGCAATGTGCAACGCGATCAACTAGTTGCTCTTTGCTTTGAATAATGCTGTTGTTTGCTTTAAATAGTGTTACTTGCTTGAATAAAAGAGGCATGATTGCTTCTTGTAACAATTGTAACTTATATTTTGTAATAATGTATTTCTGAATTTATGAGATATTATTACTATAGGTATGGGTTCGGATGCTGATGCTTTTCATTACAGCAACAGAAGGAAAGGCTATTTCTTGTTCTTATTTGGCAAAAAAGATAAAAACTGATGCCCCCTAACCAGCTAGACTACAACGGATGTTGTTTAATTATGGAATTGTACTTAAGTGTTTTGTAAAATAATTCCTTTTGGTTCCATCAGATTTGCACCTTGGATGCATTTGGCAATCCTTGGGCCCGGAGCTTTGCTGCTCGCAGCTTTCATTTTGAGTTCTCTTTCATGCACCTTTGGTTCTCTTGTGTGGCTGCTCGCCAAATATGGTTCGAGATTCTTAGCTTGAATTGTCTGCAGGATATTGCTGTTTCTCGAGTAAACAGCTTTGGGAGATATGAAAGGACTGCAATGAATGTGTCTTCAGTGGTGCTACTCCAGATTTGAGACATGCTGCAGACAATAGAGGAAAGGTTAGCTCTCTGGTTTGTTACTAGAGCCAGATACCTCCAGAGCTTTGCTGGCCGTATAGTGAGGGGGCTCAGGGATTTTTCTCATATTGCATTTGGGGCGTTTTAGTTTTATTTGGCCCAATGTTCCACGTGTTTGAGTGGAAGCACTTGGCTTTCTTCTCTTGTCTACTATAACTAAACGATAAATTGCCCTGTTGAATGAGTTATGAACAACATATTGGCATGCGCATGCTTGCAGAAATTTCGGAGACACCTTTTGCTCATGAGCTCATGAGGTGTCCGTCTATTCTACACAAAAGAAAGCTCGGATGACATAAGGTGAACATGTTTCTGTTACATCACAATACTCCTAACAAAACGACACCAATGTCATTTAACCTCTCATCTTTAGTATCAACAAACAAAAGAAACGGAAGGGGAAATAAGCGCCATGGCCAGTCAAACACAAAACCTTCAACTTTCAGTCATTCTTCATGCACATCTATGGTATGACAGCACTAGAAAGACATTACAAGCCGCCTTCCTTTGGCAGATTTCTTTATGCAGAAGAACCAACTATAGGACATCGCCGTCAGTGAAGGCTGAAAACATTAAGCATTGTATGCTTAGTATTTGCATGAAAGAATGCCCATTCACTCTCACTCACACTCTCACCACTCTCACTAATATTTCTCTACGTTGACATATCACTTTATACGCACACGAAATTTACATTCAAAGATAACAGTCACCCTACTAACATATTTATGTGGATCCCGTGGCCAAGTAAAAACAAGCACGAAGGAGATCTCATCAGGTCTTAGCTGCATTGTTACCTTGTCCAGGTAGTTAGCTGTGTAGATTTGCAAACCGTGTCAGTTCGTGTTGAAACAAAAAAGGAAAGTCTGTTTCACATCGCTCTATGTGGTTTATGAGGAAGAAGCTGAGGTCTGGGCCTAGATCTTGTGATCGTTTCATCACTGTGCCGGATCATCTCAGACAATTTCCACGGCTTTTGCCACTTCCATTTGAACTGCAGTAGCCACTGGTGGTGGCTTCTTTTCCATCTCCAGAGTTTTCCTGACTGCCCAGATATTGAAACTTTCTTCCCCACAGACAACTGTGCTATGGGAATCATCTACATTGAATAGTATCCATGAAAATATTAGAAAGGGAGAGAGAGACAATGATGTTGATCAGTGAGAAAAAGGAGATCACAGATAGATATAGAACCTTTAGTTGCTCTTTGTTGAAGGCAGCAATCCCTTTGCTGGGACTGTTTACAATTCCAGCCGAGTACTTCAGCTGCTTCTGTGCAGGAACGGCAACAGGGGACAGTGGTGTATTGGGGTCATCAGCAGAATGCTTTGCTGAGCCATTTCCACTTCTCTGTAAGTAGAAAACTTTTATTAGTAACTTTGAAGTTACACCTTATTGGTTTATAGTTTACAGCATTTAATTTGTATTAAAGTGAGTCAGTACAATTTGCCCATCTGCAGAAACAGTAAATATTGATTGCACGTTGACAATGACTGGAACCAACAATAACTAGAGTTTTTATCATGCATGACGCTGGAAAATCGCACCGGAGGTGTAGTGGCCATTGCGGCTGTCTGCTCTTTTTGTTTGAGCTGTTTCTCGATTTCCCTTCTGCGTGATTCACTGTGTCTAAGAATGCCCACAAGCTCTGTCACTTGTTCCTTCATTTCCTTGATCTCGACTTCCTTCTCCCTTACTTGGCATCTGATACGAACAGTTTGAGAATTATCACTCATTATTCCCAGGCAATACATATGACAGGAGTTGGTTTTCAAGAGAATCATTCATGGGAAAAAAAAACCTAAAACAAGAAGGCAAGCATGCTATTTTACATAATAAATTTCCCTAATTTTATTTTACGTATTACCGTACATTCACCAAAAATTTAAATCAGTAACCATTTCTCTCTCTTGTTAAAAATATTTGTAACACTTTTCAAGGAAAATATAAGCAGCATTTCTAAGGTTTGATTTTACCAACAAACAAGTCAAAGTAGGAGAGAAGACGTGACAAAAAGCAAGGGAGAAGTTCACCATTTCTTAGTGAAGGAAAATCAGGTACTGAGTTTTACATCTATTTACGGGAAAGTTTGTGTAGCCCAACTTTAACTGAAAACTTCCAGGAGAATAGATAATTTTATGAAATTAAATTTAGATGAAAATCTAAAATCGCACAAAGATAACCTTGCATCAGCAGCAATATTAAATACGTATTGCAGTAAGCTCTTTGCCTCGCCCATTGATCGTAATTGATTCCAGCGACCACGTCCAGAGAAGGATCGCTCTCTTTCCTCGGCTTCTGAGAGTTGGGAAGCCATTGCAACAAGAGTATTTGAAGAGATTGTCACCATACTCTCAAGTGATGCTATCCTGGCTTGTCTTGCATTTGGTGACAAGGTACTTGTTCTGGAAATAAAATTGTAGACAAACATGAACTATAAGTTAGATGTAATAGTTTTAACTCATATACAATACGTTGATTACCTACATTCAAATCAGATAAAATATAAGGGACACATCAAGTATGAAAACTAAGATAACAGTTACCTAGAATTTCCATTCTTCCCTCTTTGCGGACTAGATGCACCAGCCATTATGTCTTCTTGTTTCAAGCTGGCGAGCTCCTCACCAAGTGCAGCACGCCTTTAATGATAATTTTATTACTAATTTGTATGAACAATATAATATATGAAATCCATAGAAAAGGTATACATCCAACAAAAGGTTATAGAGTAACATACAGTTGACTTTGCTTTTCATATTCATTTCGGACTTCATGCACATGCAACATAACTTCAAGCTCTTGATCCAACCATTTTTGCAGAGATTTCTCATTCATCTGTATTATATCAGGAACGCATTTAGGATATATAGTAAAGAATACATAAGAATTTTTTGTTACATATGTATAGATCTTACATGAGAGCCTGGAGAGGTGCCGTTCATGCCACCTACATTTGAAGACAGTGAAAACATTTAACTGTTAGATCGAAAATATTTCATTGTATGCGAATAAATATTTTAACGATGCAAGGGAAACATACCTGAATTGTCACGAACAGAAGATTTCCTAGCTTCTAGTATCTCTTTCAGCCTTTTGGTAGCCATGGCTGCCTCTTCAGTCTTCCTTTGCAAAACCTATGAAAAGAAGAAGCATGGCCGCAACCAGTTAGGATATAAATATGATTTTCTTTTCAAGAAATATTGGAGAATATTGTTTCATAGGCAGTTCTGTTGTCAGAAGAAACATGTGTTGTACAAAAAGGTTCTTTACGATAATCTGTCCAATATTTTAGTTAGGATATTTCCCCTCAAAAAATAGTTTAGTTATGATAGTAACCAAATAAATAAAGCAAGTTAGAAACCTACCAACTTCTGTCGCTGATTAAGTGCTTGAAGCTTGTGGCGTTCATATTCATTTCTCCGCCCCTCTTTGCGCAGCTGTATATAAAGCAAAAATTTGAGGATCAATCTTCTCAAATTGATAACCGGAAAAGAACCTTATCCACTGAAAATATGACAACAGAAGCACTTATATAAGTACTAGAGATGAAACAGTGGAAATACTAGAACATATCTTCAGGTAGATATGGTCAAATCAGTTTTACCTGATGCTTGTGTTGATTGATTAAAAAAATTTCGAAAACCAATTTCATGTTTGATTTTACTAGCTAACATTTACTGTTCTTACCTGAAGAAGTTCCTTTTCACGGGTAGCTTTCCATTGCCGGAACTGTTCTGCCTCCTGTTTGATTTTGTGTTGCAGTTGAACCTAACAACATGAACAATTGGAGTAATGTAAATTAAATATTATTATTGTACTTATGAAACAAGTGATGCATCATAATTGTAGACGAAATGAGGGAGGAAAAGAAACCTTTTGTGCCTTTATAAACTGGATTTCTTCTTGCAGTTTCTTTGCAGCCTCGTCACTCTTTTGCTTTTCCTTCAAAAGCTGAACTTGATTCTCCTGCTTTTTCTTAAGATCTTGAATCTGCATGCCAGTGTCTCTTAAGTAACAAGTGTCAAATTAGGGGAAACCTATTGAAATGCATTGTACGGTGCTATTCACCTGTGCTTCAAGAGATTTTAGTTTTTGCAATTGCGCATCCCGCAGTTTATGAGAATGGCCATCAGCATTAAGGCTTTCAACTTCCGCCAACAATCTGTCCCGCTCTTGCTGAAAGTGTTCATGATTTAATGTGAGACCAAGTTATTGATGTGCAAAAGATCAACATGCAACCCTACGATAATCTCTTACATATTATAATATTTAAAATATTTTGACAGACCTGTACAGCTCTTTTCTCTTCTTCAAGCTCCATAAGTTTCTTTCCAAAGTGTTGCTTAAGTGCAACAGTATCACATCCATACATTTTCATCTCAGACTGCAGAACGATTGAAAAGTCAATGTAAGTTCCGCGCGGGGGGGTTAACAAGTGAATGAATCATCAATCAACTTTTTTTTTGTATTTCACTAATTGCAAGGCTAACACATTGATGTCATAATGTAAGTCTCATGGTTAGAAGTTCAATACCTCTTTTTGTTCTAGTCGTCTGTTTAACTCATTCAACTCTTTACCCATGCTGTCCTGAAGCATTGTGTGTTCCCATTCTTTAGCTACCTCATCTTCAATATCTTTGGTGTTGCCTGCAACAGGCAGGGGAGATCAATGAGATATTAACAGAAATCAGATACAACTTCATTTGAAAATTATGTAAAATGGGGATTATTTATTGACGTTTATAACCATGGTGAAAAGAAGCCAAGCATGAATACAATAATAAAAACAATATAGAGATGCAAGAGATTACCTTTTACTGAGTCTGTCATAGGGACATCAAATGGATCTGTACTCTGCAAGCTTCGCTTGAGCCCTTCAGTTTTGGTGAACCCAGTTGACGCTTTCTGAAGCAGAGTAGAATTATTTAGATATTTTATCTTGCTATAGCATTTAATATCTTCAGAGTTATTACATGGAAAAATAGGTATCTAATAGGCACTATGTTGTGCAATTGTTTCTCGTTTTGATTATTTTTCAAAACAAATACCATGAAAGAGATGGAGTTGCTAGTAGTGAGCTCTTATATTAAAAATATCAAAACGCATGCATAAGGAGTGACATACTTGCATTTCAGGTTCACATGGATCAGTTTGAGAACGGTTGCGAATATCATATAGTTCCCTGCAAAGGTCTT
Organism: Eragrostis curvula; assembly: GCA_007726485.1. Classification (NCBI taxonomy): domain Eukaryota; kingdom Viridiplantae; phylum Streptophyta; class Magnoliopsida; order Poales; family Poaceae; genus Eragrostis; species Eragrostis curvula. Next base: position 30,270,908 of record CM017441.1, on the reverse strand, counting down.
CGTTTGTTTGTTCAAGCCATGATATCCTTTCTCGGAGACTCTGAAAGTTGAATTCTTGTTATTATAATCCTATAGTCAGTTCATTCCATAATGTAAGTTTGTCAAAGACATTTACCTGAACATCATCTGATCCAGTTCCTCCACGAGCTGAAACAAGCTCTGCTTGCAAGTATTCAATCTGCTGGCGCATCCTTTTCATCTCATCAGCAATAGGATTTCTGTTGACCTGAAAATTCAGATCAAACACCATATCAGATATCAATAAGGCAAAATCAACACCATGGATAAGGTAACCAACTAAGAAAGTATTATTCATGTAAGATATCACTCACAATTGGTTTGTTCTGGATATTGCGTGCCCGGTTAGCATATTTCAATGTGTTTAATGTTTCTTCAGCATTAATATCTGCTGGACTTATACAGGCTGCAGGAGAACAATATAGATACAAGTCAGGCAATTGTAAGCTGAAGCAATTCATTTTTACATCTAAAAAAAGAAACATGTGATTAACTCAACTCAGAGAACTAATAATAACCGACTGGGTCCTGAGGAATCATACATTAAAAATAGATAATTAATTCTGAACTATTTATTTTGCAAATTCATAAATATCAAAATTAATAAATAAAATATATGTACTCTGAATGGCAAATTTAACAATCCCAGACAAGATGAATTACCTATCATTACAGTCTTGCTATTTCCACCAAGTGAGTCCTGTAATAGATAAAGTAGATGATACAGAAGTAATTATTAACATTTTTTATCGTAAAAGGTAATTAGTAATATGAACTGCCATTAAAATACTGCAGCTGAGCCCTTATAAAAAAATACTGCAACTGAATGACAACCGATTTGTTGGCTAGCAAAATACAAATTGCTGAAATATGAGTTGGTGCACCCATTTTCTGAACACTACTATGAACTCAGTAAAAAATTCTGAATAGTGAGAAGAACTATACCTGCAGAAGACGAGTCAGTTTGCTGTCACGGTATGGTACATGAGCACCTTCTTTTCTTTTTTTCTCATCTCCAAGGGCACTTATGACATTACCAAGAGCGAGAAGTCCTCTGTTGATGTGAACACCTGACAGATGTGGAACAAATTTCCTTGAATTAATTGCCTTTAAAGATTGTTGAATCAGGTTTCACATAAACAAGAAACAAGCATATATACCTTCCTTGAACCGAAGGCCGTCTGAACCAGTTCTCTTAGCCCGTTCTGATCCAGCAAGATCAACTAAATGCAGCTTGGCACAGAGATAGTCTTCATTCATGTCTTCAATAGGCACTCCATCTGATGTCATGATGGGATCTGTTTTGCGCATCTGCTCCAATGTGATTGTGAAGATGGCATGGGAACGACTATTACATGCCGAAAATAAAGTATAAGGTTCATTAAAAAATAAGTCAAACATAGTAATAGAAATTTTAGTTAGTCATTATGATTGTATGTCCTCTAAAGTGCTAAAGCAGAACATAATATTGAACAGGAAAATTTTGATAGGGAATATAGAGAAAACAAAATAGCAAGAATGTATACTTTCTCCTGCTCCAATGATTTTTACAGTCTAGATAATGCTATCGTATTGTCATGGATTATGTGTGGTGAATTTTCTTACATTTCGAGAAGGTAGTTAAATAATGGTTGTGATGCTAACCTTGACTGGTTGTTCATGTTGGTACTTCCGGTTGCGCGACTTAGGGAACCTTGCTCAAGGCACGCAGTCATTTCCTTCTGAGTAGTGACATGCACTTCGGTCGATCCAGCTAGCGTTATCACCCCATTCGACGCCTCTCGAATCTGCACAGGGGGTTTCCCTGGCACTGACAATTTTGCATGACCGTTGCCGTTCTCAACTTTTCCAACAACAGCAGTAGCAGGATCAAGCAAATCCCTAACCTCTTCTTTTAAAATCTACCAAGACAAACGTTCAGGTAAGCTTCATATCGTAAGATACTGAACAAAAAAGGTTGCTGCTTCTCGTTCAGTTCACTGGAACAAATTCTTCTACCTCAATGAATGAGATGCGCAACTGGAATTCCACTTGGCTTTTCAGGCTCTCAATCTTGTCAAACAACGCAGCCATAGCTCGCGGGATGATCCCAACATACGTCCCCTCCTTGCACGCTGTTCCCATGGTGTATGTCTTACCCGATCCAGTCTGTAAGTAAAAATGAGAACCATATTGAAACGAACCACATTATCAATACGATTTGGAGAAAAAGTACTACTGAAAACCATTGGTATTTCAGTTTCTTTCTCCAAAGATAGTTTTTTTTAATGGAAAAAAAAAAAAGAAACAATCCTCCTTGACTCATTAAGCCTGTTGCTGTTTGACTAAGGGGTTGGGATTCCTTCTGAAGTCTTCTTCTGGATTGTAAGGATTAGTATCTAAATCCAATCTATATTACTACCGAAATGATCAGCAATTGGGGATTCGGTTCTGGGTTCAAGCATTCTACCCATCATCATGGCACAAACAGCTGGGAGAGGAAAAATAAAGGGGGGCAAAGGATTGCGGTTCCATCCCAGCGGCAGCACCACATGCTGTGGTGCTGGCTTTAGGCCCCAACGTGGTGGTCCAATCTTTGGCAGCATCAATGGCACATGGGAGCAAAATGATTGACGGACATGGGATGAGAGGGTGGTGGCGAACCAGACCTGGCCGTACGCGAGCACGGTGGCGTTGTAGCCCTGGAAGAGGCCCTCCACCAGCGGCGCCACGCACTCGTCGAACATCGCCGCCGACGGCGTGCTGGTGCTGCCGTAGACATGGTCGAAGGTGAAGGAATGGCTGCCGATCTGGACCTGCACAACAACACCAAACGCGCATGTCTCAGCAAAAGATACTATAAATATACTGCAATGATGGTGGTCAAATCTCGTCGCCATCTAATCATCATTATTGGCAAAACGCTGTAGTTAGAAATCCAATAGGGGAGCAAAAAGAAGCTGTGTTGTTGCCCTGCAGCCCACATGTGCAAATATGTCATCGTCATCATTGGTGTGTGAGGAAGGAAGCAAAGTAACTTTTCATCTTCACCAAAAATTGCTTCAGCCCAAAAATGATAACAGAGACCGAGAAGAAAGAAACTGGCGAGGAACCCGAGAAAGGCAACAACATTGGCAGCTGGAAAACAAAACGGAGATCGTCTAGAAAGCATAAACAGTTGTTTTTATTTTTTGGGTGATTGAATGATAAACAGTCGTTAAACCTAGGCCAGATCTCAGTGTTAATCCTTCAGTTTCATGGAAATGATACCCTTTTCAACAAAGATAATTAATTTTGTCACTCAAAGAGGAAAGGGAAACAAGCAGTGGTTGGGAAAAGTGGAGAGTCGGATCAACAAAATTGGACAGAAATTCCGGTGGCGATAATTGCATGATACCGACAGGATTCCTGCCCAGATAAAGATAAGCAACAACATTAACAAGATTGGAAGCAGCTTCACACCACAAACGGCCCTGCCGACACTTTTTCTTTTTGGCTTGGGAGAGTGAAACAGGAGTGGCTAGGCTCATTCAATGAGCACAAAAAGAAAAGGAAAGGTGAAGAAAAAGGAAGAAGTAGGCTTCTCTCACACAGCTAGGGAGCTAAAACAGGGGAAGCAACCTAGATTCCTCCTGAATTCCAGAAGTTTTTGGCACTGATGAAAGTTCACACATTGGAAATCTTGATGTTCAGGAATGGAGGGAGGAAGAATTTAGTCAGTTGATCTCTTCTCTGCACAGCTGTTCTTGAGTAAAGAAACAGAAGGGGAAAACAGAGTGACCGGTTCCAAAAAAAAAAAAGAATTATTGTTTTAAATAAAATTAGAACAATCCACAAAATCTGCAGACAGTGTCACCTGTCTCTCAGAATTGTACTACTTAAAAAACAGGGGAAAATATCAGGACAGTCATATTTCAGAATTGAGTCAATCCAAAGTCCAAATCGAGTACTGAATACCAGAAACGAAGAAGAAAACAAAGGTAGCAGTGGGAGAAAGGGCCAAAAATTCCCAAAGAAATCCTCTCCAATCCGAGAAAGCAAAGCACAGAATTGGGTTCTACCTGCGGCTTTCCGGGCACGACGGCGACGCAGTCCTTACATCCCTGCAGCTTCTCGTCGCCGATGAGCGGCCGGACGTGGACCGCCACCTTGACGCAGCAATCCTCGCCGTGCTCCATCGTCATCTTGGCCACCAACCATACAACACCGTTGACAGCTCTGCTCTGTCTCTTGCCTCAATGCAAGCGGCTCCAAGAACAGGGAGGGCAATAAGACAGAGGAGAGAGAGAAAGAGGAAGAGTGAAGCGCGGATTAAAGAAGAAGATGGGATGAAAGGAAAGCAGGATGGTCAGTGGCGAGTAACAGCAGCCACTACCACGGCCGATCGATCACTCTTTCTTCTCCTCCTGCCACACAATCATGGTTTCTTGGGTTGCACTGCAATCTCTCTCTCTTTCGCACAGCAGTGCAGTGCAGGGGAGGTTAGGGGTTGCAGATAGCCAGGCTCCGGTAGATAGAGATGGGGATGGGTTCAGGTGGAGATGTTGGTGGTGTGGTGAATGGATGGAGGATGAAGAAAACTTCACCCACACTTCTGCAACTACTGCCACGACCAGCAGCAGCAATTCTTGCCGATCCAACTGCAGTTGCAATCGTGCCTACAAATGCTGCTGCTCCAAAGCCCCTCCTATTCCAGTGTTGGATCTTCCTGGGGTGCCCTGGCTCTCTTGCCGCTGGTGTTCTTGGGGAGGTCTGTGTTTGGTGGTGGGTGGAAATGGAGGAGGACAATGAGAGGGAGAGAAGGGTCTGTAGTGTGTAGGTGAGGGTTGTGTGTGGGAGGTGTCCGTCTTTTTATTTTTATTTTTTGCTCCACACCTTTCTTTCTTGTGAGGGACTGCAGGGATTACTGCAACGGAATGGATTGTTACCACTGTCCACTGCAACAAGGACATGGCATCTTCTTGGTAGTTACTCCCTCCGTCCCATAATATAAGGGATTGAGGGAGTATTCACTTAGTCCAGAATATAAGAGCAACTCCAGCAGGGTCCCTATATAAGCCTCTAGATGGGATGTAGAGGGCTTGAGGCAAAAAAACGAACTCCAACAGGATCCCTTACCCAAGCCCCTACCTTATGGGGTCCTTACATTTTCCTCCAAAGTCGCCACATCTGGCGACCCACTAGGGGGTCGCTACACGGCGCGCGCGTCATCCTCTCTTCCGCGCGAGGCAGCTCGCTCCCGCCGAGGTCATCACAGCCGCCTCCCCGTCTGCTCCACCCTGATTCGGCGTTGAATCCCGCCGCCTCCGACCTGGAAACGGCTTCCCGGGACCGGATCTGGAGGTCCCCGACGTCGCCGCGCGGTTTGCTGCCTCCCTGAGCTCGGACGCGCCGCGCCATGGCCATGCCTTTGACGTCGATTCGTTGGCGAGGTGGAGGCGCTGCGTGCCATGGCCACCCCGTGCGTCATCGTGGAGCTCTGCGCCTGCTCCCGCCGCGAATCGAGGACGCGCCCGCGCCGCGCCGGGGACTGCCCCAGGCCGCTCCTTGCTCCCGCGCGAGGACGCGCCTCCGCCGCGCTGGGGACGCCCCAAAGCTCGAGGCGGCCCGCCATGGCGAGGCGCGGCGAGCTCAAGGTGGAGGCCATGGTGCGCGGGGCGACCTAGGCTGGGCGCCTCTAGCTCCCGCGTCGCCGAGCCCGGCCATCGAGCTCCCGCGCCGATGCTGCGACGCCATGGCTCGCTCCCGCACCATCGCCGTGGTCCGCTCCTGCGCCCCGCGCCGACGCCATCCTCGCGCGCTGCGTCTGCGAGCAGAGAGAAGAAGAGGAGAGGAGGGGTGAGGCTGACGAGCGGGTCCCACCCATCTAGGGGCTGAGATGTAGGGGTTGCTGCTGGAGTTGGAAGCAATTTATAGGGACTCAAATCTAGAGGTCGGCCCCTACATAACCATGTAGGGGCTCAATTTTACATGCCCTGCTGGAGTTGCTCTAAGGGCTTGAGGAGCTGTAGGGGCCCCACACGAAGATTTTTCCCATCCTTTCCCTTTTTAAATAACTATACTACATATGAATATATGAATTTATGTTACATCCTAGTCCCTGAAACTTCTGTTTCTCACAATTTTAGTCTCTGAAACTTTTATTTATTTTTATTTTTTATATATATTGACGTATCTCCGTATCCTTGTTTTTGAAAAAATAATGTATCGAAGTATCGCCGTATCGCGTACCGGTATCCGTATCCGCGTATCCGGGCAACATAGTCCCTCTCTCCTATCCACCGCAGAACAGGCTCTCGCCCCCACCGCACCGGGCCGAGCGCCGCCCGCCGCGCCTCGCGCAGTCCACCATCACCGCCCGCCTCGCCTGCTGCCGCCGTCGCCGCCCGCCTCGTCGTCGCCGCCCGCCTCGCCTGCTGACGTCCGCCTCGCCTGCTCGCGGCCCGCCTCACCTGCTGCCGCAGTGCGCTGCTCGCGGCCCGCCGTCGCGCCTCGCAGCAGAGTGACGCCATGGAGGATCTTGAGCGGGGCGGCGGGATCTTGAGCAGGGGATCTGGCGCGACGGGAGAAGGGGCGGCGGCTTGTCCACTTGCGTCTTGTCGGTCTGAGGCAAGGGGAGAAGAAGGGGAACCACGTCGCCGGCGGGGCTCCTCGCCTCTCAGTGCAGCAAGCTTGTGCTCGGGGCGAGCTCGGGCGGGCCGGCATCCCGGAGGTAGTGGCGTGGCGGGATCCGGCGTGGCGAGTGATTCGGGAGGAAGAAGCTCGTCGGCGTGGAGAGAGAGAGAGAGAGAGTGATTCGTCCACCGCGCCGCTCGTCGCGCCTCGCCCGTGGCGTCGCAGCTGGCCCCCGCCGCCGCTGCGGCGCACAGCTCTCCCCGGTTGCGGCGGCGGCGCGGGAGGAGGCGCAGGAGCGGGCCGGCGTGCAGGAGGAGCTGGCGGGCGTGAGCTGGAGGAGGCCATGTGTGAGGACAGAGAGCAATAATTTAGGGGTAAATTGGTCTTTGCGTTCAGCTGCTGTTTTCCTCGTATACTCCGCCGATCCTTATATTGGGGATGTTCATTGTACGGGACTTAAAATTTAGAGGGAACAATTTTATCATTTAAGAGTATTAAATAAAGTTTAATTACAAAACTAATTGTAGAACCCTGGTTTAATTCGCGAGACGAATCTAATGAAGGTAAGTAAGTCGTGATTAGACGATGGTACTGTAGCATTACTGTAGCAAAACATAGATTAATTAGGCTCGTTAGATTCGTCTCGTAAAGATATACCTACCTGTAAAAAGGTTTTGTCAGCAGAAACAGACTCCTGCCGGTATAATGGACAAGGGAGAACTGCCCTGTTCGTTTCTTTTAGCGCTGAATTTTAGAAGGCTCTAAATAAAAAGAATCTAGTACTAAATAAAGTTTAATGACAAAAATTTTTTTACAGATGGGTATATCTTTACGAGACGAATCTAATGAGCCTAATTAATCTAGAGTCATGCTACAGTAATGCTACAGTAACCATCGTCTAATCATGGCTTAATTACCCTCGTTAGATTCGTCTCGCGAATTAGACCAGCGTTCTGCAGTTAGTTTTGTAATTAAACTTTATTTAATATAGCTTATCTAGAATTTAGACCCCTCTAAAATTTAGACCTCTATGCGCCGAACACCCAGATAAAAAGAATACTGGCCAACACAGGCCACTGTGTGCATCAAAGTCTGGGAAGAATAATCCCAAACATATGGAACTGTACGGAAACATTATTCAGCTTATTAGAGAGTGTATGTCTTTTATATGATTAAAAGTGCCTTAAGGTGACCGTTGCACTGTCCAACGGGGTAGAGCGTTACCTCGTTCGCTGAAAATCAGGGTCTTTCACTGTATGGATTTCCAACCATGATCTCTGTAATTTGAACGTGCCATGTGAGTTATATTTATGTTGTTTCTAATATTACGCGAGTAAGTAAATCAGATTCAGGAGCATCATAGCTAGCCATTCATCAAAGAAAACCAATGGTGTTGTAGTATACAATTTGAAATTGTTTCTCCTCCATAAATGTGCTTTATTAAATTAGCCATGAATTGAGTCAATAGGTAAAATGCACCCCTGTACTTCTTCCCATCATCACATTCTTTGTAACAATCCATACTATAATTTGAATTGGACAAATTAATTTATATTTAATTAAGAATCCACTACTAATAAACATTGCGTTTCCTCACAGAGCAGGGTAGCAATTAAAGCACACATTGAGTATTGTTGACATTTACTCCGTACAATCTAAGCTATATTTTGATATTATTTCCCTCCAAAATGGATTTGTGCTTCGTAATAAATAGTCTCAACATATATGCAGGATCAAGTTGTTTACGCAAATATGTGACGAAAAATACTAATTTAGGCGAATCAAGTTGTTTTAAATACCAACGAGGTTGCTCAAAAGATAATTTAGGAGAATTTGGAATGGATCTTTGCCTCTCTCTCTCTCTCTCTCTCTCTCTCTCTCCTCTCTCTCCCCTAAGATCTACTCTGTGCTAAATGCAAAATTGACAGAGCATGACAACCTAAAGTATAATTAGCTCGTGCCGTTACATCTAAGAATATTGTTTCTGTAACTTTTCCCTTCAATTTGCTAGAAACATTGTCCCCATCTCCTCCCTCTAACGTTGGCTTCACATCAACATCTCTCCGCACCAATCTATCTATATATCATACCACACGTACCAAAGCAAAAAACTCAGACCAACCACGTGACAACACATAATTTGGTTATATGGACATCTCAAAAAGAAGAGAAAGGATTCGGTTACTGCTGGGGATGGAGATATACGTATTAGACCAAGGATCTGATCGATGAAGTAAAGTTGCAGGAGCCTAGCATATAACATGGCCGCGTCGTCATGCGACAGCTGAAACAACACCCATAACTGGGAAGCTGAGGCGTCAATTTGTTCAGTTGCGTCCATTGCCAACAGCATATATAAGTTGGGGAGGCGTAGGCGTGGTGGGTTTAAACAGAACACATTTGGTCAGGAGAGTGTTACATGACTGATGCTAACTCTTCACCTCTCCTAATAGTGACTTTATGCGTAGTTTATGCAAAGCAGGTGATGCCCCTCTCGCACATCACATTATCATATTTGTTTGTGAAAAGTGCTAGCTCCCTTTCACGTCGAGATGCAGCTGGTGGTTAGCCAGTCCCATGTGGCTTCAGGGACAATTTATTTATTTTAAATTTGTTCGATAACCATGATTTTTTTTCTTTTTATGCAGTGAAGTTATATTCCAAGAGGAAACTTGCTTGTGAGATTTGGTTATGAACTGCTAAAGTTAACTCTACAGGAACACAGCAGCCTGGGCTAGCTAACTGACCTCTCTGCACCTATTTTCTAACTCTTCCTTTTGTAGTTGCTTTGCTCTTTTATATGATTTTTAATTAACCTAGTCATGGACATTACTTAGAATGTATGTATGTGGGTGGAGGACCACATGCATACTGGCCTGTGAATTATCAATCAAAAGGGGAATCTGTGTTCACAGGAAGTTTCTTGGATCATAAGGTTTTATATGTGCATAGAATTTCAGACATGCACGTTACTCTGTGAACCCATTTTTTATATAGTTTTAAGGAGCAGATATCATGTGTTTGTCTGTCAAGTTTTAGAATGACTGGATCTATCAGCAAACCAAATTTCGTAACACCATAAGAGACTTTAAATTTTTTTTTCTCGAACACGTAGGAGAACTGTGTATCTTTGTATTAAGAGAGAAAAAAGGGCAATGTACATCTGATTCCCCCATCCCATGCCCAAAGGTTGAGGGAACCAATTTTAACGCAAATGACTTGTTCACCTTCTACATGGTTATACGCCCACAACTATGAAAGCCTACACTTCAGCACCAACTCGACCCGGACAGAGCTCCCGTAGCTTCTTTGCACCAGCAAGACACCACAGGTGACCTTCGTCTTTGAATAAACATATTGCCTTCTTAATCCCAGGGGATTACCCATCAAAAACAGAATTGTTTCGCTGCTTTCAAAGAATCCAAGCCCCCAGATATTATGATACGGTTAACTCCTTTTCTCTTTTCCTGCTTTACGAGCAGCCTTGCTCCACCATTCAGCAAAATTTCTCTCATTTCGTCTAGGGACAGCTCCCAGCAAGTTGATGGAAGATACAACGCTGTGCCATAACTGTCGTGCGAAAACATATGTAGTCAGCAAGTGCTGCCCATTATCCTCTTCTTGGTCACTTATTACACATTTTTTCCTTGTGAGGGAGTACTCTCTTCATGAGTCTATCCGCTGTCAAGCACCTGTTGTGTATGGCGAGCCAAAGAAACATTTTACATTTTCCCGGTTCTCAGGACTTCCACAAGCGCTTAAAGGTTTGAGGGCAATAGAGCCCTGAAAGTAGGCTCGATTTGCTTGAAAAAAATTGTTACATTAATAAAAGATGGTCATCATAGCTTCATCCACTAGGGACATAATTGTTTGTCATATTAGAATAAATCTGAAAGAAAAACCTATCATTTATTCACAAGCCCAACAAACTCATACAGCAAGTAATTCCTATTTGCCAGTGAAATTCAGTAACTAGTGAAAACTCCATTCAATACATCATCAATCCAACCAGAACCGCAGTTTTGGATAACTAAGATCCAAACACACCAGTAATCTAATCCCCTCCTAGCAAACGATTGTAATTCTGCTATCAGTTAATATAAGCTCTTGTGACTTGCCCTCAAAAAAAAAATCTAGTTCCCTCCTAGCTATAATGCATATTAATTACTTAGTCATCAGGAGAATGGTTAAGTCAACAAAATTCCAATCAACATATATAATATGTCAACATAGTTACGGATGTAATCCCATAACATTTCAACTCGTATTTATTCATGATGTATATGATATTTCTGCTCTCTTATATAATTACATTATTGATAAATACTCATGTTGAATATTTTCGGTGAAAAAAAAAACTATATGTGATGACATTTCTAAGATGCATAATATAAGTACGTTGATTAATATTTAGATATATACAATTGATGATTCAATCGAATAAATTACCTTATATGATTGATCACTCTATATATTAAATCCCAAAATGAGTAGCTCAAGTACTGGCATGTACTGCCATAATTTTTTGGATATAAATATTACTCTTTAATTCATTTGCGTGTTCAAGAAGGACAAAGTATTGCCTCTATTGAACGATTTCGTTCATGTAAAAACACAACTATTTATGAAAATAGTGTCAAATCAAACTTATAACTAATGTACCATATTTCACAAGAGTATCCAAGAGTAACTTACATGTCAGGCAATGATCCAGTGACTATTCATTTGAAGCATTAAGAATATATTTATCAACCGAACCCTTTAATATTTTCAACAAAAATAAGTGTGTTGACATTTGGATCAGTTCAACAGGTGCTTCAAAACTTTAAACATTATAAAGAAAATTACTTTCATTCAAAAAGAAACCTAAATATAAGTTTCCTAGGAACAAAAGCATGCGAGCATACACAACAGTCAACATTTCATTATTGCTTCTTGTACCAAGTACTCTAAGCTTTCAATCCTGCAGAAAATAGCTTGTCATAAATTGTTCTTGAACAACTTTTTCGTACCTTCTCCTAGAGACCTTTAATTTCAACTCGCATTTTGATAATCTTCAGAAGTGAAGAGGAAACAGAATTGCTAGCAGACACACATGCATGGAAACTGGAAAGTCCACAACCCCAAAGGTGGTACAAATGAGTATGAAGTCAAAATGGTACTACATCGTGTGCTTATGTCTGATAAAAGCATTACTCTGCATCAATCACACAATTCTTCTAAAAGAACATACAGTGATGCGAGTCACTTAAAATTCTGTAGGCTTATTCATCAGTCCAACTTTTTTTTATTACACAGTATAACTCAGACACTCACAACGCACGCACACTCACCTCTATGAACGCACATACATAAACCCTAACCCTACGAGCATCTTCGAAGACTGAGCCGGCAAATCCTCCAGATTGACGAAGTCACCACTGGCGCCTCGCTATCGACAGCCACGTCGTCTACCGCTGAAAGCACAAATACCGTTAAATTCTACAAAATTCGCTCTCACCGGGAGTCGAACCCAGAACCCAGGACCTTTCACTATTCATCAGTCCAATCTGACAGGCTCAAAAACAAAAAATGTCCAACCTGTGAGGCATCCGTGTCCTAGTCTCGCTAACAACATATGTCAAGCTCTGTTCATGTGGCGGCTTGACCAACTTTGTTGTTGTCCATTTAGGATAACACTGTTACTCGACCGCACCATTTAATTAAGTAAAGTTAATTGAGGTCCATACTTGATGGGGCTCCATATATTAATAAGCAGCTTTCAATTCGCTTGACATGATTAACTTAACTGGGGATACTATGCTCCTAAGAAGCAGGCACATGCACATATACGAAACACACAGTTGCTTAATGTACCAAATCTTAATAGAAGATGTCCTTTTGGCTTTTGGCGACCTTATTTTTATTTTCCCAATCATAAAGCTCTTTATGTTTTTTCTCGGCATGCACTTGTATTCAATCCTATTGTTCTCAGTATCTCTAGTCACTCACAAGCCACTGGCCTCCTAACATAAGGGGTGCAGTGCCGCCATTGCTGTGTGCTGCCATTATTTGTCAACACCCCCTCCCTCTAAGGTTGATGTCGTTCAAGTGAAACGAAATAGTAATTCAACAGGTGTAGGAAGGAAGAAATCATGACATGAATCTCTGTGTTGATCCCAAGGTTAGACAAATTATTTACATTCCAGGGTAGCCCAAGATTACCAAATTCCTTTTCAAAAAATAACAAAAGGAAAGAGCTACCCACACCCTCCATTATTTGTTGTCACAATCAAATCTTGATCAATGTTTACTCACCTTCTCATGTGATCTAAATTTATGTACCCCAAAGAAAATCATAAAGTGTTCATTCAGCACAGTGTGCTGGACACATGGAAATTTCAAAGGTGGCATAACTGGTTAGCAAGTAAAGCATCAATGGGTGCATGTGGAAGGTAAAAACCCCACACCTGCCCAACCCAACCCAACACACAACACCCACTGGCACCTGTAGCAAAGTGGACAGATGGTGGGAAGGGCAGTGGCGCAGTGCCCCTTTGTTTAAAGAATGCAAATGACCCCTTCGCAAGCGCTATCTTGCTGCTAATAAGTGATTAGCAAGTAGAAGAGAGAGGAAGAAGCACCCCCTGACAGGCACATGAGTCAATAAGCACAGGAACAGCTTGTACAACGCAGAAACAACCCAGCATGCACATGACCACTAAATATGCCATGACCCCTCCCTCACATGCAGCAACAATATTGTTCCCTTCCTCCCCCACTCTTATTAAAAGGGTTGGTTGGATGGGGCAGCAAGAAATGTCAACTTTTCCCCTCAGCTTATAGATCAAAAAATGAAACAGGCTTTGCTTCCCAGCACAAGCCACCTCCCAATCTTATTCAGATATCACAGCGGCATGTCTTTGAGACTACTGGCTAGTGATATGGAGTATCTTTATCATACCTTCAGAATACAAAATATTGGCAGTTGATGTAGGGAAAAAATGGATAGCTGGAGGCCAAATCAGTACAAATTGAACAGGGACTCCATCTGATTCTGCAAACAGAAACACTCGACAGCTGGCTAATAATGTGGAACCTAGTTTGCATTAATTAATTTTTACCGTGAGCTTTAATCTGAACCGTTGAAGATTTGAGCCAGGACACTAGTCCTCTTTCCCTCCAAGAGCAGATCTTGACTTGATGAAATTGTGTAACAGGGCAGCCTTTATGAACTTGTTTGCCCGTAGGCTGCACGTTTTCGTCTCATAGATACCAGCTGCAGGTGTTTCAGTACACTTGTTGATGATGCTCCTCTCTTAATAAAATATCAGCTCAATGATAATAACAGCATTAAGCCAATATATTATCTGCTGCACTTAACACTGACCATGAAGATGCCAATCACTGTGTTCAAAGACATGTGCCGAGATTAGCAATTAATTGCGCAGAATTCAAAGAAGACCACCGCAGAAACGAAGGTCAAATAAGACTTAATCCTGATGTCAATTCGAATTGTCCTTTAAGTGTACAACAGAGTGGTCCACTAAATATAATCCTGACTAATGCATTATATTGCTGAGACAAATAATGTTCAACAAATCTGATAGTTCATTGTGCCTGTTTGCTGCCATTTCAAAAATCGATGCTTGAGATGTGCCCTAACTATATAAGCTAGAACAACCGCACCAATTAATGTTAAATCGATTATAACTGTAAAAAATAAATTAAATAATTAAATTTATAATACTTTTGTACCAAAAGCGGCCCTGTATGTGCACATTATCTACTACTTCAGGATGTTCAAGATTCAGTTTATTGATAATTTAGACTATAATTTGTTCCAATCACTTAGGATATGCTCAGTAAATCTAACAAGTCATATTTTTCTAACAAAGACAACCAACCGAGGTAACTACAGACTTATATCCATCAATTTTTAGTTTCTTTTTTTTTTCTTCATAGAGCAGTAGCCAAGACTTGTTTTATTCAAGAGTGGTGTAGAAGACAATCTTTTCTTCATAGTGCAGCAGAGCCAATACTTTATTGTCTTTTTTGACGTATACAGTAAAATGACAGAATTTAGATTGTCTGTCCCAAGTTTGTGGTAGGGGCCATTCCTAAGCAGAAAATTAAGTGACTGGCTGAGGGAATGAAGAACATAATTATAAATCAGTTTTGCCATTGTGCACTCTCTGCACTAACGAAAATAAAAAAGCTTCTCGGTACTGTCTGGTCTTTTCTTGGTCCTACATACAGATCTGAATGCTGTTGAGAATTGAGACTTTAGACAATCGGCAATAGTCAGCCGTGAAAACGTGTTTAGCCAGAAGCAGCAGTTTTTTATGACTGCTTCGTAGTCATATGAAAAACAAGCATTGAAATTACCCAAAGTCTCCAGAGAAAAATGATATGACCCCTCAGATTATCATTCAGAATTGGCCTGGGAAATTAGTTCATTTTCTCACTAATCCTAAGCTACTGGTCCCAATGGTCCATATACAAATATGCATTTTTATAAGACATAAGTGGTAACTGTTCTATCTCAGTCGGTAGATATGAAAAATGGCATGGAGAGCATGGATCCGTGGATGTCAGTAGAGTTAGTCGGGACAGATGTGAGCTCAACGTGGCCACAAATAGGCTTCAAGAAGGTTTGCTGATCTTCGCTAGCTTTTGCGCAAAGCAACCGATCGATCGGCCAAACCAGTCTTTTAGTTTTCTTGCCTTTTTCGCTTTTCCTGAATCCTCTCCTAGCACCAGATCGGGTTGGTATTTATTGGAAATCAGCACTGGTACGTGCCGCACCAATGTAGGAACCTCTATAAAATGTTATATTGTACAAACTGTACAAAAATGTGAAGTGTAAACGACTGAACGGCGACCACAAAACCAAACAGTATATCTACATAGTAGTATATAGCATCTACTGCCTTTAGAATTTCTAGAGGGCGTATTAGGATACGAGGAAGTCTTTCAAACTGTAATTAAATTCAAAATCTCTTATAGTATATTATCAATTGTTGTAGAACAAATATCTTATTATGTGAACTGTGAATCTATTGATCGCCAAATTTACAATGTTTGACTAGTCCAAATCCTAACGCGCCTTATGTTTTGAAATTGTAGGGGACTAAATTCGTCAGACGTGTTGTTTAATAGAAAAACTAAGGAGGATTCATTTGCATTTAGGCAAATGTACTATACTCGTGTACTTTATTTACTAGTATGTGGTTATGAAAATATACATGGTATAATTTTATATAATTCTACACAATTCATCAAGGCAATAAAATAAGCCGTTGGTCCCAGAAAGTTGTATTCTGGTTCTCCACTGTTTGGATTTGTGGTACACACCTTTAGTTCAATCAGGAAACTGAATGAATGATGCATGGATAATGGAAACATGATTAAAGCTGGACCATTAGCTTAGGGAATCCTAGCTTCTACTTTAAAAAAAAAAATAAAAAAAATAGGGGCAAACTCCCCCGGCCTTCTTTGGAGGCCATGCAGGGACCAGGGCTCGAACCCTGGCCGGCTGGCTCCTCCCCATGGAGCCTTTGCCAACTGACCTACAGTCAGTTCCCATCCTAGCTTCTACTTTGATGCTGATGTATTGTGAGCGAGAAAAACATGTTGCTGCCAGCAACAGCAGAGCGTGTAGGACATCATGTAGGACTGATGCATTGTGCTTAAAACCGGTATGGATCATTGGTGAACGGTTTTGATAGTTCTGAGACATAGATATTTGTTTGAGTCTCTGGATCTAGATGGCACACTGTAACAAGTTGAAAGACCGCCAGTGCATTTCATTCTTCTCGAAATTATCCCTGGAATGTTATGCGCATCTAGCTAGATATTTTGCAGTACAAACTACTTAGAAGCCATGGGGAAATTAAATATGGTAGCTTACAAATTAGCTATCAATGGACGAAATTAGCCGGAGTCCATGGACCTATAGCAGTATAGCTCATAGCATGGATCTTTAGCAACAGATTATGAGCGCCTACGATGAGTATTGTATACTCCAAGGCTCGACACCATCGTCACAGAGTAATCTCAGTCCAGAGGTATGCAAAACTTGCGATATGAGTTAAACGACTTGATAAATGCTCAGATAAGAAACTTTGTACCAGTGGAGAGCGGTGGGTCCAAACCTCACGCGTAAGTCAGTTATCATCTAGGAAAAATACAAAGCAGCCGCCATCTAGAAAACACTTTTTTTTTCAGCATGTTCACAACCATAGGCCCTACATTTCTTTTTTGTCAATAATGTACAATGAGAACCAAAATCCCATATAGAACTTTCAACACATGCTGATAACAAATTGATTATCGTGTAGCACGTATGCTTAAAAGAAGGCATTCTAGAATTGTATAATCATCACTTATCCCATCTCTATCTATCAGCATAAATAGGTAGTATTTCCACTTGGGATCGATGCACGCACACAACGCGTCAGCTTAATTTGCGCCTCATCCTAGATCACTTCTTTGACTGTTGTCAGCTCCTAGGAACAGATCGTGACAAGAATGATTTCATTTTATGCAACGATATATTCCTATATGCAGCAGCAGTGTTAGAGAAAAGACCGCGTGATCTGGCAATGCAACAAGCACCATGTGCTGCTAGTATTGCTTGCAAGTAAGTGGATCCGTGTAATCCAGAATAAATATTGCTTCATGATTAGGTGTAAGGCTGTAGTACAAAATTCTACAATACACCATACGTACATAACCTACCACCTAATATGTTGTAGGTGCGTTCGTTACATCCCCCTCTAAATTTTAGACCTGTCACATCAAAAAGAATCTTATTATTTAAAAGTACTAAATAAAGTTTAATGACAAAACCTTTTTACAGGTAGGTACATCTTTACGAGACGAATCTAACGAGCCTAATTAATCTATGATTTGCTACAGTGATACTACAGTAATTCTACAGTAATCATCACCTAATCACGGCTTACTTACCCTCATTAGATTCGTCTCGCGAATTAGACCAGGAGTTCTACAGTTAGTTTTGTAATTAAATTTTATTTAATACTCTTAAATGATAAGATTGTTCCCTCTAAATTTTAGCACCCCAGTGTGATCCGGAACAAACGGCACTTAGCTAAGAGCACACGTCTGTGCCGTACGTAGTGGTACGAAATCGTCGCTGCAAACTGGTACGAGTACGGCAGGAGAAGCAGTGGCGGCCACAGGTACAGTCCGTACCTGTGGCGATTGTATATACTATACTCTACTATACGTAATACGTGCAGATTACACTGTACATACGTACTCGGCAGGGAATATCTTTTGTTCTTTTGTTTTCTGCATAAGACAGATGGTCACTGAATCAATCATTTCATAATACAGTTCCTAGCGTCTATCTCTGGCCCATTCACATCGACGTGCACGGCCAGCTCATCAATCTGACGTGTACCAAACTTTACTTCTCTTTCTTCCACGTGTAGTGCTAGTTCCAAGTTCCAACTCACCAAAATATGTGACGCGGTGCTCTCAACGCGAGGCGCGCTCTAGATTTGATTTGACTGGTGACACCTCACCAAACCCGCCGTGGGATATATGAAAAAAAAAAAGTGTTCAAACAGACGCGGCATCCGTGTACGTAATTGAATAAATTGTCCGGTAAGGAAAATAATTGTGGCTTGACGTAGAAGGCGTCACTCGTTTTGGACTTTTGGTGTCACTTCTTTGACTGGTGTCAGTTTCAAGTCATGACGAGATCAATTCCATTTCACGCAACCATGTCCTTTTCAGATGCGGTAAAACCATAGTGATGAAAGTCTTTGTCAAAACTGGTTAGAGTTTCAGAGATAGAATTCAGTCATCTTTTGAGAACCACCGATGGTAATTTCTTTTTCATTAATTGAGGTGCCAAATTGACCATTATGATGACATGGCAATAGAGAGAGAGAGAGTGTGTGTAAGTGTACACGAATTTTTTTAATCAATGACATGCCTGCATCTCATCAAGCAAAAGACAAAAGTCTTACTTTTGGTATACACAATTATCAAGACTTTTGTCTCTAATATTCAGGAGCGTGGCATATCTTTGTATTATAAAGATAAGAAAAAACCCTTGTAGATCTGCCTCCTCAGTTCCGGACCGAATAAGAGGGGTGAACAATGTCAGATGGATTACTACTCACTAAAATTACAAACTTGTGACCCGACTATATAGAATTAATCAAGTCTCTCAACCCCATCTACTCCTTGGGTTTGTATAGCTTTTTAGCTCCAGCTTTAACTCCACAACTTATATTCATCTCTAAACATCCTCATATATACCTCACCAAGAGATGGCGAGGCTCCATCAAAAACACTAGGGTGCTTCCATATATGAGCCAAGACACTAAGATGATCAACGAGTTAAGAGCAACTCCAATGAAGCCCTTATATGCACCCTTATACCAGATTTGAGGGGAAAAGAGGAAAAAATGGTCTCCAACAAACCCCTCATCCCTCTCCTAAGGATGAGAGGGCTCTCAAATTCTTCCTCTCCACTCTCATCCGTAGGAGAACGGACGGGAGCCCTCATCCCAACCACCTGCGCTCTCGCGTTCGCGCGGAACTCTCCTGCTTGCTCGTCGCCGCTAGTCGCCGCTGCGTGAGTCGCCGTGCCGCCGCCCACACATGAGTCTCCGACCATGACGCAGCTCCATGGAGAGCTCCGGCTGCGATTTGCTAGAGAGAGAGAGAGAGAGAGAGAGAGAGAGAGAGAGAGAGAGAGAGAGAGAGAGAGAGAGAGAGAGAGAGAGAGAGTACTTGCTTGCTTCGGCTGCCGCAAGCCTTGCTTGCTTCGATTTTTTTTTATTCGTTTTGCTTGCTTCGATTTGCTAGAGAGAGAGAGAGGATTTGGGTGGAGAGAGCCATGCCTCCATGGTTGTGTGCGGGAGCAGGAGTACTAGGAACTAGGAAGAAGAAGCAGGGAGAGAGAAAGGACTTGGGTGGACCAGTGGATAGCAGTTGAGGAGGAAGATAAGGTAAGGAGAAAAATAATATAAGATATTGCTGCCATGTGGGACCATCATGGATAAGGGGTGAGATATGAGAGGATTGTTGGAGATTGAGAAGAATAAGGGGTTAAAAATGGATAAGAGAGCTCTTATATGAAGAAATAAGGGGGCAAATTTAAGAGCTTCATTGGAGATGCTCTAACTCCTTTCTAGTACTCCCTCCGTTTCATATTATATGCAGTTTTGGATTTGGACAAGGTAACTAAGAAGGAGTGAAAAAGGTGATGGGCACAGAAAACAATGAACACTGAATGAGGAGAGAGATAGAGATAGACACAGGAAACGATACACTGGAAAGTAGGAAAATTCTCTTGGGAATCGAGAACTACTTAAATTTTGGAAAAAAATTTGAATGCTAGAACTACCTATATTTTGAAACAGAGAGAGTATTGGTTTTTCAACATTCGAAGAATCTTGGCTCACCGAAACTCATTTCGTGCTAGCGTGGAGCAACTCTCCCGATGCCCCGATGAGAGAGCAGTGTAAACCATATTTGTCGAAACACGCATAGTTTATCAGTAAGCGTTGAACCATCTCCTCTTCTTGGTCGCAAAGGGGACATCTCTCGGGATGATCTAACCCTCATGCACGCAAGACAATCAGCAGTCCAGCGTTTATTTCGAGTGGCGAGGCAAAACTTACTTTTTTTTTACTGAAAAAAAAGAGTAAGTTTTGCCAGCGCCCAGGATTTCCATAACTGCCTCCATGGCTCAAAATGTAGTGAGCCATTGATAAAAAGCTCCATATGAAAATTTGGCCGAATAAACCCCTGAGCGATTGAACCTCCATATATGCACATCTTCATCTTGTTCTTGCCAAGGCAATTCCAGAGATGGAAAAAGTACTCAATTTATGAGCACCCCATGACACAACACCTCAAATGTCATTGTCCATATGTGATTTTCCAATGCATGTGTCACAGTGCACATTTTACGGAATTTTGGGCGGGCCACAATTGTCAAGAATCAAAACAGTATATGTAACAGTTGCATTGGATGAGAGGAGTTTCATTTACAGCCAACCAATGAAATTAAATGATATAACCATGCAATGAAACACCAAAATGAAACTATATATACATTGAAAGGGTCGTTTCATTCATCATTAGTTGGCCTAGACGAAATGCTACATTTCAACAAGCCTTAGACGAGAGGAAACACGATTATAAAGTTGGACTGAGATCTGCTAATTAGTTGACACGCTCTCAAGTGTAAACAACAGGCAAGTGCCACCTTCAGAAACACCTGAACGTCAGGTGATGCTTCATGCATGCAGAACACGGGAATAATTTGACAGGTTCTCCCTAATAACTAAATTATGAGTGAACATAAGTGCTGAAACAAGAAAATGACCATATTGAGAAATTACAAGTGCTACACTAGTTCTCCCCTACGAGAGATTCTTGCAACCCGCTTCTTTCTCTATGCTCTTCACAACCATCCGTTGCCAAGACCGTGTTGGCACCAATGTCGTGACATGTAGAAACTACGGTAGTATAGGATCTAGGACAATAATACTTGGAGTACAGATGAGAATATATATATAGGCAGGAGCGGAGCCACAGGGGTGCTGCCACCCTCTTGCCCTCAAAACACCACCTTTTATTCTTTGATGAATATGAAAAACATCATGTAAATGATGCCAAAAAAAAAAAAAGAACTAGCTTCACAACAAACAGCCAGCACCCCCTGCAGTCATATTCTTGCTTCACAACAAACAGCTAGGTTGGCAGCACATGCATCTAGGTTGTTTAGGAATCTAGCTAGGCCGAGACAGCATGGAGATTGGCCTTTAGCCAGGCATGTGACATTGGCCTAGGAACATCATGACCTAAAGCATGAAGCAAAGAATCGAAGCATCCTATTCCGAGCTGCTTTGCACGCGTAGCGATCTGCTTCTTTCTCTTTGCATGTCCTGTCAACACGTGAAGAGGTGCCAATATATATGAAGCGTATCTTCAAGCTCAATATATTTAATCTGTTTTAGTTTGTTTGCTGACAGAAATGCGCAGCATAAGAACGAATATCACGGTAACATAAAGTCCGAATTTCGATGGAGTCGATATTCAACTTAAGCACGTTTTCCATCGCGTGATGCAAACTGTAATTGTGGAAATCGCATGCACAACCACGATGCCAAAGTATAGACCATGACATGATATAATGCGCTTGGTGTAAATGATAGATAATTCTATGCTGTCGCAAAAACAAGAGAGTTAAATATATGGTTTTGTTTGGAGGAACGGTAACTAGACAATCTATTGTGAAGAAAAAAGAGAAAGAAGAAATAAGTACAAGAAAAGAAAGAAAGGTTTGTCCTCGAAAAAAAAAGGTTTTTTTGATCTCTAAAGAAGAAAAAAAAAAAGAAAGAAAGGTTTGGCGTGGGAGATCAAGGGCGTCGTGGGTCCCAGCGTAGCCAACGGTGCAATGGCATCCGCGGAGAGTGGGCCGCTGCGGTCACGTGGCCTGCCTGTTGTTTCCCGCAATGGGCCATTTGCAAGCCGTAAAAAGCACTCTCAACTTTTTACGGGCAGGCCCACCAATTAACTAGTGCTTAAAGCTGGCTGCTTAAAAAGTCACACGCACACAGCTGCACAATCTGCATAACACATGAGCTTACGCAAGGATCCAGGCAGTCAGTGGCTCAAGGTACGTGCATCAGTAACTGCTGCCTGCCCTGTGGCTTCACTGAATGAACTCGTGAGGTAATCTCAGGCTTTTCAGGGTGTGGTCAACGAAGAACTACTTTGGTCTCTGATAGTACCTGGTCCACGCTACAGCTCCATTGCACGGTGCAGCAACAAATTATTTTACAGTTTTACAGAGCAAGAATGCTTACCAAACTGCTTAAATCACGATGTTAATACAGTGCCTAGCTTCGGTAACGAATGCCTGTGGTATAAAATCAAGGCTCTTCTACTGTGTGGTTTATAATGAAAGCAAGAGAGTACTTCCTGCTCAAAGGCAACCGTGTGAGATCCTATATTGCTCTGTTGCGTCATGCGAGAATTTTGTTTCAAGCTTACATATTTCCGTTTTCCCAATATAATAGAATTCTGAGTAGGATCTCCCGGCCAGAACCCTCGGACCTGCATCGAGCGAAGATGTTGCCAAATAACAAGAGATACTAGTATATCGTAGCAATCATCATTCGTTGTCCTTCGCTAGAAATTGATTAATCAACAGGTATGCTGATATGTATCGATCACTGCCGATTCGAACTGAGTGTAAATTCATCGATCAAACGGTTAGTTGTGCCGATTTCGTGACATGAAGCAGAAGAAGCAATAATACCGTCACTTTGTACGCAAAATACCGTCTTCAAACACAAGCATCACCAAACAGATTAAAACTATATTTGCATGGTGAAATATGCTCTAGAAGCTTCAAATGGACCATTCATTTTTTGCAGAGCTTCTGTATGGGAGAAATATGTTCCGTATAGTGGCCGGAACTGGGGGCAGGTGGAAATTTTACATAATTAAAGCTTTTTAGGCGTTGAAATGGTGTGTAACAAAATGTTCATGTACACACGAGAGAGTGGTACCCGAAACACACGAGAGAGTGTTCAAAGTAGAGCATAAACCAAAAGAATGATAACGCTCTCTTTTGCTATTGGAAGAAGTATATGATATGCGCAATTGCTAAGGAGGGAAAGGATCAAAATCTCTACATTTTACTATGGGTGATATGTACTCTGTAGCGTCCTGTCCTCGGATTCTATCAATCCTATTAAGCCTTGGGCTGAGATGTCACATACTCCCTTTTAATGTCTTACAAATTTTCCTTTTTCCTTTTTTAACAATAGATTATATATATTGCTACTGGAGTGTGCCGGGGCAGACTTTTCAGTTAATAAAAGTTATAGTAGCACTGAAATGACAAGAAGTGGCTTCCAAGCAAATAAGCATGAGAAAATGGCAGCGCACCATAAACGTCATCGTCACTGAGTGACAGGCGCAGAGGAGCTGCACTTGCTGCCGGCAAGAAACGGCAAAAGTTGACTGATGGGTGTTCTGACACTCTCTAATATGGGCCGGGAATTTGACATGGCACCCAATTGAAAGCCCACGGTCCCGTGCTACATTTTTGTTCGTTTCTTAGCTGAAATTTAATTTTGCGTGCGTGGTAGTACTGCAGCAGAGTTTAGGAAAAGATAGTTTCTCTTAATTTACTTGTAAAAATAACTGCATATCCTAACGTTGATGCTCTGTTTACCTTGAATGCGATGTGAGAGTGTGTGGTGTCTCACCAATTTTACTCAAGACCATGCAATTACTTGGATTCCCTCAATCCCAATATCATTGTACAGATCATGTACAAGGCAATGCTTGTAAATCATTTCAACTGATGATGAAGCCTTGAACTAACGCCAAGTGACACATATCAACGGGCTTGTTCGCTTGCGTATCAAAGGGTTGTTCTACGGCTGTTTACTGTAGCTGATGTTGGTAAAATAGAAGGAAACACTGTAGCGGATGTTGAAGAAATAAGTATGAACACTGTAGCGACTGATTCGCAGTAAGGCTGCCGAACAGGCTGAACAAGATATGGAATCAAACATAAAAACAGACCAGACACGGCATATATGCAGTCATACAGACGCTTCCAATGCCATGTCAACATGCATGCACGTTGCTGCATCAGAGGAAGAATAACACCATATATGCATGTCAGTGCACTCCTTGCATGCATTAATTGGTGTTTGCGTATCGACGACGACCATACGGACGTCAATCTGTTGCTTTTTATACCGTTAAAAAAACATTTGCATTGAGCCGAGTTGGGTTGGAGCTTAATAATAAGCTTCTCACTGACATTTTCGTCAGATTGGTAGCATGTCACACAAAAAGGTCCCATGATGGATTTTTTTTCTTTATTGTTTCAAGAAGATCTTTGCTTTTGACCGAGAAAAATAAGAAGAATGACTAGCTAGGAGGATTGTTCTGGTTACTTTTCAATCGGGTAGGCATTGGCGAGGGCTCTTTGGTGTTTGAAAGAAAACAAAATCACTGTAGAGGGCAAGCAACTTTTTGGATCATCGTATGACAATCGTAATTCAATCACAAGGTCATAACAAACAAAATAGAGACCATATTCTTCGTCTAGCCATGCAATTTAAGATGTATGAACAAAGGGCTAGCAAGTCATTGGTTAGCTAGCTCCCTCGACGAGGGGGTGAAGCATGCATGCATGAGGGGTCGTGTGATGGATCACCTAACTAAACGGTTGAAATCATATATGGACGCTAGCAATACAATATTGTCGTTCAAGCTTATAGCTACCTAGCTTGTTATGTGCCAGGTTTTTGTTTTTGGGATAAAGATTTGTCAGATAAGATAATGCATGCATGTGTATAGATGTTAGTTCGTTGATCGTTTTCGTGAGCCTGTCAGTTGCATGTTGGTTGATGCTTATATATCTCCGACATGCACGCAATGCACAACTAATGACCAGTCATCTTCACTTCATTCTAGCTAGATCACCTAACATACAATCATTTCTTTTCTAGCTGAATATATATGATAAATGCAGTTAGAATCGACATGTGACCTTTCTTAATTATCCTGATTTGCTATATTTAGTTATACTTTGATGTTGTGGTTCATGTAAGGCTAATGAAGAAAACAGCGCGTGAAGCAATCGTGGCATGCAAAGCATCAATCAATCGGTATTCTTGATACTTAGGGGGTGTTCGTTTCCAAAGGTCTAAATTTTAGAAGGGTCACATCAAAGAGAATTTTGTTATTTAGAAGTATTAAATAAAGTTTAATTACAAAACTAATCGCAGAACCCCTGGTCTAATTCGCGAGACGAATCTAATGAGGGTAATTAAGCCATGATTAGATGATGGTTACTGTAGCATCAGTGTAACAAAACATAGATTAATTAGGCTCATTAGATTCGTCTCGAAATAAGCATTTATCTGTCAAAAAGGTTTTGTCATTAAATTTTATTTAATGCTCCTAAATAATAAGATTCTTTTTCATTTTAGAGGTCTAAAATTTAGAGGGATGGAAACGAACGGGGCCAGTATGCTGACTTGGGAATCACTTATGTAGGTGTATGTATTGCCGAATTAGCAGTAGCATGCACCACAAGTCCACAAGAAACTACCTAGAAATCCGTAGTCGATTACTCGCTTATGGCCTTTGCGTGTGGTCCTACCGGTCTAATTTTTTATTTTTATTTTTTGGACCATGAATCCTACTAGTACCCTGTTCCATATGTAAACATTTGTTGACATTTGAAGTTCGTGTTTGATCATTTGTCTTATTCAAAAAAATTATAAAAATATTATTTATTTTGGTGCAATTTGTTTTATCATTATATATACTTTACGCATAACTTATTTGTTTTATATTTTTGTAAAAAAATCTCTACTACTTAATAAGTCTCAAAAAAGTCGTCAGCTTCAAATTTTCAGACCTCTGCCTACCGATTTCA
This sequence comes from Eragrostis curvula, assembly GCA_007726485.1. Taxonomy (NCBI): domain Eukaryota; kingdom Viridiplantae; phylum Streptophyta; class Magnoliopsida; order Poales; family Poaceae; genus Eragrostis; species Eragrostis curvula. The sequence continues at coordinate 30,244,843 of CM017441.1, read as the reverse complement.
TGTCGGAGTCAAGTTGCCTATTTGTTTCTATGCCGAATTCGAATTACTGAGTTCAATACGAGTTCGATTTTCCTGATTTTCTTGAGTGGGAAAGGAAGAGGGACTGTTTCGAATCCGTTTTGCTAATCCATTGGCATTGATGTGCTTTAATATAGTCGATCTGGGAGCTTCAACTTTCTCTAATGGTTTATGGGTTTTGCTTCTGGAAGATACAGTCGAGAGGTAGAAGAAAGGTGCTTAACACAGATTTTGGACCAGATGGGCCGTGCTTTGTCGCAAGTTGGGCCGCCCGCATGGGCCACATCTTTTCAGTCCGGTAGGAAAGAAAGTTGGGCCATGCTGGGGTGGGTGGTCGCACATGGGTTGGCATTGGGCTGAATTGGTTGCCAGCTGGACGAAAGCAAGAGCTGGCATGCTGCTTGCTGGGTTCGGTCCAGGTACGGGCCTGCTACGATCCATATCCATGAGAGTAGAGCGGGTTGTTTGTTAGGTTCAAAGGAATTTGCTTAGAAAAGAAAGGAAGGGTATGATTTAAATCCCAAGCCTGCTTACTTTTGATTCAACAAGAGAAGGATTTGATTATTTGCTCTTTTTTTTGCAAATGGTTATTTGCTCTTCAGTTAGAGAACTCGGCTCAAATAACTTCATTCCTATTAAAAAAAACTTTCCAATGCACGGACTATTAATCCCTAAAATTTGTGTATTTTCTACATATGTTATCAAAAAACTCAATTAGTAATAATGGTGGTGAGATGCATAAATTAAATATGTTGCAAATCTAGAGTCTCAAGTTAATATTGTTCCCGTAGCAACGCACGGGCAACTTGCTAGTTTGAATAAAACGATGGTCAAACATAGAGTTCAAAAGTCAATAAATACTTATATTTTAGGACGGAGAGAGTACCCCCCCCCCCCGAATTATATCTTCTGCTTAACTGGTGTCTCAGAGTTGCAAGCAACCCCTTATATTGCTACAACAGAGCGTTCTCTCACGCGTGCCACTTCAAGATTTTCCCCTAAAGTTTCTTGCAAGTAGCTAACGGTTCTGTTGTATTTTTGTAAGTTTTTATAATAATTATGGGTGATGAATTCATGAAAATTAATTATGAAATTGGTAAATTGCTTAATTTTAGGAAAATAACAAAAACTGTTCAACTAAGGAGCACTAGTATCAATGCATGTACGCCATGTACTTGTTTTAAAACTTAAAACGATATTAGAGCTAATATTAAATTCTAAATCTATAACAAAAACAACTTAATTAAGCCAACAAAATTTGTATAGAAAATCCTCGTATTTTTTATTTAGTTTTTTAGCACAAGGAAATCCTCGCATCCCAAACGGTGTTTAAAGTAGAGTTAAATTTGCGTCAGGCAGGCCCAATGTAATGGGGGGCGGTTAACGCGCGTTAACCAAGCGCGCGTCCCACCTCGTCTGCTGCCACGTGCCCCTGTTCGTCTTCCTTGTTGCCGGCCGCCGCCCGTGCGACTCCGGTGCCGTCTCCGGCACCGTCGGTGTAGCACCCCACCTCAAATTAATGAGAGGTTTAGCTAACCAGGATCATAATCGGGGGATACTTGGCGAAGCAAGTATCCATACGACCACACACATAAGCATAAGTAAAATAATTTTACATTAAGTTCAGTTATTACATTGGTTCCATAATTAACATAGGATATAAAGTACGAAGTTCGATTAATATTACATACAAGAGTTCAAAATTCGATTACATAAAAGCGAGCGGAAGCGAAACACACGACGATACATATCTACAAGGAAATCATGTCCGGCCCGTAGACACGATCTCACTCACCTTACTCCTGGCTGGGAGAGGAGGGAACCCACTCAATAGACCAGTCCTTGGGCGGCTCACCCTCCCACACTACTTTGCCACAACAACCGCAGAAATTACAATTTGGAATACCTGCAGCAAAATTTTAAACAATGAAACCCTGAGCAACTAATACTCAGCAAGTCTTACCCGTCAAAATGGCCTTCTAAGACCGACTTCTAATATGCAGGGGGTTGACCAGATTGGTGAAATTTAATTGCAAAAACGGCACTAATAATTGATCCTTATTTTCATGTTTTAGCCAAATTAAAAGGGTTCTTACGTTAATATAAATATTAGCAACCTAACTAAGCAATACATGGTTGCAATACAATTAATTGAAGTACAAAAGCATATAACAACATCATGTGCACTTCTTACTACGATGTGACGCAGTGAACAAGTGGTACTCAATAACCGCGAGGGACGGCGATTCGAATCGATTTACACCTGCAGGCGAAACCCGAATACACGACGTACGCTACTCGAAAGAGTCACGCACGGCATCTTTTCACAAGACATCATAAGGTCGAGCCGATTTCACCTCTCCCGGACACACGTCCTCCACGCGATACCCGCGCCAGGCAATCCGTGGTTAGCCCGTGTGCCCTCCCTTCCTACACAAACCCGCAACCACCATTCCATCTTCATCACCAAAAGAGAGGGGGTGCACCGTCCAACACTTACAACATCGAGCTACTCAGTTTACTAGTTCCCACTCTACTAGCATGCACTCGGTACTGTTCAAACTTGCTCAGCGGGGCCACAACGAACGGTCCTCGATTGACACAAACGGGGCTATGGCGAACAAGGCGAGCCTTGTCACCTCAACCTACACATGAAACTTCCCCGTTCGGTCTCAAATTCATTATCATCATCATGTGAGAACATAAAGTAAATCCGACCCCACTTACACCAAGCGGTCTCCATACCACTCGATATTCTACCGACGACACTACCTTATTAAGCATAGCAAACTAACGAGTGGTAGAACTTAACCGAACCAAACCCATAGGAATATCTGGAGATACATGCAACTAGGTTTTCAATCAAGTCCTATACGTAATGCACATTTCACGACCCGCATACATGTGAGAAAGTGGAAACTTTGCAAAAACATAGGTGTGCACCGGGGCTTGCCTTGGGGTTGGTGGTTAGCACACTCGAGCACGTTCAAGTCAGCGCCGGCCTCCTCGGTCACGAGCTCCAAGTCCTCGAGTCCGGCGTCGGTTCCTAAATGAATGCAATGATATACACAAAGTCAAAGAGGGTTCATGGAACTTCCTTGACAAATATGACATGATGATTTTATAATGCACAATGCAACATGCTTGCAGGGCCATTTATCAGATTTTAAAACTGGACCTGCGGGGGGTATGACGGCCCCCGGGCTTTCTATTGGGGAGGAGAAGATCCTCTCACACAGATCCAGAAAACCCCCGAACCTCTGCCCCACCCTTACACAGCGGCACCGTAGCCCATGTGAGACGACCACGACCGGGCCGGACCTTTAAACCTGTGCTTTGGCCATGGGACAGACGAGGGGATTTTTTTAACCTCAGCCTGAAATTCGCTCCCACGGGGAGTCGAACCCAGGACCTGAGGAGTGCCGCTGGGTTCCTCTAGCCAACTCAACCAGAGATCCTTTGGCCATTTTATCAGATTTTAGCACTCTGGTCCCCAGTGATTTACACAAATTAATTTGAATTTATGAAATTTCTTACGTGCAATAAGGGATCTTCTTCTAAATTCTTTAAAAAGGGTTCTGGAAGATCTAAAATTAAGTTTGTATTTTTATTTAGCAACCTAATCCTAGATACAGTAAGATATCCAAAATTTGGTGCCAAAAGGTGCAGGAATAAAATGATAAAAAGGATTTTTCTAGAAACTTGAAACTGACATTACTCCTAAAATAGAGTGAATTTAAAGAAACTGTTTTGTGAGAAGTTCAGGGAACTCACAAGGGGTATGTGTGCCAAAAATCAGAATTGTTGCCTTTATATATCTTTTTATAAAAATGATTTACTGATTCTCTTCTCTGAATTTTATAAAATTAACTAAGACGAGTTCAGATGTCTATGTTGTACCACTGGATAGATCTGCTCATAAGGAAACTAACAAATTTTGTTTCGGATTTTTCTGAGTTGTATTTGAATTTCTATCGAATTTACAAGTTTGATCAAATTTCTGAGAAAACTAAAAGGAAAAAGGGGCAGCGGCACTGTAGCAGTGCCAGTGCGCGCGACAGGGACGACGGCGAGGTCGCCGTTCCGGCTAAACGGCGGCGAATTTCATGTGAATGTCAGCGGCAGCGCGTAGAGGGCGTCGAGGCGATTCTAGGGCTGGTTGGTGTGCACGTGCGCGTGGTCGGGAGGGAGGTCGGCGGCGATGGCGGCGGCGGCGAGCGGCGTTCCGGCGAGGTGAGGCAGCGCAGGTGAACTAGCGCGAGCATGAGCATCACGGGGTCAGGGTGAAGCTCACCGTGGTACGTGTGCACGTGGAGGAAGGCCGGAAGGTGGACTTCGTCGGAGAGGGCGGCGCGGTCCGGCGAACGGCGTCGGGGAAGAAGGCGATTCCGGCGAGCACGCTGCGATATTGACGAATATTTCAAGCCATGGAGGTGCGTGGAGAAGCAAGGAAGACTCGTGCTTGATGAATTGAAGGACCGCTCACCGAGTTGGACGAATTTCCCGGCGAGGTCGAGCTCGTTCATCTGCCGGCCATGGTTGAAATCCCCCCTTCGATCTCGAGCTTCACGTGGGGAGGCTTCGATTGGCGGTGAGGATCAGCTGAGAGGGGGTCTCTGCGCTCTGATTCTCTATTGGGTTCGAGCGCGGAGCTGCGGCAGGTCGACGGCGCGGCAGCGAGCTCGGCTGGGCGGCAATGGCGGGCGGCTGGACAAGAAAGGAGAGGAAAAAGAAGTGGCGACGACGACTTGACCGAAGGAGGAGGAGATAAGGGACGTTGAATCGTCGCCGGTGCTGTGCCATGGTGACGCCGGCCACAGTTCCGGCGGAATGGGCAGAGAGAGAGGCGAGGAAGAAGACGGTGACACCCGGCGCTACAGTGAAATTTTCGAATTTTCCATGAATTTGCACGTGCTGACTTGGATTGATTGAAACCAAACTCTACTGTGCTCCAAAAAATCTGATAAAATCAGTTCTGGAAGGTTTCACTGAGATGAACAGTTTTACTTATTACGACGTTTCCTAATTCGATTTAGATTTTGAATTAAAATTCAATTAGGACAGATTTTGGATAAACGATCTTGGATTTATTTCAGCCCATTTCCTTTTGTAGAAAAATCCACAAAATTCTCCAAAAATCTCCTTTTGCCCCTGGATGCCAAGGAAATTTTCAAATGGGCCCACTTGTACACAAAATTTTGAAGTTCTAGTTCAAGTTCATATTTGACTATTTTCAATTGATTTGCTTTTAAATTAAATTCTCCAATGTGATCATTAACATTTGTGATCAAAGTGCACTAACAGCAGATTTGGATCATGATTAGGGTGGGATGTTACAGCCCTCCCCCCTTAAGAAAATCTCGTCCCGAGATTTGCAATAAGTGCGGAAAAGAGGGGGGTTGTAAAAGATTCGCTTGCGTTACCTCAATTGCGAAGCGAGAAAGTCCGGAAACTTGGAGTTAAGAAATTCCTCTTGTTCCCATGTGGCTTCCTCGTCCGAGTGATTGCTCCACTGAACTTTATAAAAGGTGATGGTCTTGTTGCGCGTCACGCGGTCTTTTTGATCAATCACCTTGACGGGATGCTCGGAATAGGTGAGATCATCCTGTAGTCCTTCGACATCTTCGAGCACCACGTCAATAGGGGGCTTCAAACATTTCTTGAGTTGAGATACATGGAAAATATTGTGAACTCCAGATAATTTGTCGGATAGTTCCAATCGGTAGGCGACGGGTCCACATTTCTCAATAACCTTGAACGGGCCAATGTAACGGGGAGCGAGCTTTCCCTTGACGCCGAAACGCTGAACGCCCTTTGTGGGTGAGACACGAAGATACACGTGGTCACCTTGCCGAAATTCCAAAGGACGGCGCCTCTTATCAGCGTAACTAGCTTGACGGGACTTTGCGGCCTTTAAATTTGCTTGAATGAGCCGCACTTTCTCTTCAGCCTCGGCAATCAAATCAGGTCCAAAATTTACCCTCTCTCCAGGTTCCGACCAGTTCAAAGGAGTCCGACACGAACGACCATAAAGAGCTTCAAATGGAGACATTTTTATACTCTCTTGATAGCTATTGTTGTATGCGAATTCTGCCAATGGTAAGTGATCATCCCAATTGCCACCTTCGGATAAAACACATGCTCTCAGCATATCCTCAAGTATTTGATTTACCCTCTCAGTTTGTCCATCGGTTTGGGGGGATAAGCGGAGCTTCGGATTAACTTGGTCTTCAATGATGCATGTAATTGCTCCCAAAAACGAGCAACAAACTGAGGTCCTCTGTCGGATATAATTGTCTTCGGCACCCCATGCCAACACAAAATGCGCGAGATATATAACTGGGCATATACCTTGGCAGAGTATCTAGTGTTGACCGGAATGAAATGGGCCGACTTTGTCAATCGGTTCACTATAACCCATATAGAATCATGCCTTCGAGCAATGAGGGGTAGTCCAACAATAAAATCCATACTGATGTCCTCCGACTTCCATGACGGAATACTCAATGGTTGCAGCTGACCGGCCTTCTTCAAATGATCAGCCTTGATTCTCTGGCAAGTGTCACATTCAGCCACATAACGTGCCACTTCTCGCTTCATGCGCGTCCACCAAAATTTGGTTTTCAGACCTTGATACATTTTGCTGCTACCGGGATGAATGGAGTATTTGGACAAGTGAGCTTCATCTAAAATTTTCTTTCGCAGCCCCATATCTTTGGGCACGACAAGTCGGTCATTGAACCATAACACTCCATCCTCATCTTGTCGGAAACATTTGATGTCACCATTTTCTAGTCTCCGCCGGATGTGTTTCATTCCTTTATCTCTCTTTTGTGCAGCAATAATCTCGTCCCGTAGGGTGGGAATGAGAGCGAGATTATACAAAGCACCATGGGGAAGAATCCTGAGGCTTGGTTCACTAGGGTCACAACATACGGTATGATCCAATTTTTGAACCACAAGATTATTGCAATGTGACTTCCGACTCAAAGCATCGGCAACTACATTGGCTTTTCCGGGGTGGTAATGGATTTCTAACTCGTAGTCTTTGATCAATTCAAGCCATCTTCTTTGCCTCATGTTCAGCTCTTGTTGTGTGAAAATATACTTCAAACTTTTGTGATCGGTGTATAAGTGAACCAAATTTCCCAACAAATAATGTCTCCATATCTTCAGAGCAAAAACAACTGCAGCCAATTCTAGATCATGAGTGGGATAATTTTGTTCATGCCTCCGAAGTTGTCGAGATGCATAAGCAATGACACGGCCTTCTTGCATTAAGACACAACCCAAACCCGTGCTGGAGGCGTCACAATAAACATCGAAGGGTTTAGTGACATCGGGTTGAGCTAACACCGGTGCGGTGGTTAAATGCTTCTTGAGGGTTTGAAAAGCTTTCTCACAACCATTACTCCACTGAAATTTAATTCCCTTTTTCAGCAGCTCCGTCATAGGCTTTGAGATTTTGAAAAAATTGGGGATGAACCTCCGATAGTATCCCGCAAGCCCGAGAAAACTACGGATGTCCTTGATACATGTAGGATCCTTCCAATTCAGCACCTCTTGCACTTTACTTGGATCCACTGAAATACCTTCATCGGAAACAATGTGGCCCAAGAAAGGTACTTCTCTCAACCAAAATTCACACTTGCTGAATTTGGCATACAACTTGTGATCACGGAGCCTCTGGAGTACAATACGGAGATGTTCCGCATGCTCTTCTTCTGACTTGGAATAAATTAGGATGTCATCAATGAATACCACCACAAACTTGTCCAATTCCGGCATAAACACCGAGTTCATCAAGTACATGAAATAGGCCGGAGCATTTGTTAGTCCAAAAGACATAACAAGGTACTCATATAAACCATACCTCGTAGAAAAGGCTGTCTTTGGTATATCCTCCGCCCTTATCTTAATTTGATGATAGCCAGAGCGAAGATTAATTTTTGAAAAGACCTTGGCACCAACTAATTGATCAAACAAAATATCAATCCGCGGGAGAGGATACTTGTTCTTGATGGTGACAGCATTCAGCGGTCGGTAATCCACACATAACCGCAGTGATTCATCTTTCTTCTTTACAAAGAGTGCGGAACAGCCCCAGGGTGAAGAACTCGGGCGAATAAAACCCTTGTCCAAAAGATCATGTAGTTGTTTCTTTAATTCCGCCAACTCATTTGGTGCCATCTTGTACGGCTGTCGGGATATTGGGGCGGTTCCCGGCTGCAAATCAATCTGAAATTCCACATCTCGGTCGGGCGGCAAACCCGGTAATTCCTTTGGAAACACATCGGGATATTCACACACTATGGGGATTTGGTCTAAACTCTTTCCGGTTGTGTGGTGAACTTGTGAGGGCTGAACCGACAGTGTTGGTAGTTTTATGACCGACGGGCCATGCAAGGGAGAGTTCAGATATATTTCCCTAGTGTCGATGTGCAACACCGCTCGGTGATCTTTCATCCACTTCATACCCAAGATAAGGTCCAGACCTTGCCGTTCAAGTATTATAAAGTGTGACGGATATATTAATTTTCCCAATTCTAATGGTATTGACGCGATGCCTTGCGTCGCGAAGATTTTTCCACCCGGTGAAGTAATCACATATGGTGCTATTAATGTAATACTGGGGAGATGCAACCTTTTCACACATGCCATGCTTATGAAATTATGCGTTGCACCGGAATCAAATAGCACAAGGACGGGGTGGCTGTGAATGGAAAACGTACCCGCAAGCACTGGTTCTCCGTTCTGAATGTCCTCGGCCGTAGTATGGTTAACACGGCCACTCTTGGGATTGTAAACAGATACCTGAGAGCTCTGCCTGCTGTTATTGTTGCTGTTGCTGCCCTGTGACTTCTTCGGGAATCTGCAATCCTTCGAAAAGTGACCGGTGCGGCCACAATTGTTGCAAGTGTAAGGGTTTGATGCCACCACTTGGGAATTCTGCTGTGACGGGCGAGAAGCATAAGAACGCTGCTGGTTAGAGCCTTGCGAAGCACTCTGCCGCTGATTAGCAAAGGCACGGTGCCCTCCACCGTGTGGTATGGCTGCCCGGTACTGCTGACCGGTTGGAGTGGTGATTGCCAATCGATACTTATTAGGAGGTGCGGTACCGGAGGAACCACCAATGACACGCTTCCTCTTCTTGTCTTCCTGATGAGCACGAGTGGCATCCTCTTGCACGATCGCGGCGCTCACTAACTCATTGTAGGTGCAGTTAGAGAGAAGTGCCAGCCGATCACGCAACTTGGTGTTCAGTCCTCTGCGGAAACATTCCCTCTTCTTTGCATCGGTGTCCACATGGTAGGAGGCATATTGTGAGAGATGGTTGAACTTCCTGGAATATTTATGCACATTGCTGTTGCCCTGTTTCAGATCCAGGAATTCACGAAGCTTCCTATCCATGAGACCTTGTGGAATGTGGTGCTCACGAAAGGTTGTACGAAATTCTGCCCATAGGACTTGATAGCCAGCTGGAAGAGTCTCCACATAATTCGCCCACCATACGCCCGCTGACCCACGGAGTTGCTGGGCCGCGAACAGGGTCTTCTGGTACTCAGTGCAGCGAATGAGCCCAAACTTAGACTCGATGGTGCGAAGCCAGTGGTCGGCCTCAAGCGGTTCACTTCCTTCGGTGAATACCGGGGGGTGAGTAGCCAGAAAATCTGCATAGGTGGTTTCAGGGGGTGGTCCATTACGGCCCGCTTGGCGAGCGTTGTTCCCCAGTAGCAGGCGGAGAAGATCATTCTAAGTAGAGAGCAATTGCTCCACGCTGCCCGGTAGTGGTGGAGGCGGTGGTGCTCCATCACGTTGAGCCGAAGTATCGCCTTCCTCCGGGGGAACCTGTCCGCTACGAGGGTCTGCCATCTGCCATAAATCATTGCACCATTAAATAACATATTTAATGATCAATAACATGCTGTAATAAAATTACAAGGCATACATGGCATAAATTCAGAATTTAACACACGTAGACAAACAACGGTAGATAATCATTTCAACACAAGCATTGTCTTCCATTTGCAGCATATACTTTACAACACGATCATTGGATGTTCCCCACTATATTACATCACAAAAGGGCGGTGTGCAGCTACCATACACCGCACGGGACATCCATAAGGTTGACTCTAAGGTCTTGCAGTACCCAGAACCGTCACCATTAAATTACAACATCGTTTGCAGCGCTTCCCAAAATAACAAGCTGCGGGACTCGAAGAGTTCGGTCAACCTACAAGTTACTACTAGCCTGAGTCATACACACTAGCTAGCTACTTTAGAGCCTATCACGAAGACTACTACTCGTGTGGCGTGTTGCTACCCGCGTCGGAAAGCATATCCTCATCCTTAGGGGTAGAGGGTGGCTCATAGTCCACACCCGACGCGCCCTGCACCATGTTCTGATCATCCATTGCAAGCGGCTGCGGGTTGTGGTGCGCCACTTGAATCTGAATCAGCTCAACAAAAGCATTGTGAGCTGCATCAGCCTCGGCCTGCACGTGCTGAATCTGGTCTTGTGCATGAGCAAGGTTGGCTTGAGCGACGTGCAGCTGCGCCTGAAGGTGATTAACTTCCCCGTTATGCTCTGCTGCAATCTGGGCCTTCTCATCAGCAAGGTCCTTCACTAATCCTTGAAAGTCATCCACGGTCTCCTTCAGCAGGTCGTTTTGCCGCTGCAAAGCCATACGCTGCTGCTCAGAGTCCATAAGCTGAGCCTCTAACTCGGCGATGCGTGCAGCCATAGCGGCGTTCTCCGCCAGGATCTCGTTGAACGCCATCTGCGGGGAATCAAGTTTGATAAAAGTCAAACCATAATGCCCAGCAGTAAAACATGTTAAGAAATTAACATATAGCATATCCAACGATTACAATTTGTTGAGTTCAAACCATGGACTTCAAAATTTTGCAACACAAAAGTAACCAAATCTGTCGAAAACTGGCAGTGATTACTAAAACAAAAACTGACATGTTTCTAGGCAGAAACAGAACATTTGGCAGTTACGAAAGTTGTAGATAACTTCAAGAGCTTTCCAACAAGTACTCATTCAGCTCAATCAGATCAGTATAGAGGAAGTTATGCTATTTCAAAGTTGACCCTTGTCTGCTGAAATCCTGTTCTGGACAGACTGAACTCGACTAACAAACCACCAAATTTCGTCAGGTTCTAGGGCGAATCACAGAAAAAGTTACATACCAAACTTGTAGATAATTCTGATATATTTCCATAGAGTGCTTAAACACGACAATCGGATTTAAAACGGGGGAGTTATGGCGTGTTGAAGTTGACTGGAAAATTTTACTCGCGGCAGATTTGGACTGGTTTGATTTGAATGTTTTCAATTTCATTTGGATCGATCGTTCCCTTACAAAATTTCGATATTAATGAACACAACCAGTGGTTTCTTTGCATCTTAAGTACGTGAACATGTTATATGCAAATGCAATGCAACCATTTTTTTTTATTAACCTAGGTTATTCGTTCCTCACCAAAAGAAAAAGGTGCCATTATATCGGCATTCGTGACTCGGTGACAAAATCGTCTCTCAACCGTGTTAGACTAGCAAATGGTGTGACCTCTAACGTGGTAGCACCCCACCTCAAATTAATGAGGAGTTTGGCTAACCAGGATCATAATCGGGGGATACTTGGCGAAGCAAGTATGCATACGACCACACACATAAGCATAAGTAAAATAATTTTATATTAAGTTCAGTTATTACATTGGTTCCATAATTAACATAGGATATAAAGTACGAAGTTCGATTAATATTACATAAAAGAGTTCAAAATTCGATTACATAAAAGCGAGCGGAAGCGAAACACACGACGATACATATCTACAAGGAAATCATGTCCGGCCCGTAGACACGATCTCACTCACCTTGCTCCTGGCTGGGAGAGGAGGGAACCCACTCAATAGACCAGTCCTTGGGCGGCTCACCCTCCCACACTACTTTGCCACAACAACCGCAGAAATTACAATTTGGAATACCTGCAGCAAAATTTTAAACAACGAAACCCTGAGCAACTAATACTCAGCAAGTCTTACCCGTCAAAATGGCCTTCTAAGACCGACTTCTAATATGCAGGGGGTTGACCAGATTGGTGAAATTTAATTGCAAAAACGGCACTAATAATTGATCCTTATTTTCATGTTTTAGCCAAATTAAAAGGGTTCTTGCATTAATATAAATATTAGCAACCTAACTAAACAATACATGGTTGCAATACAATTAATTGAAGTACAAAAGCATATAACAACATCATGTGCACTTCTTACTACGATGTGACGCAGTGAACAAGTGGTACTCAATAACCGCGAGAGACGGCGATTCGAATCGATTTACACCTGCAGGCGAAACCCGAATACACAACGTACGCTACTCGAAAGAGTCACGCACGGCATCTTTTCACAAGACATCATAAGGTCGAGCCGATTTCACCTCTCCCGGACACACGTCCTCCACGCGATACCCGCGCCAGGCAATCCGTGGTTAGCCCGTGTGCCCTCCCTTCCTACACAAACCCGCAACCACCATTCCATCTTCATCACCAAAAGAGAGGGGGTGCACCGTCCAACACTTACAACATCGCGCTACTCAGTTTACTAGTTCCCATTCTACTGGCTTCCACTCGGTACTGTTCAAACTTGCTCAGCGGGGCCACAACGAACAGTCCTCGATCGACACAAACGGGACTATGGCGAACAAGGCGAGCCTTGTCACCTCAACCTCCACATGAAACTTCCCCGTTCGGTCTCAAATTCATTATCATCATCATGTGAGAACATAAAGTAAATCCGACCCCACTTACACCGAGCGGTCTTCATACCACTCGATATTCTACCGACGACACTACCTTATTAAGCATAGCAAACTAACGAGTGGTAGAACTTAACCGAACCAAACCCATAGGAATATCTGGAGATACATGCAACTAGATTTTCAATCAAGTCCTATACGTAATGCACATTTCACGACCCGCATACATGTGAGAAAGTGGAAACTTTGCAAAAACATAGGTGTGCACCGGGGCTTGCCTTGTGGTTGGTGGTTAGCACACTCGAGCACGTTCAAGTCAGCGCCGGCCTCCTCGGTCACGAGCTCCAAGTCCTCGAGTCCGGCGTCGGTTCCTAAATGAATGCAACGATATACACAAAGTCAAAGAGGGTTCATGGAACTTCCTTAACAAATATGACATGATGATTTTATAATGCACAATGCAACATCCTTGCAGGGCCATTTATCATATTTTAGCACTTTGGTCCCCAGTGATTTACACAAATTAATTTGAATTTATGAAATTTCTTACGTGCAATAAGGGATCTTCTTCTAAATTCTTTAAAAAGGGTTCTGGAAGATCTAAAATTAAGTTTGTATTTTTATTTAGCAACCTAATCCTAGATACAGTAACATATCCAAAATTTGATGCCAAAAGGTGCAGGAATAAAATGATAAAAAGGATTTTTCTAGAAACTTGAAACTGAAATTACTCCTAAAATAGAGTGAATTTCAAGAAACTGTTTTGTGACCAGTTCCTGGAACTCACAAGGGGTATGTGTGCCAAAAATAAGAATTTTTTCCTTTATAGATCTTTTTATAAAAATGATTTCCTGATTCTCTTCTCTGAATTGTATAAAATTCACTAAGACGAGTTCAGATGTTTATGTTGTACCAATGGATAGGTCTGCTCATAAGGAAACTAACAAATTTTGTTTCGGATTTTTCTGAGTTGTATTTGAATTTCTATCGAATTTACAAGTTTGATCAAATTTTTGAGAAAACTAAAAGGAAAAAAGGGGCAGCGGCACTGTAGCAGTGCCAGTGCGCGGGACAGGGACGACGGCGAGGTCTCCGTTCCGGCTAAACGGCGGCGAATTTCACGTGAATGTCAGCGGCAGCGCGTAGAGGGCGTCGAGGCGATTCTAGGGCTGGTTGGTGTGCACGTGCGCGTGGTCGGGAGGGAGGTCGGCGGCGATGGCGAGCGGCGGCGCACGGCGTTCCGGCGAGGTGAGGCAGCGCGCAGGTGAACTAGCGCGAGCATGAGCATCACAGGGTCAGGGTGAAGCTCACCGTGGTACGTGTGCACGTGGAGGAAGGCCGGAAGGTGGACTTCGTCGGAGAGGGCGGCGCGGTCCGGCGAACGGCGTCGGGGAAGAAAGCGATTCCGGCGAGCACGCTGCGATATTGACGAATATTTCAAGCCATGGAGGTGCGTGGAGAAGTAAGGAAGACTCGTGCTTGATGAATTGAAGAACCGCTCACCGAGTTGGACGAATTTCCCGGCGAGGTCGAGCTCGTTCATCCGCCGGCCATGGTTGAAATCCCCCCTTCGATCTCGAGCTTCACGTGGGGAGGCTTCGATTGGCGGTGAGGATCAGCTAGAGGGGGTCTCTGCGCTCTGATTCTCTGTTGGGTTCGAGCGCGGAGCTGCGGCAGGTCGACGGCGCGGCAGCGAGCTCGGCTGGGCGGCAATGGCGGGCGGCTGGACAAGAAACGAGAGGAAAAAGAAGTGGCGACGACGACTTGACCGAAGGAGGAGGAGATAAGGGACGTTGAATCGTCGCCGGTGCTGTGCCATGGTGACGCCGGCCACAGTTCCGGCGGAATGGGCAGAGAGAGAGGCGAGGAAGAAGACGGTGACACCCGGCGCTACAGTGAAATTTTCGAATTTTCCATGAATTTGCACGTGCTGACTTGGATTGATTGAAACCAAACTCTACTGTGCTCCAAAAAAATCTGATAAAATCAGTTCTGGAAGGTTTCACTGAGATGAACAGTTTTCCTTATTACGACTTTTCCTAATTCGATTTATATTTTGAATTAAAATTCAATTAGGACAGATTTTGGATAAACGATCTTGGATTTATTTGAGCCCATTTCCTTTTGTAGAAAAATCCACAAAAATCTCTTTTTGCCCCTGGATGCCAAGGAAATTTTCAAATGGGCCCACTTGTACACAAAATTTTGAAGTTCTAGTTCAAGTTCATATTTGACTATTTTCAATTGATTTGCTTTTAAATTAAATTCTCCAATGTGATCATTAACATTTGTGATCAAAGTGCACTAACAGCAGATTTGGATCATGATTAGGGTGGGATGTTACAGTCGGCGCCCCCTGCGCCCGCCCCTCCCCCGCCCGCCACCGCCTCCGGTGGCCGGCAGCGCCGCGCCGCCCGCACCCATCGCCGCCGCCGCCCTAAATTCTCCGATGAGACGCCTCCGCCGCTTGCCCCGCCCACCGCCCTCCTGCCGCACGCGGCTCCGGCGGCGCCATCGCCGCCTCGCCGCACCGTCGCCTGCCGCCGGGTCGCGACCGCCCCCCTCCCGGTCCCC
The DNA here is from genome assembly GCA_007726485.1 of Eragrostis curvula. Lineage (NCBI taxonomy): Eukaryota > Viridiplantae > Streptophyta > Magnoliopsida > Poales > Poaceae > Eragrostis > Eragrostis curvula. Next base: position 30,229,484 of record CM017441.1, on the reverse strand, counting down.
TCCTCTATGTCCGGCGATGAATAGAGCTCTCCCAACCTCGACAACCCAGAAACCCTAACCCCCCGCCCACTTCCACCTCCGGCGACGCGACGGCGAGCTCGCCGCCCGCCCAGCCGCCGCGCTCCGCCACATGTTGGCGCGTGGGCCGGGCCGCACGCGGACGCGCGTTAGCATTGGAACGCGACGGAACGCGCGGTAGACTTATCGAATGTAATGGTGGAATGGAAAGAAATATGACTCTAGACAAAGAAATTTCGGCCCAACGGAAGAGGGGCGAAAGAAATAGTATTGGGCTAAGGAATTTCGGCATTGCTGCGGCCCAGAACAGTAATCAACGGTCAAAGTCAGAGTCTGAGGAGACTGCAGCACGAATCTTACACGGAGGTTCGACACGCCGAGAAAGAGGAACGCGCCTGTCCATCCATGGCTGCCGCCGGCGACACGCCGGAGACGGTGGAGGTGACGCTGCGCGCCGTCGGCCCGTCCCGCCCCACCAAGATCCTCCTCCCTCCGCTCCTCACGGTCCGTGATACCCCCACTCCGAAACCCCAGATCCTTCTTCCCCTACTACGCTGCGTCTCTAATGCCTCCTCCTAGGTCGCGGATCTCCGCCGCCGCGTCGCTCACGACCGCCGTCTCGAAGCCTCGGAGGAAGGTAGGCTCCGCCTGGTCCTGCGGGGGAAGACGCTCCCGCGCCAAGACGATGCCCATGTCAACTTCCGCGACGGGGGTGGGTGACCTCGACCATAATCCCCTTCTTTCTTGATTGACATTAGCTTAGATGATGCGAATTTTGTCTTCAAAACAAACTACCTGGGAACTTGGGTGCTGGTTAATTGGTTGTTGCGTCAAATTCTTATAAGGTTTCTGTTTCCACGATTTCTGTAGATACCATAATAGTGGCTGTGGCACCTAAGCCACCTGCTAATCATCTCCGTGATGATGAAGATGATGAGGAGGAAGAAGAAGAAGAACTGGTAATGTATTGTCACAGAATTTCCTGGAGGTTTGTACTTGTGGGATGTTTGGGTATTCCTCATAACAACTATGCTGTGCACGGACATTTGTAGAAGTTCAAAATACCACAAACAACCACTTGGTGGAAGAGAAATATATTTGTATTTCTTCGGGACAAATTGAGATTACCTGGTAATTTACATTCATTGTGCACCTCAATCTTATGGTGAAATGAAGTGATAGTGTGATGAATGTTACCTGCATTTCGCTTCTACAGACATCATCCTGATGGGGCTCTTTTCTCTCAGTATGAAAGCATGGGTTATTATCGCAATGTGGTTCCTAATGGCACCTATTGCTCAAAAGTATGAAGTTGGACCTTTATATGTAAGTAACTCCATGGATAATTACCAGGAAACACATTCTCATCATTCAAAACACATTCAGAACCAGTTATTGAAGAATTGAACATATGAATTTCTTGGTCCAGCCAGAGGGGATAGTTTTTAACAAACTATTGTATACAATATCTGCAGTACAATCCTGGGTGTCTGTAAATTACAGTGACCAAACTTGTATATTTCGTCGATAGATTTATTCATGAATTCTACTGCTTGCTGTCTACCCAGATCCTTGGTACGGGTTTCATGATCATACTTCTTAATCTTGGAAGACGGCAACATGGTGATGTTAGGTATATTATCTTGTCCATTCAACTCGTGTTATTGTAGAGTTGTTGGCAGTGAAACTTATCTTTTCATTGAAACGGAATAAAACCTTTACCAACATTGTGTTCTTCGTGTCATGGAATAGCTTATTTTACATCTCAGTTATTTAGCATGAAGATATGATATCTTATGATACATTATGTGCTTTGGTTGGCTGTCTTTTCTGTCATCGGATGGATAAAAACTCTACACAAAAGATATGCACTGTTCCTTGGAAATAAAAAGGACATGTTTTCCTATGTGGAAAACAAAAAAAATCTCAATAGTAACAGTAGATCAAATGCTGTCTGTTACACAATATTGAACTCTGGGCATAAACAGTACTTTTTTGTGGCCATAAAGAGTAGTAGTTATAGTGATTGTTACTGTAATTGGTCCATTTGAAAGTAGTTGCTACTGTGATTTATCAAACTCTGGGCATGGTTTAAGTAGGAGCGCTGTAATATACTTCTTGTATATATCGGCTTGTCATGCCGATCAACCAAATCTATGTGCTTCTCTATGAAGGTTAAGGATAACAACTAGTTTCTTTTCTTCATCAGTCAGCTAGTAGGATTTCTATTTAAAAAAAAGTTGGAAAAGGAAAGAACCCCATTTAGACAGAAAGATCTTGGCAGTGATCGGTTGTGATTCTTGCCGCTTGCTGCGGCTGCGGCTGCTGCAATCAGCAGGACAGCGTACAACAGTTACGCACAAAACGCGCAGCCGGAGCAGCTGCAAAAAAGCAGTACCGATTGCTATCCTTGCTGTGCGAAATATTGTTGTAACTGATAAACAAATTATTTTGAACACTATTACTGGAAGTTACAGATTATTATGTGTCCAGTTTTAACTTTCCATTTGTTGTGTATTCCACGCAGTGCATACTCCATATTTAACGAAGACTTCAGGGAGCTGCCAGGAACATTTAATGCAGAGCGCATAGATAGAGACATCCGGGCTGGTCAATTATGAGGCCTTTACCCGGGTTACAGAGACCAGTTAGGATTTGTGTAGAAGTATAGAGGTCATTGTCTTGTGCCTGGAAATTGGTATTTCAAGAGGGCCCAGTGTATTTCTTTGCTGTAAATGAAATCTCTTACATGTTGACAATGGGAAAGTACATTTGCACTTTCCAGATACATGAATGTTATTGTATCTGTTATGAAGCTATTCGTACGGTACAGTTCTATTGCTGTTGAAACCCATATAGAAAACAACTACCACGTTCACAATGGGAGGATAATCTGAGATATATACATTATGCATTTGATTACTAACTCTGAAACTTTCGCAAAATCAATATAGGAGGCTGAATTAGTGAAGATGATACACTGTTCGTCCAATCAAAATCAGCTATGATGCAGAAACTTGTAGACTGATAGTCTGCCAAATTGAATACGAGGTAGATGTATCCATATATGAATGTACACAAGAACAATCTAACATGCTATAATTTTTTATGTACAAAACCTTTTCGAATCTGACATCTGAATATTCCTTGAACTGCTATCCTATACAACAAGACTAACACGGAAGAACCGCTGCAACTTTGAATGCTTGGCTCAGCACAATTTACCGACTGAAACTCAGAAATTAACTGTCATGTAATGTTTTCCTTTGAGTCCAACCCAGGATTTCAGGATTTCTGTATTTCAAAACCCGTTCAAGTTTTCTCTGATTGAACACCTCGACTTCAACCAAGAAGAGGGAGCTGACTGGTCGGTGGTCTGAGAGGTTCAAACTAGGAGAACTCCAATACGAGAGTTGTTTGGTACCCTTTCCCAGCCATAGTATGCGATCACACCTGATTCATTTTCAGGAGATAAGAGTGAGCATTTTGAAAAAGTTGCTTGCTCAAGTCACTGGAATGTGTGCCTAAAATTTCACAAGTTCAGAAACACCACAATGGACGCACGGCACAGAAATAATTCGCTATAAATACAATATAATCAGAAATAGACTTACCATGCCGGAGACCTTTTTTTCTCAGCTTCCTTCGGAACCTCCCCGATGTATCTGCTTGAATTTCTTTCATACTTGTAAGTCGGTGGAAAGTTAATCAAGCCTTCCTTCCAACCAACAAAAGTACTCCCACTTATAAGCTCCTTTGTTAACTGAAATATATACGAATGGTTGTTAATAAGTTTCAGAATCAATAAAAACTATGTTTTTTTAGCAGATGCAGTGTTGTCAAAGTAGACAAAAACTCATCGTCAAACCTGGTCATACTTCAAAAGATCATCCCATGTCTTCAAAGCTACAAGACGTCGTACTTCAGCATCCGGAAGGTCAATGCGATAGTTAAGATCCCCAAACCAGAAAATTCGACTGCTCCAAAATAAAATTCTGACATCTGATTAATCAATCAAAATCAAAACATTCATCTGTTGAGTCATGCTAGATGCCGTGTAACTCTATCAAATCAAGATTTCTGTTGCAAAGAGAAACCATTTCATCATGGATGAACGATGTTGTTAGAAATCTAGCAATTAAAGTAGCAATTTAAACACTGAGCTTGTTTGGAAGGCTATGTGTGGCCTGAACTAGTTACGTATTGCAAAATTGCCTCTCATAACAGTTAATGACGGTAACATAGAAAAAGGAAATAATGTAAATATAGTCACAAAGTATGGCAACGGTACCTTACAAAAGACAAGAAACAGAATCTAGCTTGATTCAAGAAAAGTGTGAAAAGTATGGTAGGTTTGTAAGTGATCGCTACTACTGCAGGGAACAGTTTGATATGCATTTTCCTTTCACAAAATGAGTTTTTGATATTCCTAACTCTGTAATAACGGGCACTGGAGTTGTTTAATACAACATAAAGTTACTGAAGGTTCAATTTGCATAAATAGTTATCTTTCCAATTCCACATGCATATGCAGCTTGTGTGGGTTATTCAGATTGTATAACCAAAAACTTAAATCAATTTCAAGGAGAATGTAATGGGTCGAAACTGGGGTATACATACTCATGTGAAGGAATCATTAGTGGTTGACCAGCAGCAAAAAAGGAAGAAAATCTTGTTCTCTGTAGGATCTCGACAACATCAGAGTTCCTTTTCTGTTGATCCCCAGACTTATGGCCAGATGCAAGATGGGAGCAGACAAAGCACAATCGAGTTTGGAAAAGAGACATGCTGATGGATATTGAACCCTGCAGTAGGAAAAATGAGATGACAAACTAAAAACTCGACACCTTGGTTTGAGATTACATAAACAGATGGTAGACATGTACATCCTACAGGGTTAAGTGTGACCTTGTTGCCCATGTAGCCCAGGAGCCCAACACCAACTGAAGCTACCTCCAAGTTGTTAACATATCGCCTCAGTTTCTGGGAAATCCATACAGAAACATATATGCCGACCATTTGCTTACTAACAATGCGTACATAATTTGCACGAGGCTTTGAAAATTCTCTTTCACTATGATTAGCACATTCCTCGACAGTACCAACAGAAGGTGAGTCATCTTCTGACGTGCAGTCAGATATGCAATCAAGAGAATTTAGAACATCAAACTTCTCTTGCTGTTCAGACCATAACAAGCCAAGGTTTCCCGAGCTATGATACTGCCTTTTTATACCAACTTGCAAAGCTACATCTTGTGGCTCATTACCTTGAGGGAATTCCATAAAGCTACTGCTAGATAGCCCAAAGCTCATGACCCTTCTTATCCCTTTACCTGATACGGAAATTTTTGATGGAGTGTCAAGTGGATATTCCGGCCAATCCAATGAGTTAGTCCTGTGTAACCAGTTGCAACTAAGCTCAGTTACATTAGTTTTTATATCTTTGAACTGATTCAAATTTCTAGTCACTTCATCTTCAGGTTCCAGTTCTGAATATTCATGTCCATTGCCTGAAGCAACAGGACCTAATAATGGTGATGGTGGAGCACTGTAGCTTTTGCAGATTGTCTTGGGCTGCTGAAACTTGTTAAGAGTCCGGCGGATGATAGTCTCCCATTTCCGTATTGGTCTAATGTCCTCTGCTCCCAAGACATTCCCAGCATTTAATGGAACTACTTCCTGGAAACTGAAACACAGATGTAAGTCCTACACAGAAAATTAGCCAATGGAGCACCACAAGTTTCAAAAGTTGGATTTTATGGGAATTAGATTTAAGTAGTTTTAGTAGCATTAGACTGTGTGCTTCCACAAATGTAGGGCCACGGATTCACATTATATAAAGAAACATTCAGGCATATATGAAACAAGTCAACATTGAATGTCATGATTATTTTACCCAAATCGAAATGTTCATTTTCAATTCTTGAGAAGGCACCCACCCTAAAACATACATGTCGGCTGGTTCTTGGGTACAAAGCCATTGATCAAGGTCAGCGTCTTCATTAGGGGTTCGTCCAGCAACGTTCCATGTTCCTATCATCACCCTGGTGAAAAGCACACTGTTATCTAAAGGCACCAGATATTTGATACAAAAATGAATTGAATATTTCAGATAAAATCATAAAGAGCCAAACCTCACATCTTTATTACTTATGTAGTTAACACGTAAACTCTCTGATTTCCTTCTCTGAAGCCTTCTTAACGGACGAAATGTTTTCTCTCCTAGCAAGAGGATTTGAAAACTTGAAATTGAGAATATAAATATGTCAAAAAAGGTTCTAGAAACAGAAAGGTTTACAAGACAATAAAATATGAGTATGTGTTATACATAAATTTGCGAATCCAGCAACTGTATCCCGGGTGGCCATATTTGCTAGCACGTATTTGTTCTTCAACGAAATAATGGAATTTTTCAAGTACTATTAATATCACTGTATGATTGGACAAGAAAAGAAATCAGATACCCAGTGATGAGCAGGAACAAGTGACTAACTCTATGTCACTATGTGTTCTGTTTCTGGTATTTGCCGCCGTGACATTTCATATTTGGTCATGTCTAGATTTTGTATGAAAATTATATTACAGGTTCGGGAGGATTTAGGTTCATTTTTACTCTTGAACGATCATATAAGAACTTTTATAATTTATACTACCATATTGTGCTGGCGATGAGAATTATATCCAATATATATCATGAAAGTTTATAAACGTCATCAATTCTTGTCTTTAATTCGATTTATCACTGTATCAGTATGAATCTGAACTTTATAGCCTTAAGTTATGACATTTTCTTTCAAATCTAAAGTAGCAAGAGAACCATTCTTCAGCCACCGTTAGGAACAGTTATAGTAAGCAAGATGGAAAGCTGCTCAATAAACACTATTTTTCAATTTATTATAGTGAATGCAACTTAAAAAATCAAAATACGTGCCTTAGTAATGTTATTATGTGAAACTGAAGGCACAAAAACAAATCGCAGAAGACAGTTACAAAATAAGTTCATCGTACCTGAAGATTTGTTAATCGAGTACTTGTTATCATGTATCTCAGAGACGCTATCCTCTCCAGAGTCAGTGCCATCTGCGAAAAGAATTTTTTTAAAAAAAGACTCTGATTCCAAACAGAGATATCAAGAATGCAAATTTACAGAAGAATGATGTTCCTACAATTTGACATACCATTATCTTCACTTTCTGTATCAACCTCGTCTTCACTGAAATCATATAGTTTTGGCTTGATGTTTAACCATTTCCTCATCACCATTGAAGGCCAAAACGGCTGAAATTTACTCCAGTCAGATTAATCCATGTTATCAAGAGTAATAAAAGATACGAATAATCTAAGAGTAATAAAATTTCCTAAAAAAAATCAAGAGTAATAAAAGACACGAATAATCTAACACAATTCTCAAACAAACTTATGCATACATATTATTTCTCCAAATTACCTCTGATTTCTTTCTCCTTTGTGATCTCATGATCTACAATGCTACGAGGCCTGCAATGAGCCAAACTCCAATTCTCTCTCGACTTCAAGAAATGGCAAGGCTTAGGTTCTAACCAGCTACTAGGAGGGAGACACCAAAGGTTGGAGGATAAGTACATATAGTAAAGATGCAACTAGTCAAGGTCGAAGTCAGCAAATATGTCGGGGAAAATAACCAGATTAAGTATCTTGTTCATCAAAGTTACGCAGAATACTTTTGTAGGTGTAAGATCCATATTGAATACTTCCACTGCTGTCCATTTGGTCATGGAGAATATGTGAAGTCAACATCAGTATAAGAACCTGTCCTTTTCCAGCATAAGAAAACAAAAGGGTAGATGCGAAAAATTGATCTCAACTGGTGGACAAGATCCAACGCTTGTCCTGCATGAACTTTTACCAAGTGGCAGGGTCCAACAAGACATTACCTAAGTGAATAGACAAGCACCCGTAGCAGATCACTGCAAGAAAGTGAGGGCAGGTGCGCATATGGATCAATCATCCTCGACTAGATGGATGAAATACAACCAGTACTCATTAGTTCATGCACCGCCTCATGACAAAAAGTAAACTATGTAGAAGAAAAACATTGTTAGAAACGGACAACGTGTATGGTCCTTGGAGTTAAGCAATATACTTTAGAAAATAGAAAGATGGTAGACTTTTTGTTCTGTCTCAAATGATAGGAAAACCTCACATAATCATCTTGGACAGTGAGAATAGTTCTGAAAGCGAAAAGGAGTGGTCTGAGAGATGTTGGGCTGAGGAACATCTCTATCATAGTGAACCATTAAATCACTGATGTGATAGAGTAGAGAAGGTGATGGAACATACAGGAAGCAAGGAAGGCGATGGAACATACAGGAGGCGATGGTTTTTCGAATGGGAACTAAAACACCTTGAACTGGAGGTAACATGTAATCTTATCATGGATTTGATGTATATGGACGTAGGATGGATTGACAAGTGCACGTCTAATATTTTCTTTAAAAAAGTAATTGCTTTCAGATTGCTGACAGTGGCCTGTTACCTACTGTTTGCCACAAGGCCATATGCAAATCAACTAACACAATCAATCAGCCATTTCTAACAAGAAGATGCCAAAGAGATTAGACAAAAGTACGGGATGAAGATCATGGGCATCAAGCCAGTGAATTTATCATCAGAATGAATGATTCAGTTAGTTTATTTTGTTATGATATGACATATTGAAAGAGAAGAACAAATAAAAAGGGGAATTCGGTTACCTGCAGTATCGATTTTCCTTTATGGATAGCCAAGAATCCTTTGGTAAAGGCAATCCACTATACGCAGCAGACACGATTCTCGAACCTGCAAGTTGGGAGAAAGTAATCGTTATGTAAAGTGACAACAACAGCATCAATTTCCTTAGCCTTTCTATGCTGTCGAGCATACTCACGATACTGCAACTGTTGCTGAACATTGCAGTTTAGCATATACGGTATCAAAGAAAACGCGTGGCCTTCATAAGTGCAAAATCGAAAACTCCATGAGAAAACTCTGACACGAAGAGGCACTGGCTAACTAGGTGGATGAGATCGAACACCTGGCCTTGCGACGCGTGCGCCGGGCAGGTCCCCTGCGGCGGAGTGCAAGTAGAAGAGCCATGTGCCCTGGTGAGTGGGAGCGAAGGACGGCAAGGGCATCCCAGGAGGAGGGACGAACTGGCGGCGGCGATGAGGGCGCCGGAGCAGCAGATGAGTGGAAAGGCAATGCTGAAGTGATGGTACTCTGGCTTCCATGTGGGCCTGGCCCACGGCAAGGGAAGAATGCCGTTTGATTGGGGTTCATGGTCGAGTTGAGCTATTTTTATTTTTTATTTATTTTTTTTGAAATGAGAGTTGAGCTAATTTGAATGCGAACGATCAGGCGTTGCGTTCCCAAGTTTTCGACAATAAGAAGACGATTCAAAAGGAAAAGGCGTTAGACTTTGGGTCTTGATATGTAGTAGAAGTTAATGATGCAGAAAATTGATGGAGACAGGGTACTTAAGACCTTGTTTATGATATAGTATGTTATAATAGAAGAAGACATACAAAGACAACAATCCGTTGTAGTCTAGCTGGTTAGGATACTCGGCTCTCACCCGAGAGACCCGGGTTCGAGTCCCGGCAACGGAATATTTTTGAATACAAATACTCTTTTAATTTTTTGCCCCTTTTTTGCCCAGAAAACACGAGGGAAAAAAAAAACTTTTCACTTCTTCTGGCTAACGTGAAAAACATTGTCAGGCAAGCCTGATGCTTGCCCTGAAAACACACGGAACTTTTTACTTCTGGCTACCAGAAATGTGAAAACATTTCACGCAAGTCTGACACAGAACCCAAATCAATACCTTTTGTGAGAATGTGTAAAAATGGTACAGTAACAATTATAAATCAACCTAAGTTACACTTCTACTGGACCGTTAACCTCATGTGCAAGGCTTATGTAAGTCAGTTTTTCAGGATACCTAAACCGTTACTACAACTCCTGCATACGCAAAAACATCATTGATCTTCTCAGGCTGATATCTGCTATAGTCAAACTCAGATACCAGCAATAGCTATAAGGAAAACAATGGTACACAGTTCAGAATGTTAGACGTTTATAACAACAATTCAACAACACAGGATGGATGACTATCCTGATTCAGGGATCAGCATTAGGGGTATCATGTCAAGCAAGAATCAGCCTTTTTTATCTCAAGGCGAGGTTTTGGTATCAGGTCCACTACGGTTTTCAGTAAAAATCCCGGAGTGTGTCCTTCACTACGATTATCACAATCTCTTTTCCTTGTAATATCTTGCACCGGACTTTTTCCTATCCAACGTTTTCACCTCGCTACTCATTGTTATCAACAGCATCATAAACACTATAGATACCATCTTCCATTGGACCAACAGCACATGAAGGACAACATCAGTGAAGTTAGGTAAAATCAGTATAGCTGCTGGTGACATCTCAGTGACAACATCAGTGAAGTTAAGTAAAATCAGTATAGCTGCTGGTGACATCTCAGTGGTAACGAAGTAATGGAGATCAGGGATCAGACATATATTACATTAATAGAGGGCACAGACCATCTACTCAGGTCGCTTCCTCTTACAAGGAGAGCCTCCTTCTAGACTCAGAACATGCTCCTCAGGTTGCTCACCGGTAATTTCTTCCTCATCTTCAGACTCACTAATCCATCCATAGCAAGGGCGCGCTGTACCACCAGTTCCGACAGCTACAGGAGGTGGCACCACAACCTCAGGAGTAGGTAGGTCGGCAAACACAGAGTCTTCCACTCCCTCAATTGGTGAGTCAGGCTCAGCTGATACCTCATTATACACCTCGAACATTGCCATATTGTTTTCTGGCGGTGCCTCATCCACTGCTGGTCCTTGGTGCTGCAAAATACACCAAGCCATGGGAATTTCACACCATACATTTGCGAATTTACTGGACTGGATAAAAACAGAACATACAATCATATACTGTATCAGCAAGGTATTTATTTAGATCAAAACAGCAGATTATGCAACGACCTGCATCATCCATTAAGAATTCTCAAGCATGTGCTCGTTCGACTGAATGACAACAGAATCATATAATCATATATTGATGCCCCAAGGCCTATGTGTATTAAAATATCCGTACTAGACATGGTTATAACCAAGATATATTTTTTTCACAAAAACGACTTTGGCATCTTAAGGCTGTTCCCTTTCCCTTGTTCGTGTTGGGTATTTAGGCATTCAAATGCCCCTGGACTCCTAAAGAAAGAAGCCCTCGTTCAAGACAATGGTTGGCATCACTGGGAAGCATTTGGTGGCCAAATTGATTCTTTCAGCACTATCTAACTAGCTAGCATACGCTCAGAATGAAACAGCCAAAATGGATTTTTAGACAGATTCAATAAGATGGAAGGCGATAATTATAGCTGATTGAACGAAGCATTTGGAACGAGAGAAACAAAATAATAGTCGCCATGGAGAAGGTAACTGTAGTTGATTTTTCAGATAGATTCAAGAAAATGAAAGGCAATCATACGGAGCAGGTTCGCAGTACATATGGTTGTAAGCTGTTAGTATTTTTAGACCTAATTTTTTAGTTGGTTTTGTCGCACTAGCCACACTCTTTGGTTTCATGTTTTATCCAACGAGTATGCATAATGCAGTGATTCAAAAATTCTCATTTTAATGTGAAAATCTGGACCCTCCTGAGCTTTGTTGAAGAAAAAATGGGTAGTCAGCTCATATCTGATCAGATGGAATGTCATGTGAAAAACGATAGTAATTGGACGCAAATGTAATTGGGCATGAAGGATAATATTGTCTGCCACAGTTCAGATTAATATGGCTTTCGCAGCAGCGAGGCAAAGCATTGAAATCATGGATAGGTCTTTCAGGGCCATTGGATCAGGAGGCCAGAGTGCTAGAGGACATTCAATCCTTATCCGTATTGGCTCCCATGGTGAACAGGGGCAGCACATTAGGTGCAAATACTCCAAGTGTTGCAAATGTGACAATGTCCAAACTGGGGACACGAATTGCATTCCATTTGGGTTCTGCAGTTATTGAATATTAATTTCAAAGAAAGAAATCTTTCTTCCCTGAATGTCATTCTATCTCTCTCGAGTTTTGTCTCTTAAGATATATGAAGCATTTAGACACATTTGACGATTCGACCCAATAATGTAAAGCTATTGATGGTAAGAATCACCAATCACATAATTTTAAAGAAACAAAAAGAAAAACACACAACAACTGAATGGTGAAACATGACAAAATGGAAACAAAGTGAAGCAACAATCAAGTGATACAGAACATGGCAAAATGATAACAATATCCAAGTGACACAGAACATGAAGCGGGATAACAAACAGAAGAAACAAAGTGAAGCAAGAATCACCTTGGGAGGCTCCTCCCCCACTTCCACCTGTTGTTCCTCCTCCTGGGGGTGGTGCTCCAGCAGCAGCTGCTTCTCCTCCTCCTCCTCCTGCTTCTCGAACAGCACGTCCTGCACAACCTGGTAGGAACCTTCCTCCAGCAGAGGCCACGCATCGGCGCCGCCGTACAGCTGGCCATCCCATCCCCACAGGCCACAGCAAAAGAATCAGTTTTTTTTTTTTCCCATCAAATTCGGAAGTACATTCGTTCACACAAGCACAAGATGAAATCCACATCTCGGATCGAGGCTTCCATAGCCTAAAATTGCAAACTTTGGACACTGGACTCCCAATCCGCAGAGGAGGGGAGGGGGGGAAGACCTAAACCCTACATTTCCGCGGCGCCCAGGATTAAAAGAAATGGTGGAGGACGAGGTGAGAAAAAGGAGGGGACCTTGAGGAGGCGCTGGACAATCGCGCGGACTTCGCGCGCGTCATACCCCATGCCGGCGAAGTGGTCGAGGGCCGCGTCGATTCGCCGGTCGCCCTTCTTAGGCCCCCGCCGCGGCATTGCTCTGCTCCTGGGGTGGGGTTTTCGCAATGCGATGCGATTCGATGCCAATCATGCCAGGAGGCCCTGGTTCTGGGTGACACGCGGCTCCACCGTACGCATCGTACGCCTGGATCCCTTTTCTTCTTTCCTCTTTGTTTTTCTTTCTTCTTTCTTACTATTAGAACGAGTGGTGTCCATTAAAAAAAAAAAAGAACGAGTGTACTGTGATACCGTTAACATGCTTCACTTCATTAAAAAAATCCCTAAAAAAATGTGTTTCAGTCCATATCGTGGTGTCAACCGAATTTGTGAAAGTATGTTCTTTTTGTTTATATATATATATATATACAAATTACTCCATAAACTTTAGTAATGGATGGTTTTCCTTTTCTAGCGGATGGTTAATACCATTGTATTGAAAACTGCTCCACTGTTCTTGGATGTTGTTTGAAAAGGAAAAAGTTCCTTTTACTCTTTTGAATAATTCACTTTATCCATTTCACCTTTGAACAAAATCTTGGCTCGATTTACTCCCACAAACAATTCAACTTGGTGCAATGTACCCCATGTTACGATTTGTCCTTTCTTTTCTCAGCGTAGAAGTTAAATTCGAAGCTCAAATTTAAAGTGATGATAGCTCACACAACAACCTATGTTAAAATTTAACATAGGTTGTTGTGTCAACTATCATCATGCAAAAATTGAGCTTCAAACTCAACATGTATGTTGGGAAACAAAATTTTTTTGACAAACTTCAAACTCACATGTATTACACCAAATTAAATTGTTTGGGGAGTAATTTGAGCCATGAGTTTTTTAAGGATGAAATGGGTAAGTGAATTGTTCGATGGAGTAAAATAGACCATTTTTTGTTGGTAAATTTAAAGTTCACTCGTATTCATCCCCTCTTTTCTTTTCTGCTAGTGTTCTAATGTGAACCGTTATTTCGCACAAAACGTTTTTCTTGCCGCAAAGAAAATAAAATACTTCTTTATGATGCCCATTTCAAAACGAATCTCGTGAGGTAAACAAACTTGAGAAAATATGATCCCTTTATTTTTATGAACTCCATGTACTGACTTATTTTCCCAAATAAAAGAAAATAAAAACTGAGCGAGTATCATAAAGCCAAAATGGTAATTATCGGTTAATCCTCTCGATTTTTACTTAACCTGGCCTCAATAGTCAGAAACAATATTCTGAGAAAATTAAAACAAAACTGGTAGTAGTTGGCAGAAATGATAGTTGAACAATTTTGAATTATTCTGATAGTTATTGACATTTTCCACTTTGGGCTGGGAAATTGCCGCCGGTATTTAGTCTAAAAAATACAGGGTCTCACAACTCACAAGGTATGGTCATTTTCGGGCTGCTTCTGTTGAAAGAAATAACATATATTTTAGCTTATATGTGCTACCGAATAAATACATCACAACTACACAAGAAACAGTAGTAGATTTTCTAACAGGTCTAATATTCATCTGGAGTAACAGAAATTGAACCATCCAAAATCCAGAAAATATGAGACCACGGGTTACCGGCAGCACCCTAATCATGTTCCTCCTTTCTGTTGTAGTTGAGCCACTCGGTCCTGGAAACATGTCATGAAGGCTGCTACTCCGCCTTGAACATTTTGACTGACGAAGATTATGACTTCAGCTTGATCTCGATATTCTGATTCTTCTTGAAGCCAACATTAGAGTACGAAGAACTGCATATAATTCGTAAGAATTGGAGAGGCAATAACCACAAATTGACTTACCCAACATCGATCTTAAAGATTGTAATGATCAAGTCAAACCTGTCGAGTGATATAGTGAATTTGTCTATGAGCAAATTTAGCTGCAAGAAATTCAAATATCACGTCTTTCTCCCTTTAGTTGTTTTGGATTTTCTTTAGAACGCAGGCGTTTGACAATGATGCAGTCAGCCCAACAGGCTGCCAACATGTGCGTTCATGAAAATAGATGTCCGACCATGCCCGGCCATGTGGCATTATTTCGTCCCCCAATTTCAGTCATCATGTCCAGCACTATCTCACGCATCATAGTCAAACAGTTGAGCATGGAATTAGCTAATTCTGGACTCGTCGTGCTGAATTTGAATCAATAAGCGAACTCAAATAAACAATTCACGCTTCTAAGGAAAGATCGAGAACGCAGCCAATATCGTGAGACCGAGAAAAAATTCACTCTTTGCAGATGTATGGAACAAGGGAATACCATCAAAACATGCAAATTAGATGCACAAGCACCGTCCAAATAATTCTGCCGTCTTTTTCTTGATTGGGAAAACATGGGACTCTCAGCAACTACCTTAACCACATTCTCAAAACCCTCTCTGTCCACAACATGGGCGTAATTAGGCACCACTAGCATAGTACTCACCAAATTTCTTGACCAGGAATGCAAGGCCGCAGACAAGAGCCATGCATCTTCCAGAAGGAAGAATCTCGGTTGAACCAGTAGGGAATCGGTGTCTCCTACTGGTCAGCTTCAAAGTCAACTAGCGGTGAGTGGCCGCCTGGGGAATGGCCAAACTTTCAGAAAACTTTGTCCGCTCCACCATCTCATTGAAGATTCTACATGAAAGATTGTGAAGATCCTGCTGTTCAGACACCGTGTTTGAGACGTCATGACAAGAGAGGAGAAGCACAATGGCAGCCTACAGAAACCATTCAGGTCCATGTCAACGAGTCAATGAAGCAGAATAGTTCTAACATGGAAACACACGTGACATGTTCCATGCCATGGTTTTAGTCACAAGAACACGGTATCAAGAGAAAACAAGCAATCAAGCTTTACGGAGAAATAGGAGGGAAACAAGGTTTATGGTACATTAAATCAAACTCAACCATTTTATCTACATAGTACCACGAATAGATAGGGGCATCACAGGAAATTTTCCTTCACAATGATCAATCAGATTATAGCATACGCTGGCATAACAACCATATGAGGAATAACCAGCATCCGTGATTAATGACTCGATTCAGATTCCAGAAAAAAACAACGAAATATTTATAATCCACAGACAAAAGGTACTCAATACCAAAATGGCATGCAACAGAGCAAACAGAAGAATAAATATCAATCATGTTTAATCCACAAGCGAACCTAACATCCCCAAAAATTAGCTAACATGTAAAAAGGACCAGCAAGAGTTTTACATATTCTAAATATATCATCAAAGAATATTTCCTTAAAAAAGCTGTTTCACTATGACTATTGGCTGATGTACAAAAGTCTGTGAACACACTAGGATTTGGACACCAAATATACAAAAATGATCTTGTCCATCTAGGTATTAAATTTAGTGCCCCAGCCCTAGTAATACTTAAAAAAGGCATTCTACAGAAATGCATGTCACAATCACATAAATAAAAGATCATACCTTTAAGTTAACTGAAGGTGAGGGTCGAATTCCCACCGTAGTGTTAACATTCCAAACAACAGTGAATGGAAGACATCCTCCCCAAAACAATACTCTTACAAAGAATAAAATAGAGTATACTGTATTTCCTTTAACCCAAATAAACTTCTTGCTGCAGCTGATTTGTAACCTTGCATTTTAAAGCACATAATGAATCTCATTTACAGATCATGGATACTATGCAAACAAAACCTGAACTTTGAGCCTTCAACCAAATGGTATTTGCTTCCACATCATATTTTCACTACAAACAATTGTCTGAGAAGATTACAGCATGCAATTGCATGAATCCCAGCTACAAGGACGAAAATCAAATAACAAGAATTCTCCAACTGAACTACCTGACAATATGAACTAGGTTTTCTAACGGAAAATAGGAAGAACAGCATGGTACAATCAAGAGACAAACATCAACACAATGAACACCGCGAATTAATTTAACATACAAATACAAAAGAATCAAAAGGCTAAAGGAGTAACGCCATGGCACCCAACTCTCATGACTCATGAGCTGTGTAACAGGTTTCAATCGTCCGCCTCCGGAACAAGGAAACGGACAAGCTCCTACGCATCAAAGAACCCATCCGTGCTTTCCATCTTGACGGCCTGCCGCTACTCCCGCTCGAAATGTCCGGTCCTCCAATCTGATCATCCAAATCCTCTGGTGGCACATCACTCCCAGCATTGTCCAGCACGCCACTCTCGTCCACACTCCTAGCATCCTGCAACTCACCAGCACCACCTGGCGTATCAAAATTCACAGAAAGAGCACCATTCCTACTTGCCCTGAGCCGCTCAGCACACTCAGACGTCACCCCACGACACTTCTTCACCTTCACCTTGACAAGGCGAGGGCAGCCTTCGGCAAGCTTATCCATCCCCGCATCAGACACAGGGCACGCCTTTATGCACAGCTTACGCAAAGCAGTACATTTGGCTGCAACACATGACATCTCGGCATCTCCAAACGTGTCGGAGCCGCAAAGCGCTAGACGCTCGAGGGTGGGACAGTTGGCGGCAATCAATTCAAGACTGACCGATGTCAAATTCACACCAATGAGGACCAATTCTTGCAAGCTGGCGCACTTCTGCGCCACTGCCGAAAGCCCAAGGTCACCAATCCTGTTGGCCTTCCATCCATCGACATGCAGCTTGCGGAGGCGTGTCGACTTGGCAGCAAGCGCGGCTAACCCAACATCTGTGACCTCAGGGACCTTTGCAAGGTACAGGACCTCAAGCCCATATAAGGCCGACACGCCGCGGTCGCTGACCTGCAACTTCTCAAGGTGGAGCTCGGACAGTAAGGCCTCCCGCGGAACCGCCTGGAGCACAGGGTCCCAGTCGCCGGAGCATCGGATAATCTTAAGGGTTTTGAGGCTTGGAGACTGGGTGATTAGACAGGAGAAGCACTGGCCGTTGTAGAGCTCCTTGAGCGACAGAGACTGGAGGCGGGGGCCGGAGACGGCGATGGGCTCCGAGTCCGCGAGGCCGCGGAGGCGCTTGACGGAGAGCTCCTCAAGCTGGAGGCAGGAGCGAAGGACAGCCTCGATACCCTTAGCCCCGAAGGCGCAGGACCCGACGGAGAGCTTGCGGAGGCCGACGGCCGCGGCAGCGAGCGCGGAGACCCCGTCGTCGGTGACGGCACGGAGCGCGCGCAGCTTGAGGCGGCGGAGGCCCGGGCCGAGGCGGTCGGCGACGAGCCCGAGGGCCGGGTCGGGGACGCTCTCGGCGCGGCGGTCGCACTTGAGCGCGAGCTTGGAGACGGCGGGGAAGCGGTCGAGGAGGCGCGGCAGCGCGCCGGACGCGAGCAGGGGCGCCCTGGCGTCGAGCGCGAGGCGGAGGCGGGAGGAAGCCTCGGCCTCGAGCCAGCGGCGGCAGACGAGGGAGCAGCGCTTGCGGTCGCCGGAGCCGAGGAGGCCGAAGACCGCGGCGAGGAGCTCCTCGGGGAGGTCGGCGGTGTGGTCCTCCCCCGCCTCGGCGATGGAAGGAAGGAGCTCTGGCGCCGGCGGATGGAGGACGGGGGACGGGGGCGGAGGCGGCGGCTTGCGGCGGAGCGGGACGGAGGGGCACTGGCCCATGACGGCGGATCTGCCGAGGAAGGGAAAGGGGAATGGAATGGAGGTCAGGGAGAAGGCTTTGCGCAGCGGACGCGAACAACCGGATTCCAATCCGATTAAATGCTGCCGTCCGTCCGTGGCCTGCTGCTCGGGCACCATTTTTCTTTTGTTTCCTCTCCTTTCTGAATATTATTATTGGTCCCTGCTCTGCTACTTGATGTGGCGTGCAATTTGGGTGTACAGTGACATCGTTAGGGTTCATATCTGATAAACACAGCTAAACTGAAAGGAGAAAAGTCCATGTTCCTTATTGGATGGACCTTTTGGCATTTAGTGACTATTCATTTGATTCAAATTTCTTTTTTGATTTGAATAAAAAAATTTTCAGAAAATGGAATGTAGGCACACTTTTTCTAGTTATTTTGGGGTACAAAATTGGACATGGCAAACAATAAAATGCGTGTGTTTTCTATAACTTCACAATGCACTGACTATTACCATACCTATTTTTTGTGCACACAAACCATCACCATCAATTGTTTCGTTTAGGGTATATTGTTGATTGAGTGGTTGATTACCATGTTGAAGTGTACTACAACCTGTTGAATAGTATGCGAGCAGCCAGAGAAAAGAGACATGAGGTGAAGAATGAAATGAAAGGAAAACATATGCGGAAGATGAAGTGGGAGCTGAGAAGACAATCGCAGACAGATCTCGCAAAAGCATCGAGGTCAGCTTTGGTATTTATCTATATATATCAGGGAAAGGGTCTAAGTGAAAATATTTTAACGTAGGGTATACGATGCTAATGAAAAAGAGACATGCATGTATTGATCATTTAAAAAAGAAGTATCCCTGCTTGCAGTGGTACTGCCTACTGTAATAATCCACAATAAAAACACGATTGCATTCGCGTCCTGTAAGCACACATATCTTCTCGTGATAGATTCCTCTTCAATGACGGCTGAAAGGTATGAACTTTTAGTTCAAAATATAGCAAAAACTGGAGGGAATTTCAGTAGGAGAATTTCTTTTACATATAAAATACAAAAGCAAAAGGTACAAAGAATAAGAAAAAGTAGCTACCACGCCCATACTGTGTGCGCTGAGATAAGCCTGGAACAGTTGGGAAGATGGTCATGGTACTACAGTAGATAGGCAAAACTTTGACCATAGTACTTTGCAGATAACATCATTAGGTGGCCGCTAATTCACTTTCGCTATCGATGATGTAGGGACTAGGGAGTAGCTGATTAAAGTATTATGGTGACATGAGGCAACATCACAGCTATACAACACACATCAGTGGCTGATTCATGTGCAGTCTCGGTTCAGTGGTAATTTGTTCACTCTATTGTGTTAATGTGTTATGTAAGGATTATTTCGTTAAGAAAACTGTACTGATGCAAAAGTACGTCTCTTTCAAGATTCTCCCTCTTATACCATAGGAGGTAAGGGCAACCGCAATGGTTATGCTCTAACTTGTGTATAAGCGTAGGCTCACTGCAAGGTGTTCATAAGTTATGAACAAAGCCACAATGGTAGACAAATTAAGTGGGACCGGCTTGACTAAAAAAATATTTCATTCAACCTTTCATCCCAACATGCACAAACTAATTTGGATTGTTTGATAGTTTTCTACAATGCATTAGTAAAAATATTATATTTTACTCCTTGTTGTTTGTCCATAGTGCTATAGATAGCTTTAGTTTGTGCACTACTTATGAACTAGTTTCACAATAGTTGAGATAGGATGGAAAGAATATAGAATTGCTTATGTACTACTTTTATCCACTATTGTGGTTGCTCTAAGGGTACATATCACAGCCGTTCATTTTGAATTTGACACATGATTGAGAAAGTTATAGAGCACATTGTTTCTTTCTGCAACTGCAAAATTCCTTTCTCATGACTCATTCATAATATTAGCGTACGATGTTAATGCATTATACGTGTCACGACTATTCAATTTATTTTTGCACTAATGTCATATCAGGCTCGTTCCATGGATCAATTTCTTCTGAAACAGGAGAAAATTGAGAGAATACAATAAAATCTCAGTTGAGACATGTGCTCAAATTTTCATATTGCAAGGATCATTCATGAAAAAACGTACATCTAGTGAGTGAACATGACCAGGCTGAGAGGTGCACATGAGCTGAAAAATGCAATTTTTTGTATTCACTGGTGCCAATGCACTAATATGCGTCATACATACATAGACATGTGTTTCTCCTATATGTGCTTCTATACATGGCCGTGTTCGTTTAGATCGGAGTACTCATCCGTCTGGGACGATGATGATCTTAGATGGTGGAATTTTCGACTCTTTAAGTTTTTTTTTTTCCCTCGTCAATGAAGTTAGAGTTGTTTGGGTTAATTTTCTTACCGTAAAAGAAAAATACATGTCACACTGGATGATCCATGTATATGTCCACGAAATGTACAGTTTGCAGGCAACCAATCAATGGAACGATACCTTCCTTAAAGGTTAGGTCACCTTGTCTAGTTTGTAGCCTTGATGAAAATTCACAAAAGTAACATCACGTATACTCTGAACTATGTCTCAACCATGGTTTTCAAAGTACATATAATATATATAATTAGCACCATATACTGGTTAGTGGACAGCTAACCCCCTGAGTGATCAGGAGCAAAGTGAAGCAGGTGGAGTAAAGCCGCATGATGTAATTTATTATTGTCGTGTTCCATATATGGAACCATATCGATAGGTCAGCAAATACATTTTATCGGTATGTCGTACAATGTGATGTTTCAATTTGTGGATTGTTCTAGCTGTTGCATACTTGCATCTATGTTCGTACAATATTTCCAAATGTAGCTGCAAGTGAGCCTGCACATCGCTACAAAATCTAATTGCTTTACCCTAAAGTGCGGGGCTTTAACATTAAGTAAGATTAATCCTTGATCAAATATATGTATGCATCATATCAGTGTGGTACATCAGATTGGGCCTTTGGTGGTAAGGGAATTGACCATGAAGTCATTGATAATGCCAAAAAAAAAAATCTTCTATTGGTGTTACTTCAAGATATCATGTTAATGGATTTACAAGGGTTATTTATATATAGAGTAAATTTCATAAAGCCGCAAATATTTTTGCAAAACTATCACAAAACAATAGACTTAAGGAGTTGCATCCTAAAACTGCAGAGTTAGTGCACCATTGTATCAAAAAAAAACTACATGTTTAAAGAATGGTATCATAAAAATTACATATTTTGTGAGTAACGTGTCACAAAATTACATGTTAATATGCATATAACACTGTTGGGGGATCGAAGGTCTTATTGGACTCGGCGAAGCCCTCCAACGAAATATATGAAATGTTTACGTCCTTGCGAAGCCCTCCTGGCGTTTACGGCGTTCGGATAGCTCATGACGAGGCCTTTTCAACACCTCGTAGTCCTCGAGCTCCTTGGCGAAGCCCTCCTGAAATGTCCCCGATGCTGGATTAGGTTCAACTGCCCAGGCTGTTCCTCGGGTTTTACGTTACGCGTTGTTCCGAAGCCCTCAATCGTCCGCGGTGCTGGGCGAAGGGGTTGAGGGACGACAAAGAAAAGTGGACAGAGTAAATGATGTGTCTTTGGCTCGAGGCCCGAAAAACAGATGTCATTACAGGGGGTCTTCCCTCCATATTTATAGGGGGAGAGAAGACCATAATTACAACTATGCCATTTGGCAATTCTGTTACACTCTTTCATAGTGGGCTCAGCTTTGCCTCTGCCTGTCAACCTTCGCTGCTTCCTTGGTGACCTTCGCGTGGTATCACATGCCCTTCGCTCGTGTCATGGAGCCTTCGGTACTGCTCTCGTTATCTTCGCGTCGGGCTATTGCTTCGTCTGCTATTAGGTTTTACCCTTCTCATGTCGCCTGGTCCTTCGCTGTTTGTAGTCGCAGCTATTTTCCCAACATTAGCCCTCAACTGTTAAAAGAAATAGCGAAGGTATTCCATGAGATAGTTATTTTTGGCTGCGACGTTATTTGTCTTCTTTGCTGGATTATTTTATTCATTATAATTTTTGCGGTTGTGTCCTTGTTCCGTTTGTTTTTCCTTCTTCGTCCATAGTCCTCCCTTGGTCTTTAAATATGAGTCGCTTTCACGTTCATTATTCATCTCTCGTTTTTACTGCTGAGCCTTCTTTGCTGACGTCACGTCTTCCGAAGGTACTTGTCTTTCTATTCCGATGGCTCGGCGGAAATCCGTGGCTTTGCCTAGGGGTTTCAACTCCCTTCGAGCGAATTACTCCTTCACGAGGTTTATACATACCTCTCGTGACAAGGGTAACTTGAAACACTACTCCGAATCTGGGCTTCTTGACATTGATTTATATCGACTTCCCTTCTTTGGTCCGAAGCAGAAGTCTAATAACTTCCTGAACCCAAATCCTGACGAAGTCGTAGTATTTTCATCTTTCTTAGATGCCGGTTTGTCCTTCCCACCTTCGCGCTTTTTTTCTCGTGTTCTCTCTTTGTACCATCTGCAACTTCATCATCTTACACCAGTTGCTGTTGCAACTATTTCTGCTTTTGCTTGGGCTTGTATGAGCGAAGGTGTCAATCCACGTTCTCATGCCTTCTACCGAGTATATTAAGCTCGTCATACTCCTGTTTATGACCACCTGCGTCAGGTTAGTCCGTGCTTCGGTGCTGTTGACTTTGTGGCTAGGGAGGGGTTCGTGACTCCACTTCTCAGCTTTGAGCCACCGCCTTTTCGCGAATGGGTAAAGGATTGGTTTTAATATCGCGTTTCGCCCTTCGAGTTCAATGCTGGGAAAGCTGTTGATATTCGTATTATTAACAACTTCGAACCTTTTATGAATCTTGGTGTTTCTCAGTCTCTTGAGGCTTTCCTGAGGGTTAGCGAAAAGATGACCTTTCGGGAGATTTTAGAGGAATGCTTCGCTGCCGACGTTCGCCCGCTTTCTCGAGATGGTTGGCGGCCTTCTCGTTTCTTATCAAAAAATGTACTTGGCTTAAGAGTGCCTTCTTTCTCTTCAAATCCAGGACCTCGTATGGCCTCTTTTTTCTCTTGTAGCCTTCGCTTGTCTCTTCTTTCTTATTCTCTTCTCTCTTTTTCTTTTTGTTATTGCTTCTTTTTGCCAACTTTGTTTCATTTTTCGCAGGTTTTACCCTCTGGTCAGCCCAAGATAGAGTCACTTCTTTTCTTGGAAAGTTCTCTCAGAAAGAATGGGTTGAGCGATCCTGAAGGGGGATTCGTCGTAGAATAAACAGGGTTTATCTGGGCTTGGATACCTTTCAGTCTGAGTATCCTTATCCCGAAGACTCTCATTCTGACGACGAAGCTTCTCTAGAGCCAGTTGTGAGTGGTCCTCCTTATTTCAGTGTTTCGCCAGCTTCGACTATTGAAATGGGCTCTTCCACTACCCACAATAAGACTCCAGAAATTCATTCTGCTCAGAGGGATGTTGAGATTCCATCCCCTGCCAGAAGTTGTCTTTTGACCCCTTCGTATTCCACAATCTTTGAAGAGCCTTCGCCTGCTATTGCTCCGGGTTCTGCCCTTTTGGCTGAAGATCCCGTTATTTGTCAAGATGCTTCTTCTGTTATGCCTTCGACGGATTTATATAGCTTCTCGCTTGCCGATTTCGGTTTATCAATTGATGCTCAAACTGGAAAGGTTGTCAATTCTGAGAACGCTTGTCAAAACCCCTTCGCAGGTTCTTTGGCTTCTTGCTCTGGAGTGAAAAGCAGCTTTGCTTTACCAAAAAAGGCTTCGTTCAGTAGTCTTCTTGGCAAACGCAAATTTGGTGAGCTTGTGGCGATAGATGTCGTTCCCAGCGAAGCTGATTCTTCTTTACTACCTTCGGGTGATATACAACATGCTTCGCATCCTTTTGCATTAGTTGGCTGTTCCCGTGGTATGTATTCCTTCATCTGTTATCACTCTTCTTCTTCTTCTTCTTTTGTGAATTTGGCTTCCTTCGAGCCTTGCCTTCGCCTGTTTGTTTTTCTTTTGTTTAGGATCTTCGGATTCTGGGGTTGGAGAAATAGACATCCAGACTATCTTGTCTTCTCTGAAAGTGGACCTTCAAGATGTGGGCCCTCTTAGTTCTTTTGCTCAGAAGCTTTGGCTTCCAAAAGTGCAACTTGGTCTTTCAAATCTTGACTCCGGAGTCCTTCTTCGCTCTTTGATTGCTCATCAAGTCAAGGTTAGACTAAAAGTCTTCTGTATTTTTTTTTATGCGATGCTTCAAGTATTTTCTTGCTCTTATGCTTTTCCTTTGTTTCTGCAGTCTATCACCCTTACTCAGGCTTGTGCCCGTCAAAGCTTGCCTTCGGAAGACGAGATTTCCAAAATATCCTCTCTTGAGACTTCTCTTGCTAAGGCAGATGAAGCATTAAGGGTTTCGTCTTCTACTGTTTCAAGATTGGAACGTGAGACTGAATCCCTTCGCAGCACTGAATCGGGACATGAGGGATATATATCTCTTATGGAGAAGACCATTCGTCGTAAGAAGTTGTTGCTTGAGAAAGAGAAACTTTTCCGTAAGTTTGTTTCCTCACGCCTATCTGATCTCGCTGAGTCGAAGGTGAAACTCTCAGATGCTAGCTGTGTTGCATCTCTTAACTTCTGCGGTCTTCTTAAAGAATTACTTCACGCTGTTGGAGCGGGTTATGATAACCTTTTGGAAGATGCATCGCCAGAGGATGTTAGAGAGTGGCTTCGCGTCAACCTGAAGGGACTTATAGGAGTTTGTCGTGATCACTCTTATGATGCTGTCATACTTATGATCCGGGATCTTCTTCATAGTTTCCTTTACAATGGTAGTGACGCTATTGAGGTTGTTGCTCAACCAAGCTTCTCAACGAAGGTATCTGATCCTGGCAGCGGTTATTGCATAATTGAAGCTAGGTGCCTTAGTCTGATTGACGAGTTCTGGTGGAAGAGAGTCAAAACAGTTGTTCCTGACTTCCCCGAAGGGCCTTCCTGATTATCTTCACCATATTGGCGTGTAGATATTGCTTTTGGTTGTTCAGCTTGCATCTGAGTAGATACTTTTTTGTTGCGAAACGGATGCTTTGTAAATCACCTTCGCATCAAATATCATTTTTATGTCTTATTTTACGATGACTTCGAACTCTGTATTGAGCTTTCGAATTTTCGTAGCCTTGCATGATGTGCCTTCGCGCTTATAGTCCGAAGGGCGTCTTATGCGCTCTTTTGTCGTCTACCTGTATGCTTTTCCACGTATGAAGCATTAATGTCGTGGTTGTATCATTACCATGATTTTTTCAGATCTGTTAATGAGAAACTTGCTTCGCTAATTCATACGAAGGCTGTTATTTTCTTTGACATCCTTTGCGTTCGTGATGAGTGCTATTTTGGATTTAGCCTCAGCAGGCTGCAATCTCATATTGTTTCTGGAACCCTTGTTTAAAACAAGTACTCCGTGAACCACCCTTACTAGGGTTGTCATCTTCTTCAGGCTATCACTTCGGGCCCTCCCGAGTCGAAGCTTTTGACTTGCTCCAGGTTATTAGAACCTGGGCTTTTTGAAGGCGTCTCTACAGTTCTCAATTGAAGAACTTTTATTTTTCTGCCCCTTTTCTTGCGAAAGGCGATGACGTACATATTGTAGATAGTTTCCCTCGTAATTTTTACGAGATAATACTATCTGCATTATTTATGATGTATTTAACCTTGATTTCTTTATCAAGGGCCTGTGTCAGCTGCTCCGCAGTTCTTTAGCGAAGGAAGTTGTGTGTTGTTTTTGTTTGAAGGTATACGGCTTCGCGTTTCTCAGCAAAGGCCTCTATAGTTACTTCGTATTCTTGAACGAAGGATACTATATATTTTTATTGGCTTTGGTGCCTTCAACGGTTGATATCTTCACGATCTTTTCGCGGAAGTTTTACCGCTGTTTTCTTTTTGCTTCACCTGACTTTTTGGCGAAGCTTTATTTCTGCCTGTTGGAGGCAAACTTTTATCATCTTGACTCTGTCAAGGTTCTTGTTCTCCTGGCGATTGGTTATCGAGAATGCTATCCTTCGAATTTCAAGAAGAAGCTTCGCATATACTTGGCGAAGGTCTTTCTCTTCTTCTTTTTTTTTGTTCGAGATTTTGGCTTTTGCCAGTCATAGTACATTCGTAATCTTTTTTCGAAGATTACTATTTTTCCTTTTTGAATGTGGCTTTGCAGCCATGATTGGGTGAAGTCTTCGTCAGCGTTTTTTTGGGTGAAGCCTTCGATTCTGCTTATCAAAGGCTACACCTTTCTCTGCCTTTTCAGGCGAATTTTGGCATCTTGTCTTTGGATACGACAAGGCTTCATTTCTTTTGAGATATATAAAATATTATTTTGTATTTTCTTCCAGAATGTTCCTCCTTATTATATATATATATACATAGCTGCTTTTAATTGCCTGGCTTGTTTTTCGCCGCTTTTCTTGACTATGGAGTCTTTGTGGGATCGACTTCCTCGTGGCATTGTGAAGGAGCTTACACGAGGCGGCTTCAAGCGTGGAGATGCTCTTCCTCAAGATCTTGTGGATCACTTCGAGGAGCTTGATCGACTAACAGGGAGGAATGCTCTTGTTGAGGTTCCTGCGCAGCCGGTTTCTCTTGCTGTTGTTCCTCTAGGTGTAATTATCATCAGTGATGACGAAGGTCCTGACGAACCACCGGCTAGGCTTTCGCGATGTTCCGGAGTTGCTAGTCGTACTCGTAGTAAGACTAAGAAGTAGCTTGTAGCCTAGTGTTCTTCTTTGATTTGTATTATTGTTTGTATGACTTCTTTCGGCCTTCGTTACTTGGCTGGTTGCTTGTAAATCTAGTTTTCTGAGTAACTCAGCTTCTTCTGGCGATGTTTTTGGTGTCCTCATATGCTTTGTCTTCTATTGTTGTCCCGCCTTCGCTGATTGGTTGCCCTGGATGTTTGCTTGTTCATATCAAATTTCCTTCGCTGCCAGTTTTGGTCTTTGAAGGTATTCTTCTTTTAGGCGATTGGTGATGTTTGCTCCTGTGCCTTTAGCTTTGCTCTTGCTCTTGCAGTCTTTTTTGTTTCCCTTTCCTCGTGGGTTCGGCCCGTGATTCTTGTTCTTTCGCGATACTAGCCTTCTCTTGTCTTGTCAGCCGATCTTTTTTCTTCAATCTTCAGTGCGTTGTATTTCGGCGTCTATTGACTTGCCTTTTGCCATCTTGGGTTGTAAACGTGGTCGTGGGTTCACCCCGCGTGACGGCGCCAAATGTTGGGGGATCGAAGGTCTTTATTGGACTCGGCGAAGCCCTCCAACGAAATATATGAAATGTTTACGTCCTTGCGAAGCCCTCCTGGCGTTTACGGCGTTCGGATAGCTCCTGACGAGGCCTTTTCAACACCTCGTAGTCCTCGAGCTCCTTGGCGAAGCCCTCCTGAAATGTCCGCGATGCTGGATTAGGTTCAACTGCCCAGGTTGTTCCTCGGGTCTTACGTTACGCGTTGTTCCGAAGCCCTCAATCGTCCGCGGTGCTGGGCGAAGGGGTTGAGGGACGACAAAGAAAAGTGAACAGAGTAAATGATGTGTCTTTGCCTCGAGGCCCGAAAAACAGATGTCATTACAGGGGGTCTTCCCTCCATATTTATAGGGAGAGAGAAGACCATAATTACAACTTTGCCATTAGTCAATTCTGTTACACTCTTTCTGTTTGCCTCTGCCTGTCAACCTTCGCTGCTTCTTTGGTGACCTTCGCGTGGTATCACATGCCCTTCGCTCGCGTCATGGAGCCTTCGGTACTGCTCTCGTTATCTTCGCGTCAGGCTATTGTTTCGTCTGCTATTAGGCTTTACCCTTCTCATGTCGCCTGGTCCTTCGCTGTTTATAGTCGCAGCTATTTCCCTAACAAACACTATGTATTTTACATAATGTAAATATATAATTTTGTGATACGCTATCTCTTTAAATCTCCAGTTTTGTGAAACATTACGCACAAAATCTGTAGTCCTGCAATTCAGTACATTAAATTTGTAGTTTATGATAGTTTTGATAAAGAAGTGTAGTTTTGTAAAATTTACTCTTATATAGCCTAACCCTTGGTAGTTTACAATAACAATATATAGACATAGCATCATATTCGACTGTTATTACAGTCTCGGCTGCTACATACAGGGATAGACAGTATTACGAATCTCTCATGACTATGAAATTAACAATCCAAGTGTAATAAGGTTATTGCTAAAATATGAAAATTTATCAAGCCAAAAAAGGGACCAAAGTAATCGGTTGATATTTTTTTTCCTTTGTAGTTGAAGCTTGTAAAACCGAATGCTGATTCTGCCCATATTTACATGAAAGACATACTTATAAGTGAAACAAAGCCAAAGTGGTGACACTCCACAGATTTTTACATATGGTTAACGAATTTACTTTTGTTTAGTCAACTAAAATCCAAGCTTCTCTCGGTCGATGTTCAATCCAACTAAGCTTTAGAGTTTCGGGGTTTGGAGGAGGGAATTGCATGGCCGCCGGACCTAGAAGAAGAGGTGGGGGAGGCAGGTTAGCCTGACGGAGGAGGCGGATGAGATAGCGGAGGCGGCGAGAGACGACAATTGGGTCAGGGTCGAGCTGGGGGAGCACGAGTTGCGGTGGTTAAGGCAGCAGGGGAAGAAACCATAGACCCGACGGTAAGGACGCCGCAGGGGACGGCCGAAGGAGAGGGGTAGGCGGGGGAGCATGGAGGAGGGAGAGAGAGAGCACTCGTGTTTTGTTCGACGCTGGAAACTAACAGAGGTGAATACAATGGCCGGCTCGTTTGGATGTCCATCCAACGGCTGAGGATCGTCGAGTGAGAGGAACCAGTTTTCAGTCAGACTGAGGAATAGTCTCCGCACCAATGTTTAATGTGCACGCTGAAAATGAAACCAAGGGGCGATACTCTGATCCCTAGCTTTTGTACCGGCCGGTTTGCAAGGTGATGAAGAGATCGATTTTTTGCACGGCAAAGAATTAATGTTGTGCATGTGTGTCCAATAATTTCACATCTCCGAGCCGTCTGACAAGAAACCACCAGTCAAAGCATTCTGTTATTTTTTCCTACCGCTGAAACGGTCCAAGAGCACATGCATTCCCCTCTTCTGTTTTGACAGTCCTACTTGAAGACAACGCTGAGCTCCGCGCGAAGACGACGCGTTCTCCGTATATTCCCTTCCCGGCCGGGCAACTAGCAAAAGGAGAACTTTCTTCCTGCTTGTGTCGACATGGCGTTGTTGTCCAAGGGTGTGCCGGCGTCAAAACTCAACACCGACACAAAGCAATCAAATAGCCTGTTTGGTTAGAGTCGCCGAAAGGTCACCGGATCATTTCATCTGATCGCCGAATAGACTGCCTCGTCGGATCGTCTGCTCGTCGCCACACGGCCCTCTGTGATTAATGCAGCTAATCATAATTAGTTCCCGACCTCCTCGTCCGACTTACTGTCCCGGCTGATCTTCCAAACAAGAAGTCGTTGGTCACGGTGTACCGTGTGCATTCCTAACGACAGTTCCAAACTAAAGTCCTAACACCATGATTTTGAACGATGGAACAGCATTGTAGCAGAAGCACAAAACCATACCAGGCAGCCTCAAGTGACGCGCTTCCATCGAGTAGTTTGGATCGGATAACTTTGTGAAAAGTATGAAACAAAAGTCCAGTCCATGAGTTTCTTTGTGTAACATTTTTTTGGATAGCATGAGGCATACATGTATACAAAAGCCTCGTCTACCCGCGCTCACTCACTCGCTCTAGCAAAGTGAAACCGTCTTTGTAAACATGGCGAACCACCTTGCCAACTGTCCACAACCTCAAGTGACGGATCTGGACGAACAAAAGTACTCCTTCCATTTTAATAATCTTGACTTTCTCACAACTCAAATCAATTCTTTTCTAATAATACACAAACGGAGAGAGCAGGAGCCCCCCCCCCCCCCCCCCTCCTCCTTCTTGCTATCCTCACCATCTTCTCCTCCGTCCCTTACTCTCTTTCGGGGGGGGGGGGGGGGGGGGCTTGAGCCCCCTCAGCCCCTCATTGGATCCGCCTCTAACAACCTTCAAAGCACTTTTGAAAGAGTTTGTTGAGTGTTCACCCACACCATCCTTGAGTTTTCTTGGATTACTAACCCTTTAGGGAGAAAGAGAAATTAGTTATTGATGAGAGACTCTGTTGGTGGTGGCACAACATACCGGTAATAAAAAGTAATTCTCCAAGACTCTATGTATTTTATTCAAATTAATAAAGTTCCATAATGGCGCAAACTAGGCCCATGTTGAAGAAAACATAGGTAGGCAGGCCGGACTAGCTCTGCCCTCTAAGGCTTTGGCCTTTCTTCAGTGGGCTGGAGACAGGCTCTACACACAGACTCCTCCAAGGCCCAATACGGAAGGCTTTTGCCCTTAGTCTAGTTCTACCGCCCCCAGGAGACAACCGCCATGACAATCGCCATCAGGACAAGATCTGGAGCATTGCTGCAAAAGACGGTGGCCAACCGACCTAATCAAGGCCCGGCCCACCTCTCCCCTAGCCTGACCGGCCGGGCTTGGCACCCAATCTTCGCCACCGCCTTCCTAGCTCTGATCCTCTATAAATCCCCCACTATCCAATGATGGCTATAAATAGGACCCTCGACGACGACAGAGCTCATTACACTTCATCTAAGAAATCTTGACATTACTCGTTTTTAGTAGTAGAGTAGAAATAGTTTTATTTTGGAAATAAGAGGAGTGAGAGCTCTCTGGGGTTCTGAAAGTTCTTCGGAAGTTCGGATATAGTTCTCTTGTATCTTTTCTTTTGTCCAATTACTTTATTTATTAATATAATTAGTTTTATCTTTATTTATATTTTTAGTTAGTTAATTTTTTTAGCTTATTTATTTAGTTAAACTAGTGCTCTAATATAGTTATGTTGTTGGATTCGTGATCTAGTTTAGAGGAGAAGATTATATGCCCCTGTCAGTTATGTTCTATCCTGGGTAACATTCTTTGCCTTTATTCCAAGGTGGCTCTGCTATGTGGATCAAGGATAGAATTTTCATATTATTTGTAAGCGCGGAGCTTAGGATTAGTTCTGTCACAGGATGCTCTTAATCCCATGGAATGATTGTGGTAGCCGCGAGTGCTTGTGACTGGTGTACCAGTCTCTATAGCCTACCACGTTCACGTTAATAACTATAAGGCCAACCGTCAATTCAAATCCCTAAAGAAGTCGAGACTAGTTATGGGTTGGTGCTTTGGCACGGTTGTGCCCCGATGCAATAAAAGTTGTTTGAGCATGATATTAATTTAAAGCTATAATCTATTAGATTTGCTAATCTGAAAATATAAAAACAAAAGATAAACACATAGCAATCCTAATCTATATATCGTTGTGCTCCTAATTTAATCTACTTTGCTCTTACTCATTTATCTCAGGCTTTATTTGGTGAGTTCCAAAATATATCATGTACCCCTTACCTCTCTTAAGTATAATTGGTGTTATCAATGACAAGCATCAGCTCTGTTACATATTCGATATCTTTCGCTTTACTTCCCTGCAGAAATAAAAATCATGATACCCTCAAATACTCTAAGGTGAAATGCTACAATGATGCTCCGTACGCTTGCGAATAATGAAAATTAATTAATAGGCATAAGAACCGCCAACAAACTTGTACCGGAACAACTGCATCATCTCAACTAAGAAGCTTCATAAGCTAGTGCTTGTAGAAGGACTCCGCGAAGCACATGAAGGCCTAACAGGTGTTGCGACATCCATTCATTGCTCCGCAATCATCACCACATCAATCTCTGCTCTCTTTTTTTTCTTTTGCTTTTACATAGTACAATTCAAACACATCAATCTCCCCTCTGTTCATCCTTGCAGTTATGACCACTTGTGTTTGTTTTGGGCCAAATAGAAATTATGACTGATGTATATGTATGCTTCTGATGTATGAGGTAGAAATATGCGAAGATTTGGAACCATATGTAATATCTTAAATATTTGGATAAGCTTTCTTATTTATGTATGCCAGTTTTAGCTGTCCTTGTGCCATAACTTGTGTCATTGATTTATATGTGAAGATTCAATGCTTTTGGATTCATAAGTAGGTCATCCGCATATTTATGCGACTAGTGTCATTAATCTAATAACTATATCCAATAATATATTGTGTAATTTTGAAACACCTCATTGACTCATTGACTAAATTTTGTTATCATTGTTGTTTTTCTTTCACTATTAGTTTGTGCACATGTGCACCAAATACTTCTTGTGCACCTGATATTTAAAAGCATATATTCTCAACATTCATATATCAGTTCGTTCAGTATGGAGCCAGAGATTAGAAAAGCTGAAATAATTTGATAGGTATGTTTACCTTATGCTTTTCATAATACAATTTGATACTCATGCTTACAACAAATATCCATGATTGAAATGTCTCTAAGCATCCACCTTGTTCTTCTTCACGAATGCATACAACAACATTGAGCTCCCACGCCATCATTAGGTCTCTTGCCGTCCATGGCGCCGGTGCTACCGTCTCTGCTGCTATCTGCTATCGTATGTACATTGTTTCAAGGAAAAAGTTCAAATTACTCCCCTCAAATATAGTCAAAGTCTACATAACCCCTTAAACTATTTTTTTTTTTGTTCATTTCACCCCCTAAACTATGTCACTTAGTTTAATTTTGCGAGATGATAGTAGACATTGTAACTCATGTTATAAAAGTGTTAATTAATTTTTTATCATTATTTTGATGGGCTGAGATATTTAATAATTAAGTAATCCTTGGGATACAATATTATACTGAAAATGGCGACTAAATTTTCATGATATATTTTTCTGACATACATTGTGATATTTACTACATCCATGCAAAATTTTAAATCAAAATTCATTTTATGCATGGAGTAATAAATAAGACAAATTGTATTAGGGGGTGAAGTGAACCAAGTGACATAATTTAGAGGGTAAAAGGAACCAAAAGATAGTTTAGGAGGTTATGTCGATTTTGGTTATACTTGATAGGAGTAATACAGACTTTTTCCTTGTTTCAATCTCCCCAGTATCTACATTACCCGCCGTCCATGGCTACTGGTGCTACTGTCGTCTCCGCCACAACATGTCCTCTAAGCCGCCGCACATACTCTGACAATCCCGGAAGCCTAACCTCAGCTTTAGATCTCAACACTATGGACTGGAACTATCTCTTAATGTCAGGATCATGTAAAATAGGATTACAGTTCATATCTTTCCTTATAGGAGTTAGCCAAATGCGACCTTTGATCAAAGCCTAACAAAATCATTTTTTTGGAGGAAAGCCTAACAAAATCATTTTTTTTTTTGTGATTACACAGTAAACTCAGACACTCACAATGCACGCACACTCACCCCAATAACCGTACATACATAAACCCTACCCTTATGAGCATCTTCGAAAATCATTTAGAATGTTACACAAGTCAGAATGAAATTTTGCCTAAATTTGGGCCCAACTCTAACAAAAAAGCGCCCCGGCCCATTCTTATCGACGGCCCGCTTTCACCTTTTCTTCACATAATGATCGGTTAAAACCCAACAAAAAACTCTCCGGGCGTCTTGCTTCTCGCCGCCGCCGTCGCCGCCGCAACCCAGCAATCATGGCCTTGGCCGCTGCCCTCGCCCGCGTCGCCACGCGCTTCCTCCGCGGAGGCCTCCAGCCGTTTGCTCCGGCTGCTGCTGTGCCGGAGCTCTCGTACGGCATCACCCGCCAATTCTGCGACATCCCCGCCGCCAAGGAGCCTTCCCTTTCAGGGGAAGACGAGTCAGGGACGGAGGCCGAGGCGGAGATCCTCGATGATGTCGAACCCGTCGTTGATCGCGTCAAGGGCATTATCCATTCCCGCAGGTAGATGAGACCATTGTGCTCACTTTTTGCGTTATGATTCAGACACATATCACGTTTTTTTTTTTTTTTTTTTGGGGTTGTGTTATACATATTCGTATGCTAAAACCTAAGTGAGGCTAGGCGTGGTATGCTCTCCATTATATTCGGCAACGGCAAGTGGGTAGAAGGATGAGAGAATAGCAATACTGGAAGTGCCACCAAACTGGGGATTCCTTTTCACAAGTGCAAGGAAGGGGACCAACTCTACTGTCGATTAACTGATTCAGGGATTTAACGACAAGCTGTGTAATGGCCTCTATTGCTTGAAAACCTATTTCTTATTCCATGAAAGCTTCCTCTATTTGACTGGTATCTCATCCAAATACTGTCTTCCAAAAGGGAAGACTAGATATATGCCTTAGCCCTTATGTCTGTGCTGGAAAATTATGCTGCTTGTAGAACACCACACCAAAAAAAGAAGAAGAAAAGAAAAGGCACGCTCACCTAGGCACTGTGCAAAAGCAAGCTAGGTTATAAGACACAGTTACCAATACTACACGACGTAAATTGCTGCATAAAACTCCATATGTTGTCCTGAAAATATTTAATCATTTCCTTGGCTAAATGTAAACTGTGATCGGATATGAACACTAGAACAAGCAGTTCAGCCTTTTCGTATTTATTTTCTTGTTTATTACTCTTATTCTCAACAAGATTTGCGAACCACGCTTCCTATTCTTCACATAATCATCATCCGTTTTCTCATTGTCAGCAAGGAAGCTAGTCAGTAGGGCAAGTGGAAGTGCTTAGGCACCGCTTGAATGCTTCAGAGCTTGTTGGGGGAACGACTCCTTGGAAGGTGATGCGAAGCCCCCAACATGTGTATGAATTCGGTCTGCTAAGGTGCGAAGTTCTCCGTGAAGGTGTAAATCGTCAAACATGGCGAAGCCCCTCAAATGTCCGCGTTGCTGGACGGAGGGTGCTTAGACATGAGAGAATTCGGAATGGAGCGAATGATGTCACTGGCTCGTGGCCTCCAAAAACTGTCCATCATGGTGGGGGTCTGGTCCTATTTATAGACCCGACCCGCATTGTTTACATAGTGTATTACAAAAGAGCCCTTCGTAGGTACCCTTCGTAGATAACCTAGTACCCTTCGTAGATGACCAAGTACCCTTTGCAGGTACCCTTCATAGGTACCCTTCGTAGGTTACCAAGTACCCTTCGTGTGTAGCTAAGACCCTTCGTAGGTCACTAGTACCCTTCGTATGTAGCTAAGGCCCTTCGTATGTCCTTGGGTTCCTTTACAATGGCTCTCTATGAGTTAGCTAGGGATCATAGGATATCTTCCCAACAGAGCTCAATGTAGCAGATGCAGCAGCTGACATACTGTTGCTGTATTGCTGGATCGTCGCTGCCTTGAGCCACTGTTGATGTGCATGACTGCTTCCTGGATATAGAAAATGAGTGGCAAGGATCTTGCCAATGGACCAAAGCATCCTGGATTTCTATGTTCACTGGAAAACAAAAACTGTTCCTTTGGATTAGAGGATTTTTTATATAAATTTCGAAGGAAATTTTCATCTAAAGATCCTTGGGAATGAAAAATTTGGATACCTGAGATTCCTACAGATGGTCTTTTTATGTCCCGGTTCCATAGGAAAAACTAAGCATGAGCTTCATATTTATAGTAGTCTGATGAACATTATATTTTACTCACCATTCTATAGTTTCATCACGTGGGCAAATCAAACACGTCAACTCTGGTGTTCTTATGTTTTGAGTGAACTCTACATGATCCATTGTTTGAGGCATTCCACTCCTGCATTTCTATTTTCTTTTCCTATTTTTCAACTTTCTATGATATATATACAAGGGCTTTAAAGTTACAATAGAAAAAATGAACATTATTATGTGTATGCATGGTCTAAGGTGAAATCAAATCAACTGAAAGTATGCATGCTCTGCAATACAGACATCAACACTGGATAATCTAGATTTCAGAGTGACTTGCCTAAGAAGCTTTGTAGTCCGTCAGGCTGTCTGTGACCAGCCGTGGATGTCAATACCCCACATTGTAATGGTGACCAGTGCTTGTTGCCAAGTGGGTTCACTATAGCCACTGCATGTGTGCTTAAACTAGCATAGACGCTGACAAGCTAGTCCAGTCCGTCACCAAGGATTTAATTGGCAAGGTTGCATACTCAACACCAACATAGAAGACAAGAATCTGTGTGCGTGCATATATGACTGGAACGGTTGCACTGGCAAATATACCCATTTATGCATTTGCCAGTGCAATTCAATGCAGTTTTCTAATATCTGAGTGCATGCATATATGAGGTGTGTACTTCTCAAATTCTTCTTCTTAATGCACTGATACACAGCTCTTCTGTGTATATATAGAAGAAAACGAATGCAGTTCCATTTTTCTTTTTAGAATTGCTATATGCTAATTATTCTTTATACTAGCTGCACCAAAACACCTCAATGCTGAAGTGCCATAAGTTGATATGCTCTGAACTTGGAATACTTCCAATTTGTGAGGATTTACTGTGTCATTATGTTATGGCAGATATAGAAATGGTGCAGTCCTAAGCCCAGATGATGAAAAGTTTGTGGTAGAAAAGCTTCTTTCTTATCATCCCCGTTCAGAGGACAAGATTGGTTGTGGCGTTGATTCTATAATGGTAAGTATGCCTATTTAATCTGTCTACAAAAACAGACATGATCTCCTTAAACAATTTTTTTTAATGTTTGCTATTTTCCAGACCTTTTCACCTTCTTCCCAGTCTCCATGATTAAATATTTGTAAGGATTGGCCGTTTGCAGCACTTTTAGTTCTTAAAGAGGATCCAAACTGAATCTGAGTATAATTACTAGGACCTGCAATCTTGATCACCTTGCTTAGGCATAAATCCTATTTATTGCATTTGCAACTAGGTAATTCTGGTTTGTAAGCATCTGCGTGTGTTATTATGCTACATTGCTACAGTAACTCCAGCTGGACCTTTTATCAGATCTTATATTGGTCCAACCTCAGGAGAATGTATATTTTATTTATTGAAGGCGGGTGGCACAAAAGCGGTGATGGCTCCTGAGCTAGGTTACTTAGAATCGTGAATCTAACACAAATAGAACTCATCATAAGCATTCTCACTAACAGTAAACTGCAAACTGAGATTCTGAATATATAGTGCGCATAATAGATTTAATGTTCTCGCTTTGATTCGTTATCGTTTTTTTAGTATCCTGTGCATTGGTAGATTTAATGTTCTTCCTTTTGTTTCTAATCGTTTTTCTAGTATGCTGTGTATTATTTCTACCTTCTGCCCTCTAGCTTTAATAAATGATCCCAAAGGCGCATTGCTACAGGCCCCTGCTGTTCTCTCTCCCTGAGTCATAACCTTTTGACAAAGAGCACACTATAGTCCATTTGTGATGATTTGCGAACCTAACTAGTGTCATGCTCCCTCCATTCCAATATATAAGCATTTCTAGGATTCAAATCCCAAAAATAAGCACTTCTGGGGTCTGTCCCAAAATCTAACCATTTCTGAAGCTTGTCCCAAACTATACGCATTCCTGAGTTTGGTTTTTTGCTCATAATTTGGGGCATATGATCTTTTACATGCAAATCTAGTCTGTATAAAAGAACCAAAAAAATGCTTACATTTTGGGATGGAGGGAATAATTTATAACTAACTTGTAATGCATTTCTTTCTACTCCCTCCGTCCACAAATATAGTGTCCTTTTAGTTTTGTCCTAAGTCAAAATTGGGACAAGAACCCATTACGACACACCCCACATTCGCGTCTTTGATTACAAAATAAAACAACCTCTTTACCAACACTATATATAAATATATATTGTTTCAAAGTAAAAGAGTTGCATATTATGATAGTCCATTTCACGATGAATCTAGCAACATCATTTATGTGATGTCAATATTTATGATTTTTTTGTAATTGATAGTCAAAGTTTGAAGTTTGACTTAGGACAAAACTAAAAGTACACTATATTTGTGAACAGAGGGAGTACAATTTAAAGAGTAATTTTTTAATTTCTGATGCTATGAATTGGTAACAATGTACATACTATAGCAAACACTATCAATTGTGCTTCTAGCAATTAACCTAGATGAACTTTGCCAAGATTTATCACAATGTCACAATATTGCAAAACATCTAAAAGTGGTCTGATGATCAAAATTATGGAACACACCAGCACATTCCAATCAAAACCTCCTATTTTAGGCTCATATGGTGTTTTGACACCAGATTCAAGCAAGTCAAATCTTTTGATCAAGAGCATTCCCTTGTATTGGTACAGTAACAGTCCAGATGGGTGCACCATAAAGTCTTTGGGAATGTTATCTCTTATTTTGCACCCCTAGTTGTGTTGTTTCTCGCTACATGAATCACTGTGACCATCCGTGTTTTGAGGGATTGGAAGGGCTCTCCTATGTCTGCATTTTGCTCCGCTTGTTCCATTACATTATGCGCTTGCCCGTGGTCACTGTGCAAACGATGCCCCTGTTATGTGCTGGTCTGTACCGCAGAAAACCCAAAGGTGTTGTGGCACCAGGGCAGGCACCAGCTATGAATCAGGCATGATCCGTTATTTCCGAGAATTAGGTTTGCTAGTTCGATTTGTTAGGACTGGGTCAAATTGTGCCTTGGATATTGTGTCTATGTCCAAAAAAAAAATTGCTTTTGTGATCGGAGAATTAGGTAAGTATTCTTATTATACTGTAATGTCATTACACATTGTATGCATTTTTCTGTACTCTTCTTAAGATGCATGATTTTCTTTTGTGCTGTAACTTACAATTTCAACACTATATTGCCTTGTATTATCCTTCTTTATTGCTACCTTTTATGTGATGACTTTGTAAGGATAAATACAACGTACTCTATTGTATCTGCATACAACACTTCTCAAATCTAGTGCAAACTTGTGCGGGGTACTCTTGAAAACAATATTTCTATGAAGTATTTGGGATTGTTTTATTGTGCAGTGAATCTAATGCTGCTTAAAATTGTGTAAATAATAATAATAATAATAATAATAATAATTTCCATAGCCTTTGAACTCCATGCAAATTATGAATTGTAGTTGCACTAAAATATTGCTGTAAACATAATAGACTTATCTTTTATGGCATTAGTTTTTTAGGGCCTGCTTGGTTGCACGCCTCACTTCGCCACACGAAAAGTTCGGCAGCTGTGGACGTTGCTTGGTTGCTGCAGAGACTTTGGCGGCCATGGCAGTTTACTCATAAATAGCTTGTCGTTTAGCTGTGGCAAGTGTGGCGCCATTTTCCGGCGCCACAGCCGTGGCGGTGGCGTGGCTCGTGAAGGCCGGGAACCAAGAAGGCCCTTAATGTGTGTGGATATGAGTAATCACATTGGTCAAGGAATTGAACTTTGGACACTGTAATTTAAAGAACAAGTCCTCCTGCACCTATATTGAGCTCCAGGAATAAAGGACAACGTTATCCACTGGATAAATCAAACCTTATAGTTTGCATTCTCTATTTTTTTCTTTTGTTGTTACTTTTCCTCTTTTCTTTAGCATCTTGGCCCTTTGTACATATAGAAAAGTAATAACAATGGAGAATCCGATGAAAGAAAAATGTTGTGAGGAAACTTGTAATGGTAGGGGATACTTAGGCCTTATGCTTTGCCTAGAGCTTGATAGATATTAGGGGATTGGGAGAGTATTTCTTCATTGATTGATTGCTTACAAATGACTGCCATGCCTCTCATTATATAGAGGGAGAGCCGGCCCTAATCCTAATCAACTGACGTTATCCCTAATTAACCTAACTCGAGGGCTAAGTAAGGCCGATGCTACAATACCTGCACTGCTATAGTACCGTGGGCTGCTACAGGACCAAGGCCCCAAGACCAGCCCGTAACAGAACTAGGTTCAGAGTGATTTGAAGTGTTACTAAAATGTCAATGATGGGACACTAAACACTCAAGGGTATTTTGGGGTAGACAACAACTTTGACGTGTAGCCAAGGATTAATTCCTTTTTTTTGGCGAGGAAAACCATGGATTAATTTGATAAACTATGCTTGGTAAAACTGTTGATGAATCATTTTGATCAACCCAAAGGATTATTTTTGGTACATCTTTGTTCCATTGCCTGGAATGGCCAATCTATAAGATGGTATCTTTGTCCCATTTTGTTTTGGTTATGCTAAGAAAGTACAACTTGAAGAGAACACCAAAATAGCAAGCAGCCCTACTCTGTGACGTGATGCATATTTTGTTCAAAGCTGCTTAAAATCTAGATTGTATCATTGGTAACCTAGATTGTATAATTGGAAGCTACCTAGCTCTAATCCTGCTCAGGTTAGCCATCCCCTTCCTTAGGTCATTTGCAGTTTTCATACACCACTAATGGCCACCACATTGATGATTAAAAACCATGCTTTAGTACTTTGTCGATGCTCCAAAGAATAGAGTTTTAGTCCAGGTGCACTTTTCTGTTATGCCCTTCAATGTGATCTTGAAGTGACACCTAAGTAAGTCGCGTTGATTTTAATGTGAAAGACGTGTTTAAAAGCTTTACTTAAGATAGTATCGAGGGAGTGTTAGAAATATCAGGCAATACTAGGTGCTGTAATGTTGCAGGTAAAGAACTTAGCCTAATGTAGTTTTTCCTTCATCCAAACTGTTGTGATTTCACTTCTACGTCATGGATATAAATTGAGATCAAACCTCTAGGATGGAAAATTTATAGTTGACTCTATGTTAAAGTAATTTTGGATTGTCTGCTTAGTACATGTAATGGTCGTGGTTCATACTATCCATGATAATCTTATTTTGCCCTGAATGTACTTACAACTAAAACTATTATTTCTTTACTTGGAAGGTTGACAGGCACCCCGATCACAAGTCAAGATGCCTCTTTATTGTTCGAACAAATGGTGATTTGGAGGATTTTTCTTACCGCAAGTGTCTTCGGGCATACATTCAAGGGAAATATCCATCTCACGCAGACAGGTTTCTTGAGAAACATGTTTTTCACAGGCGTCCTCAGAAGATTCCTGTGATTCCTGCTCGTGGTGCTTCCGCTATGGTTCATGATTCCTGTGATATTGGTTCATGATTCTTTCTTAGAAAATTAATATGGCTCTGTTGCGATGAAAACAGGGTTTCTTGCTTGCAGACAGCAATAGTGGCAAACATTGCCCATGTGTTGTAGGAAAATCCTCTTTAGGAGGGTATTTCGGATTGTATTGAACTTCCATGACTTTGATGATCTATCAGTGGCGTTAGAATACATTTGTAGTATCTGAGAAGGATTTTCAGTATTTCTGTACAGGAAGGATTCCACGGATTCACGCCCATCATGATACCAAACTTTCTGTTGAGATTTCACCTGTTCCATTTATCATTTCTGTGCCCTCCCTGTGCGGCTT
Organism: Eragrostis curvula; assembly: GCA_007726485.1. Lineage (NCBI taxonomy): Eukaryota > Viridiplantae > Streptophyta > Magnoliopsida > Poales > Poaceae > Eragrostis > Eragrostis curvula. The sequence goes on along the minus strand of CM017441.1, from coordinate 30,187,778 downwards.
CAGGGGGTGCCTGACAGTTTCGACTCCGATGCTCCGTCAACATCCTTCAGTGCTTCTTGCGTCCTCCTCTGGTTGGAGTATTTAACAAATCTGACCTCCTTCATTCACTGACAGTATATTGCAACAGTAAAGCTTTCTTTAGAATTCGTGGCATGTATGTTCTGACGCTAGTGTGCCATGCATTAGAGGATGACCACGTTAGTGCTGGTGAATGATGATGGTCAGAGCTTGGATTTTGTTTGCAGAGTGCTAGCTAATGTTGACTACCTGTTCTAGTAGTTCTTCTTCCTCCATTCTCGAGTTCTGCGTGAGTGATATCAGCGACCTTTTTCCTTCTTTTTTCCCTTGGCTGGATGCACGTACAGATGGATGGCCTTCAACGGACCGGCCGGCCGTGTTCCTGCTTCTGCAGTACATTGTGCGATTGTACGCATGCGCCTCAAAGTGTCACTTGTGTGGTGTGCGGAAGACACTGTTTGATCGATCTGCATCTACCCATGGTAAAAATCATCGGCGAACGCTGCCAACCGTCCGTTATTGGTAGAAGCGCAACTGTCCGCGCCGGACATAGATTGTTGCCGACATGGAGGCCAATTTACGAGAGTCACGTGGCTGAACACGGTCCAGAAAGCAGCAATGGAGTGTGATTATGTGAGGGCTAAGCTGAGGCTTTTGAGGTGCTGGTAAATAAAAAAAAGTCAACTAGCATGCACGGCCTCAATGTCGTGCAATGCAGCGAAGGTACCGCTCCTTTTTTTGACTAGCAGAGGAAAATCCGTCACTTCATCAGCGTCTTCTGTTACTTGACGCTTTCAGTAGTCACTCGTCAGTAGTACTACCAGTCATCACGACGTGCGCTGCGGCAGCACAAACCATCCTTGTTTAGAGAGGCGTTAGGCGCTAGGCGAGCGGTGAACCACCGCCTAGCGCCTAAGCGAGCCTAGGCGCGCCTAGGCGTTTTCCTAGGCGTTGCAAATTTACTAATTTCATCTTAAAATTAAGGCTAAAATTGAAAAATAAAGAATGAATCATGATATGGACTGCCATGTAATGACCTATTCAACCTTTTTGCTGACCCATCAGCCTTCCTATGAAGGTTCTCCCGACCTTATCTTCTCGTGTAACTTTCTTTTCTCGATCGCATCCTCTCCTGACCATGCCAGGAGTGGCGGCGGCGGCGGAGAAGAGGTGGCAATGACCGACAAAGAAAGGGCGATGACGTCCGACACTTATATCTTCCTCTCACGACTCTATTTTTCTGCTCTCCCGACGGTCTTCCACTTTTACCGTGCTCTAGAATTTTGCTGTTGACTGCCTAGGCGCCGCTGACTGCCTAGGGACCATGGGGGGCGCATCTCTCGTTTCCCGCCATTGCCCTGGCCACCGGCAGGTTTTACATCGACTACCTAAGCATTGACTTTGTGCTAAAGCTGTTTTAGTTGGTGCAAACGTTACGAAATGCAGCTGTTTTACATTAGCCTGTTCGCCTCGCTGCGATGCAGCTGTTTTACTGTAGCTGCTGCTGAAGAAATAACTGCGAACACTGTAATTGTTGCTGAAGAAATAACTGGAACACTGTAGCGGCTGCAAAACGGCTGCTGCAAAGCAGCGAGACGAACAGACTGATGTGTTTCCATTTCATTGTTCCTCTTGTTTACTTAACTCTTTTACTGTCTCCAAACTCTCTCTTTAGTTAATTTCCTTTTCTTTAGCTCGGTTCGATTCTCTTAAGTCGCTGGGGTTCGGGGCCTGGAGAGGATCAAACCATGACATAGATACATCCATTCATGATCGTGGACAGTAGCTAATATCGTCGACCCAAATGAAATCAAAGTGAAGCTCATATTAGGACAACATTTCAGGAGATGGAAAAAGAAAGTGTACGGGTGTGGGGACATGGTTTCGAATGAAGTTAGGCACTGTGAATAATCACTAGTCTTAACTGGATATCAATCATATGCATGGTGTTTAGCTCCACGTGCTCATCTAGTAGTGAAATGCTTACATGCTGCAGCTTTAATCCTAATTCTCTCTACTTTTTGTGACGAGAGACAACAAAATGATAGGTTCCACCTGCCTGGATCGTGGCTAGATCATGTGGAGCCTCCCCGGCCCAAAACAGCATTAAGGCATGGGCCGTAATCCACGGTACAACCGTACCAATTACAGTTACATGCTAATATTTCACTACAGGCTGAGCTATAATACTAAAACTATAGTATGTTAGGATAGCATAGGTGTGTTAACATTGGTTAATTATCACTGTTCTTTCTTCGGGTGGGCAAAAGCCATTTTGAAGAACAGGGCACGGAATTGGGAATTACTGTTGGCTATTGAATCGCTCGCTCCCTAGCTTGATTAGTCCACGTGAAAAAACAGGGCAAGCAAATGCAGGCAACAGCCAGAGCACGCTGTTGCTGACAGTTCACGCGACGAAGGACAGGCCGCACAGAAATCGGGTTACGTTTCACTTTCAGTTTCAGCTACCTTGCTCACATTTCTCAACGGTTTTTCGTTTAGATGGACTCGTTGCGCAAGAGCAAGCCATGCTTTCAGCGTCATCTAGCTCCTGATCTCCATGGTGACCGGCGAGACCGTTGCCGGCGAGACCGTTGCCGTCTTGTTCACTAGGGGCGTGATTGGTTCGCTTCTGTCTGCTGCCTGCTCGGTCCTCCAGAGCCAGGCCGCTGCTGGCCAGCAGCCCGCGAGCCAGGCTCGGGAGAAACGAAATTGAATCCCGTTCCTCGCGAGCCAGGCCGAGGGCCGAATCTTGCATGCGGGCGTACAAACCGGACGAACGATACAGGCAACCGAACAGACCGGAAATGCACGCGTCGGGCCAATGAGAATTGCATGCGCCGGGGCCTGGGCAGAGGATGTACAACCAACCAATCAGACCCTAGGTCCATGAATGAACTCTGTCTTTTTTTCTTTTTGCTTGGTCAAATGAAGCCATCATTCTTTCTTCACTTAAGGTTATGTGTAACCTTTTAATGAGATATTTACCTGTTATTCATTAAGCGCCGTTTGGAACGCAGGATTTTACAAAAATTTCACAGAAAACAGTTCAATTCCCGCAGGAATGGAGAAGAAATCATCCATTCCAAACGGGGCCTTAATATATTGAAAACTTTAGTCCGTCAATTGTTTGTTATTAGTCATCTCTTTTGAGTCCTATATGCACTTTCAAGTCATATACTTGTAGCTCTGCGTTTGGAGGGGTCACTAGAAAGTTTCATTGGCTAGCAATGGCGTGAGCCACTGGCAGGATGGCAAGGTCAAAGGGGAGGCCATTGATGGTGGTGGACAGTGTCATGACTAGTTAGTGACGGCAATTGTGAAGAGCAACAATTTTAGAATAGCCTATGCAAGTAATCCATAAAAAAGCACATAGATAGAGGATGCTACAAAGTATCTTTGTTGAAAAAATCAAATTGTAATGAAATTAATGCATTAAGATAAAAAGTGAAAAAACAATGTTCTCATCTTTTTATGTGCAATAGTGTGTTGCTAAGAATTTTCATGTTGCCATACTAAAATGAAAAGAAAATATAAACAGTACATGAATCAAGTCAAATTACCGTCTCCTATATAGTCACCACTAGGACGCTCGTGATCAATTTGGTCACAACATCCAACCCGTCTGTTGTAACACTCTTCAATTGCAGTCAAACGATGCAATGGTGATGAGCCAACGATCAGTTGGAGGATGTTTTCACATTATGGTGATAGTGCAATGCAAGGTGCTTCTCATATATGATCGGATCCACACTCTCACTCTCCCAGGCCAACGCCAATATGAGACAAGTAGTTGGTAGACCTACAACATTTCTTCTTGGTTTTTGTCGTTGGTATGGTTTCCACCACCTCATCCCTCTCCATACCGACTCACTCCACTACAAGAAACCCACCATTTCCCGACAGTGTGTATTGCAGTGGCCGACAGTTTCTTAATGTTTACTATTTTTTAGCTAAGTGGCTGACGGTTAACAAGTCTAATTGCATGAGTGGCCGACAGGTTTAGGCAAATCACCTACAGACTCATCCCCGACGACATCAACACCTACAGTGATCAAAACAACTCAACCAAATATAGTGAAACTGTAGGCCATTTGCTAGTGAGCTGTCGGGAAACCAATCAAATCTTGTAGTGCTCATCATGTAGTGGAACGAAGTGTCACTATCTTAGATTGTATACAATGCCCACAATCTAATGCCCTCATGTCAAGGAAAATAAATAGAGTGAAATTTTTTACCTTGGACCTATTCCGACAAATACATTGTGGGAATCCTTCATAGAAGCGTTGGTGTATGTTCCAAAGCTGTATCACGAGAGCTTGGTCTTGCGCGTTTGCGCGACATGGTTTGAGGCGGTGGGAGCTCCGGTGAGCACTGGAGAAGCAAGGTTCATGCATCCTGGGGCACATGCCCTATGGCACAAAACAAATTTCACTTGTTAATTGTATATACTTAGTTGAATATCGCTTAAAATTAGTGTCTCGACTATGACTTTACCATTGCCTGGGAGATAACAATGGTTGTCAAGGGTACTGCCGCCACCTAGCCATGGTTCCCACGTGAGAGAGTTGTCGTCTAGGCTTGTAATGAGGACATCGGGGAAAGAAGGTCGGTCACATTAGGGTTGGAGCATTGGGCCAAGTTGCAGCCACTCGCCCACTTTTGCACGCGTGGCCAGGGCACCCCGATTAAGATGGAGACGGACACAGGCAGGTCCTCCATGGCCCGCTGGAGATTGTTATGCGTCGGGTAAGACAAAGCCGACCAGGGCCATGGAAGATGAAGACAGGCAGCAATGGAAAGGAGAGGAGGGGCGGTTGCGGGGCTAGGGAGGTCACAAGAGGGCCGGATTGGGCCACGGTGTATTTTGGCGCCCGAGCTCCGCCCATGGCTTGGTGACAAGTCAAATCCACGGTGGACACTCCATTTGTGTAGATAAACTTTGGGCAAGGGAAGCGGGGGGGGGGGGGGGGGGGGGGGGGGCATGGGAGGGAGGTGAGGTAGTAGATGGAGGTGGCGTTGGTCGTCAACAACGATGTGTGTATGGTTTTGCCATGGTCGGGAGTGGGCGTCTGGAGCGGGATGCGGATGAGTATGTAAATTTTCTCACTCGAGATAATGTGGGCGGAATAGCTATTGAGAGGAGGAGGGAGGGATGGTCTTTTGTTCTTTTGGGTGGAGGGTACTCGAAGACTGTTGGAGCTGTTCCAACTTCCAATATGTTTTTTGTTTCGTTTTTTGATATGGGATTGGAATCTTGTTGGAGATGTTCTTAGGTTTGCCAGGTCGTAGCGACGATAGGCATGGAGATGACCACAAGGTTACCAAGGAGAATCAGCAATGGTGGTGGCTAGCATGTGTCATTAGTAGCGGCCACCGGCGCTGTTGGCAGCATCACGTGTCGAGTAGGCGGGGGAGATTGTGGTCAAAGTGGAATAAGGTTGAGTTGACTGTGATATCTTGCTAAATAGGACTACAAAAATGCCCCACCCCATCCGAGTTAGATCGACATGAAAGAGAGATTATAATACATGTTCAATCTATCTTTAAGCTTGTGAACCGTAAAAAATGCATCCGAATTGAACGTCTGTGCTGCATCACCTGCATTTGACATTGAAGCGCTGTTTGTTGGATTTCCTCAAGAGAAGAGGGAAAGAGAAGAGGGAAGGGAAGCGTTGGTCCAAGCTTTCGGAAGGGGGGAGCATAGGGAGCTGTTGTGTACCAAGGGCTGTGTCGTCCCTGCGCGAGCGAAGTGAAAAGACCGTGGTTGGAGGGGAGGGGAGAGGAGCCAGCCGCGCGTCGCTGCTCCTGCCTGGGGAACCCAAAAAGATGTTGGAGGGAAACCCAAAAAATCAAAGGCAATAAAGGAGGCTAGGCGTAGCAGTGGTGTGTCTGTCGTCTCCCTCTCCTCTTCTCTGCAGCGATAAAACCTGCTCCGTTTCCCTCCTATCCCCTTCGGATGCTCGCTCGTCTCGTCGTCACTCCCCACGCCACCCCAAAGACCAAGAAAAAGGACGACTCCTTGTTCTTCTTCTTCGTCTAGCTGCTGCCTGCCTGCCTGCCTGCCTGCAAGCTCACTGAATCGCCATGGAGGAGGAGATGCTGCTGCTCTCCTCTTCCGCCGTCGCCGCCGCCTGACCTCCCTCCGCTCGCTCCATCTATCCATTAGTGCCGCAGCTGCTGCCAAAGAACAGAGCTTTCTGGGGGAGCCAGCCATGGCTTTCGCGGCGCTGTTCGACCCCCTGTACTGCCCCGAGGAGCACCTCGACCTGTACCAAGAAGAAGAAGAAGAGGCAGGGGAGGAGTACTGGCCGCCGGCGCAGCGCCCGCGCCCGGCGGTTCTTGACGACGAGCTGCCGGCGCTGTTCGAGGCGCTCCGGGGGAAGGAAGGCGCCGCCGTCGTGGTCGCGGCTCCGGCGACGGAGACAGGAGAAGAGGAGGACGGGTACGGCGGCGCGGCGGGGCGGGAGGAGGCGGTCGGGTGGGCGTGCCGCGCCGCCGCGAGGCTGGGCTTCTCGGCGCTGACGGCCGCGCTCGCCGCCGCGTACCTGGACCGGTGCTTCCTCCTCGGCGGCGGCGCGCTCCGGCTGGTCGGGGAGCCGTGGATGGCGCGGCTCGCCGCCGTGGCCTGCGTGGCGCTGGCCGCCAAGGTGGAGGAGACGCGCGTGCCGGTGCTCCTCGACCTCCAGCTCTGCGCGGCCGGCGCCGGGAACGACGCCGACGCGTGCGTGTTCGAGGCGAAGACGGTGCGGCGGATGGAGCTGCTGGTGCTGTCGGCGCTGGGGTGGCGGATGCACCCCGTCACGCCCTTCTCCTACCTCGAGCCGCTCCTCGCCGACGCCGCCGCGCGCCGGCACCACTGCGAGGGCGTCCTGCTCGCCGTCATCGCAGGTGGGTTTCGTGTGATGGTGTTCTTGCCGTTTCCGGGCAATGCGGTTGCGTTTCCGCGGCAAAGATCTGATTTTTATTCGCTTGGACATGGCAGATTGGAGGTGGCCTCGTCACCGGCCGTCCGCCTGGGCCGCCGCCGCGTTGCTCGCCACGGCAGGCAGCGCCGACGACGACTCGGAGCTCCTGGCGCTCATCAATGCACCCGAGGTCAGCACCCTGCTGCACAATGCCATCCATCGCTACATCATCGTCTTTGACTTTGTTGTTGCCACTTGCCATTGCCACGTTCTTGTGCTAAATACCATTGGTTTGGACGCATCGCAGGACGAGGTGGCGGAGTGCGCCAAGATCATCTCCGAGGCGACGGGCATGTGCTTCCTCGCCGGCGACATCACCGGCAGTAGCAACAATAATAAGCGGAAGCACGCGGCGGCGGCGCGGATGTACTCGCCGCCGCTGAGCCCGAGCGGCGTGATCGGCGCGCTGTCCGGCTTCAGCTGCGAGAGCTCGTCCAGCAGCTACGACTCGCGTGCCCCGGCGGTCGCCGCCGCCGCGTGGCCTGCCTCGGCGCCCGTGTCCGTGTCGTCCTCGCCGGAGCACCGGCCGGCCAAGCGCGCGGCGGTTGCCCCGCTTCTTCCCCCCGACGAAGAGAGCCGCGACGCATGGCCGTCCACCTGCGCCGCGTGACGCGCACCGCCCGGCACGCCGCCGTGCGCCGGAGCGCTGCTGCCTATGGCCCGGACCGACCGACCAACCAAACAAAGGACGCCGCAAGAGAAGCAAAGATGTGATCTTTTGCTTGCTTGCTCTCATGGCAGCTCATTTTGCCAGTGATGTTGGTTCACTTCGTTGTTAGGGGATGGATGTGGATGGAGGGAGATAATTACTTGGTAGAACAAGATAATTAGCCGTTGAGATCAACAACGGGATTAGTTGCGGTGCTTATGCAATGATGGCTCAATTCTCTCGCATTGTTCTTGTTTTTGTTGGAGAGCTTAAGCTTAAGCATCATCACTTGCTGCATAGAGTAGTGAGTGTCTCAGGGAAGGAAGGAGATGCAATGCAATGGCAATGGAGTTGAGAAGCCAAGGTTGCTGCTTTCGCTTTCCATCCATTCCCCGGCGATGGAAACCGGAAGCAGCAACGGCGGGAGGAAGGAGGGTGGCGGGCCCCGCTTGTCCTGTCTGGCTGTGCTGATGCCAGTACAAGAGTACTGCTCCTGCTGCCTTCTTTTGAGAACTCTTCCATCGTCTCTCTCTCCTCTGGACATGGCATTTGGCTGTGCATTGATGAATGCAGCGGGGCAACGTCTACCCATGAATAACCAAACACCGCTTGAGTGTTTAGCCTCCATTAATGTCCCTTGGTTCATTCTTGAAATAAAAATGCTTCCTCGTCGAAATTCTTTATTATGCGTGGCATTAATTTTGCTGGGAATGTATATTATGTCTCCGATGAGTGCATGTGGTGATCCACTATTAATGAGCAGGGGGAAATGTTTCAACCATTATTACTCGTGGACAAAATTGTTGCCAGGACGTGGTGACACACTCCCGTAATTACGACATTTTCAAACAGATTCAAATACTCCCGTAGCGCACGAAAAAAAGGAGCATTAGGCACCGTGACAATTCTGTTTTGAATCAACGTCAAAAAAGAGGAAAGGTGAAAAGACTGATGAGTCAGCAGAGCCTTGGTGCCACGTGAACTGACAGTTTGTGAGGTGGCGTGCAATGTGGACTTGACTTTTCTCTCGCCGCCAAACCCGCCAAATCTCCCACGTAGACCAACAACGAGTACGTCCAAAAAAGAAAAAGGAATTCCCGCGGCATCGCCACGTAAAGACAAGGGCAGCCACGCGCACTGTAGTCTAGTCCTGCCACACAGATGACAGGAGGGAAGGAATTTTGCGTGCATTTTTCAGTGCGTTTTGTAACCTTTTACTTTTCCGAAATGTGTTTTTGCGAGCTTTTTCTTTTTGTGAAATGTATTTTGTTGAGCTTTAGATAAAGGCAAAAGGAGGCATCTTGCATGCATGGAGGGAAAAGAAGAAACAAATAAATTGAAGGAGAATCCATGATTCTCAATCCATGTGGTCGTAATGATTAGGTGCATCACGGTGTGGATTACTCCTATTATTACCACAATCTAGAGCCGTCTGCTTATCCCAGGATTTGCACCTGCATGGCATCATCAATATGCATGACCACGTACCTGGAACGAATAATGATTATCAACTGATTATTCATCCGGTTGCTGTCCCGGAAACAATATGGTGAGATTTGTAATGGGAATGGAACCTCTATATTAATTAAGGGCAAGTTTTAACTTCTGCCGAGCAATACTACAGCAACATTGTTCTTGCAAGAAGCCATCTCTCTTATTGTAGGTCGGTAAAAATAACTTTCTAGCTTCACATGCATAAACCAAAGCCGAGAAGAGTCGTTGCAAACAACCAAGAGACGACGCTTGCTTGCAATAAAACCACCCACTTTCTCACACATTGCGACGTTTGAATGGTTGTTTTCTTATTGGAACAAAAACCACAAGTTCTCACACAAATCGTACGTCTTGTTTTATACCCTAAGTGATGACCTTAAGATCGCAGCTAGTTACTCTTCACACGGAGTAGCTAGGGTTATTGTGATTTTTATTCACGCAATACAAGGTGGTTAGTTATTCAACCATTTGGCATGCCAATACCGCAATGTAAGTAGCCGTTAAGACTCAAACAGCAAAATAAAAAGTAAAAGATGATCTGCAAACTGATCTCCGAGATTGACTTGGCATTGGGAAAGGGTTCAGATATGAAAATTACACACAGAGACGACGTCCCTTGCAATCCACGACGAACACACATACCACCATGTGGTAGACGACGCAAGATTAAAGCTAAAGCTAGCAAGCGGCCTTAAACAAAGAAATCGCCAAGCAAAACGGAGCTTGCTTGCTCCGGCCGGATCAGCTTGTCTGAACCGAAACCATCCGAATCGCAAAGCGCTTTGCTCGTAGTCTCCTGCTTGGACTCTTGTAGCCTTTAATTTGACCTCGAGGCAAGGAAGGTAAAAATAAATGGATGATGCTCACAATTGCTTTGTTTCTTGCTTTCCTCCAAAGACTAGACGACTCAAAGGAGTGAGTGTCACCCCTGTCCCCCCTTTCATCACCGCAATTTTTTTCTATACACCAAGCATAAGCAACAAGTTGCTCATGGAGTATCTTACCTTTTGTTGTGTCTTTGGAGCACGACATATATGACACGCCAAGGTTAAAAAGAAGCGTGTGGATATCAAGACAAAGTGTAGCTAGTGTGTGTTAAACATACAGCTTTTGTCATTCACCTCACAAAAGAAAAAACAATTTGACATTTGGCTAGTTCGTGGTGTACCATCTCTATAACATCTACTTAGTATGTCAAAGAAATTGCATCGATGCATTGGTAGAGCAGGTAGAATACAAGTCCAGTCAAACTAGACACCATTCCACCATTCATCATTTTCCTTACCCCAATATATGAACCAGCAGGACATGATGATGAACAAATATGTCACCTTGTAGACTGGAGAACCATGCCTTGACCAATTTCTCCATGATGTGTGTTGATAGGGACTGTGTTTCTATATCAGTGCTTCATCTGTCCATCCTTCTCCCTGCCCACAAGCACTCAAAAGTTTCCTACAATGCACTACAAAAGCACTTCAAAACTATCTTTCTGAAAAAAAAAGCACTTCAAAACTAATAACAATTTGTTGTTTTCTATTTGCATCTATAACTATATGTTACCTTGACCTAACTCTAGATAGCTCACATTGTCTGAGCTTAGAGCACATGCCACGCTGATCAAAATACTACGACCACTTGTGTCTGGCATCAAGACGACTAAGCTTCTCCCTGTGTCTAAAGTGATGACTAGAGAGGACACGTCCACACATACACAAGTCTTCTTCTAGCCATGTGCTGCTTACTTCCCTCCACCTTTTCCCTCACAAATCATTTGTTTGTCTTTAGTCCCTTCCAAGGCATTAGAGCATTATTATAAGTCAAATCACCGTTTGTCCATGGGTAACCCAAGTCACACAGCTGGTGCTTTGGACTAAGCACAGATCAGTATGTAGGTAATTAAAAGAGTAAAGTGCATCCCAAGTCCTTTAACTAATTCAGGATTCTCATCTGGGTCCATGAACTCTTAAAACAAAGATTTAGGTCCCTAAACTATTTCAGGGTTCTCATCTAGGTCCATAAACTCTTAAAATGACATTTAGGTCCCAAAACTATTTAAAAATTCTCATATGGGTCCATAAACACTCAAAACAAAATTAAGTTCTCTAATCTTGTTTGGTGCTTAAACAACCATTCAAAATATGGCTTGCCTTTGAATCATAATGACACCATGTGCAATGTTTGAATTTCCGTTGCTACCGGTAATACGGGAACAATCCAAATGTCTGGTTTTCCGAAAAACCGGTCTGGAAACAGAACAAAATTAAAATTTCAAATTTTGAATCTAAAAATCAAAAACTGTCAAAATGTCCAGGAAACCAGACCAAATTTCGAAAAACCAGTTCAGAGAGGAAAAATAGAAAAAAGTGCAAAAAAAAAATCATTTTTAAAATTTTAAAACAAAAACTGACGAAACTGGACCGGATTTTTTCAAAATTGTCCGGTTTACCGCGGTGAAAACGAGGCTATCAGCACCTGACCAAAATCTTCGTTTTGAGAGTTTTTCTATCCCAGATAAGAACACTAAAATTGTTTAGGGATCTGAATCTTTATTTTGAAGTTTTTGAACCCAGATAAGACCACTAAAATTGTTTTGGGACTTAAATTGTCATTTTAAGAGTTTATGGATCCAGATGAGAATCTTGAAATAGTTTAGGGACTCAAATCTTCGTTTTAAGAGTTTATAGACCTAGATGAGAATTTTAAAATAGTTTAAGAACCTAAGATGCACTTTACTCTAATTAAAAAATGGCCAAAGAAATTCTAAAGCGGCAGCTTTGGTTTGTCCTGTGGTGCAGCAGACAGGTGAGGAAGAACGGAGAGGAAGAGGAAAACTAGAAAGGCAGGGCGCGGCGCAGAGCATGCATGCAGGATGAAGTGGGCACAGGGCCTGCACTGCTTTGCTTGCTTTCTGCCACATAGGAGTAAAAAACTCTAGGCCTACCAGCATGGTGTACCTGCATGCCAAGTACCATTGCCCCCGGGTCAAGCCAGGCCCCTACAGGGTACAGTTCCTACCCCAAAATACAGACAAATGGGAATTGTAATGGGCTAAATGTATGTATTTGTTGCTATAATATGATTGTTTGTAATCGCGAAGAATTTGAATTGCAAGTGAGGTAATTTGAATGTATGAATTGTATGTTGTGTGGGCCATTTGGAATGTGTTGCTGGTCATTCAATTTGAAAAAGTTTATGTATGTTTGAAGTTGCCGCCAATTTTTTGCATTGCTTCCTGTTGCTGCTGCCCCGGGCTACTGTTGCAGCTGCCTGCGGTACTGTGCTGGCTGCTGCAGTGCAGCTGCAGCGGCTGCAAAACCGGTTGCCGAACGGGCTGAAATTTTGTTAAAAGTGTCTATGGGAGTACTGTTTCTTTCAGTATCAGAAACAAATCGATGGTTTCAGAAAAAAGAAGCAAGTTGTTGCCTCAGATCAAGCTAACACAACTCTTATCAATATGATCCTCAATATTCAATTTAAAAAATTCTTCTAATTTTTTGAAAGAATATAAAGTGTGTTGACATTGATTTTTTTTGTTGTTGATAAAACGACATTGAAAGTTTGTTAGTGACAAAAATATCAGGATCGTTCCACATTACACGGTCCAAATAACTTATGTATAATCAGTTTGGGTGCACATATTTGAGATGCCACTAATTCTGAAGAGAGTTGTACTTATAATATTATTGCTAATTCCTATGTGAAGAGTAGAGATGAATGACATTGCTAATTTTCCTTTGATGTTATCAACCGGCGAATGATACGGAATGGGCTTAACTCATAATTTTGAAGCTTGGACAATTTGGAATCACCGCGATCGTTGTGTCTTTGATGGTGCAACCCCTAGCATTACTGAAGCTTTAGTTTTGAACACGGAGGAGCGCCAGTTATGGTCGTTGGTAGAGGCTCAATGGATTCCTTCTTGACTGCTCAAGTGCCTGTTGATTATAGTGTTGGGTTGAATATTGTTGTTTTTGTTTTGTCAAAAGGTTACAAATGTAATCTTTAAACTTTTACAGTGTGTGAAGTGTGTTGTGCTAGGTTCTTATCCCAATTTCTAGCGAAGTTTTCCTGCATTTTCGAGAGAGGCAAAAAGGTTAGTTACATGAATTAACTATTTGGAGTAAAGACAAATGTATTCATATCAAGGAGTATGTGTTGCTTGCATCTTCCTCTTGTGGATTAAAAGTACAGACGCTTTTCTGGGATTAAAGCATGTTCTTCAATTTCAACATCTGGATGACATTAAAACCATTTGATTAGGCGAAGGGCCTCTAGCCTAGTGGTTTAAAGCACCCTGAGTTAGCATCTAGCAGATCTGGGTTCAACTCCCGTGGAATAGCAAATAACCAGACTGAAATAATTAAAAAAGTAAAAAAAAAATAGGTTGTGGTTTCCCCAACTAACTTCGGTAAAAAAAAAAACCCCCACTGATTAGCGCAGCGTTTCTGTGTATTTTTTCTCTTGGTGGGATCAAGCACTTTTGCAGGGAGTGGGGGCATGGGGCAGTTGAGACTTCTGGATTTCGTTCAGACTAGTGAGTATACGGTTCCTCTCTTCCTGGTGAAAGGGAAAGACCCGTGAAGAGCGAAAAAGAGGCTATACGGTTCCTCTCTTCCTGAGTGAAACGGAAAGACTTGTGAAGAGGAGAACAAGAGGCCACCACGTCGCAAGGACCACACTGG